>OZ014425.1:5057800-5398332 GCA_963965975.1 Xestospongia bergquistia
TGATTTAGTTTTTTTGTGAGTCTCAAGAACTGATCGTCTGAATACCATCACTCCAAGCTGTATTATAATCATCAAAATCATTATGACAACATTATTACATCATCACTTTAATAGTAGCTTCAGTAAAAATAACTGTAGATGATTCAGTAGTAGAAGTCAAGTACTCTATCTGAGCCAATTGATGTACTTTATCTAATGATCTCCGAGCAAACAGCTGCAATGTAGCATAATCTATTGTAGAAACATCAAATATTCTTACCTCTGCTTGTAATGGTTGTTGGATAGCATAATAACAGACACAGGTACTTGTATAAAGAATAGTTCTAACTGGTAGATATTTGACTGTCATTAAAGGAACACATGATTCCATGGCAACACAACACCATAGCAACGACTTAATAACCTAATCAAATAAATGTACATGTGTCATTCATTGATCCATCCATAAGTCTGTCTATGCATCCATTGAGCAATTTATTGTACCTTTTCTGACAAGTTGATTGTCATTAGTTGACGTATTATAGTATAACTCAGTGTCACTGCATTGTATACTAACCAGTAGAGACCCTCATATTTTAAACCAGTTTGCATACATAGAGTTAAATCATGGAGAATAGTAAGACAAAGAGTACGTGTTGATGGCAACTGTATGTGTGTGTGTGAGAGAGAGAGAGAGAGAGGAAAAAGAGAGTGATCTCATGCACATACATTATCTTACAGTAAAGGAGTGATCCTCCAATAAAGCAAGGTGGTATGAACACAAAGCATCTCCTATTATTCCACGTATCTACAAGGATATGATAATTTATAACATTAATAAAATATTATAAGCCCACAATTAGAGAGAGTGTCTCTTTGTCAACAGCTGTTGTTAATATAGTGGATGTTGTATTATTTGACACTCCAATACTATGTAAATAACGTCTGTATCCATGTATCTGAGCAAACAAATATTCCTGAAAAAAATAGATTTTTAATATAGAGCTTGTTAATTGTGTGTGGGAGAGACCTTGTTATGTAGTAAGTTATCTGCCAACTCTAGTAATTGATAGTGGAAATAATTTGTATTTAATTTGGACTGGTATTTGTTTAATAATGTAAACAATCTGTTACTTCTGTGGAAAGAGAAAAGAACTTGTCACAATAATTTATTTTATTTGATTACAATGTTTGATGTAATCCTGGTCCTTTTGAGAGCAGTTTCATTATAAACTCCAGTTCTCTTTGGAATGTCAAAGTTATTTTTTCGTGGTTAGAACTTCTCGTCTCCTCTGATAAATGCCTCAAGGTATCCTCAACTGTAGATGCCATCTTTTAAATAATTCGGATACTTCAGGATACTAATATCGCGCACTATAGCAACGCTTATTAAACTGGTTGTTATGCAAACACTCAACTATAATTATAGTTAATTCATGAATTATTGATTTTAATAATACTAGACTAATCAGCTGAAATAGTTCATTAAATCCTTTCTAAAAATTTATTTGAGCAAATCTTTAACAGCTTCAACGATAGCACGTGCTGAGATTCCATACTTGTCCATGAGAACAGATCCTGGACCAGAACGAGGCACTTCCCGAACAGCCAAACGACGCACAATTACTTCTGATTTTATTTCAGTGAGCGCTCCTGCAACAGCTTCACCCAAACCACCTATAAATACATGCATATATTATCACATGACTATCACATGATCATCACATGACCTTCAGGGTAGTGATCTTCAACAGTAACAAAACGACCACCAGTCACTTTAGCAGATGCTCTCAACAGCTCTCCATCAATAGGTTTTAGAGTAAATGGATCAATGACTCTTATGGTAATATTATCAGCTTTCAAAGTGTCATAAGCTTTTAGAGCCTCAAATAGAGTCACTCCCGCCCCCACAACTGTCACCTGATCTTGGTCTGAGCTACGAACCAACTAATAATATAAGGGTATTTATAATTTAATTATAAAGGAGTATACTCATCTACCTTTCCTTTGCCAATCTCAAATACTTCTTCATTGGGATAAATAACAGGGGTAGCTGGACGACTAGTCCTGGTAAACGTGATACCTTTGGTTTGAGCTGCCAATTCAATGGCTCGCTCAGTACTAACAGCATCACTAGGATAAAAACAAGTTGCTGTAGGAACAGAACGAAACATAGCGAAATCTTCCAAAGCCATCTGAGAAGGCCCATCTTCACCTAAAAAGAGGTTGGGCTTTTAAATATATTATATTACAGTATAATTACCAATAGACACTCCAGCATGTGATCCAACAAAATTACAATTAGTCTGGGAGATAGCACCCATACGAATTTGATCAAAAGCTCTAGTAAAGAAGCAAGCAAATGTACTGCAGAAGACAATATTACGATCTCTACATGCCATTCCAGTTCCTACTCCAACTAGATTCTGTTCAGCAATAAAACACTCTACATAACGATCATTGAAGGCTTTTTTGTATTTCAAAGAGTGAGTTGAATTCTTGGTATCTCCATCTAATGCTATAACACGCTCACAAACCTTACCCAACTTAACTAAAGCAGCACCATATATTTCACGAGTAGCATAAGACTATAATGATGATACATCATAACATAAAGACACAAGTCTATTGTATGCATACCTTCCCTCCAATTTCGTAATTGGGAGGTTCTGATAATTTGACTTTTGTCAGATCCACTTTTGGAGCATCATCAACAAATGGGAGTGGCTTAATACCATGTGGACCATGGTTCTTGATCAGACCATTAACAGCATCTAGAGCAGGTTTAGCTTGATCACCCAATGGTTTACCATGCCAATCAAGTAGATCCTCAACATTAGGAAATCCCTTTCCTATAGAAAATAAAACAATAAATGAACAGACATACTACACAATATATTACCTTTGTAAGTTTGACAGATTATGGCAGTAGGTCTATTTTTAGTAGCTGATGCCTCACCAAAAGCTTCAATGAGCTCTTCAACCTTGTGACCATCTACTACAATAGCATTGAACCCAAAGGCTGCCAATCGTGCTCTGTATATCTCCATTTTGTGTTCCAATGGAGCTTCTTGACTCTACACATTATTGTTATAATGAGAATATGTGTGTAAGTGGCATACCTGACCAAGTCGATTCACATCAAAAATGGCTACCAAATTATCCAATTTATAAAAGCTTGCAAATGCACATGCCTCCCATATACTTCCCTCGGCACTCTCCCCATCTCCAATCATACAATAGATTCGATAACTTGCTTTGTCAATATATTTGCCACAATAAGCCATGCCACACCCAACACTTAGACCTTGACCCAAAGAACCAGTAGCTACATCAATATAATTTTGGCGCTGTAAAGAAAAACAATTAATTCAGTCCTTAAAACAGTTCTTACAGGAGTAGGATGACCTTCAAGTTCAGAGTCCACTTTACGAAGGTTTAATAATTCTGGTACTGGTATGAGACCGGCCTCAGCCCAAGCTGCATAGAGCACAGGTGCTGCATGTCCCTGTGGTAAATAATGTTATGATAGTTAAATTAATATTATAGTACTACTAATTTAGTATGATTAACATGATAGTACTAGTTTACCTTGGACAGGATGAATCTGTCACTTGAAGGGTGTCTTGGAAAATCAACTGTTGAAAAATATTATATAACAAGTGCCAATTTGAGACCATTGTGGTATGTGATTATTAAATAGTTAATTTATTGTAGCCCTAGCTAGTCACACTACATGTTATTAACATTAATTGGCTTCCTTACATTAAATTATTAATGATACATAGAGTGTCTTATTACATGTACATGTATTGTTTGCAATCAGGGCATTAAAATGACAACATGTATTATTATTAACACTAGACCATATGCTTACTGTTATATTTCATGACATGGAAGAACAGGACGGACATAATTTCTGCTGCAGAAGCACATGATGTTGGATGTCTGTAATAATTAGTAGATCAATAAATTAATTTAACAATAAAATAGCGTTATTTCTAACCCAGATTTAGCAGCTGAAGTCTGATTTATACTATGGATACGGAGTTTGTTAGCAATATCCTTCAATTCCTGAATTTTCTCAGCCATTGCTGTTGTAGAGAGAGGAAATATTAATAATTCATAATGCAACCAAGCAAATATTGATGAAAAAAATTACTTCGAGATTGTTACTAGATGCAGATACAAATACCCTCTTCTTCAGCAGCCCTAGGTGTGCTACGACTGCTGTTCAGTAGTCAGCCCTTGTGTGCTCAACGTGAAGAAGTGACCAGACCCTTTGCCACTTATCAATTTTATACAAGGGGTCTGGTATTATTGGGTTTGTCATAATTGACTCATGAACACTTAATGAAAGCAATAGGCTCCAATCATCCACATATAAGAAAAAGAAATCAGCCGACACACTTGATGACAAGTAAGGACACTGATACAAATATAAAGGTGGCAGTTAGAAGAAGAAACGAATCAATTTCCTCAGAGTCACCTACAAATGTTTTGGAGGATCCCTCAACTCTACCAATAACTGAAAGATCTCCTCCTCCTCTATCACCTCCACCAACAACAACCATTCATAATGGCAAGATAAAACATGTTGTGTTAATTGAAACATCACCACAAGATGAAGACAGTGGTATTTCAGAATCAGCTAGTGAAGAATCGATATTAGTTTCAGAAGATCATAAAGAAGATGTCACTATAAAGGATAAAGATGGATTATGCCGACGTTTTTTTCAAATCTTCTTTCCTTTCTTAATTGCAGGGGCAGGTATGATGTTAGCTGGAATGTTATTAGATTATGTACAGGTATGCTTACATGAATCAAGAGAATGTATAACCTCATCTCTCTCTCTCTCTCTCTCTCTCTCTCTGGCAGCATCTTAAAGTATTCCTAGAAATACCAGAATTATTTATTTTGGTACCAGCTTTATTAGGACTGAAAGGTAACCTTGAAATGACACTGGCTTCAAGACTGTCTACAGCTGTAAGTAATCATTAGATGCTACCTCCTTTTCCTGCTATTTATTTTCAGGCTAATCTTGGTAATATGGATAGTTGGAGTGCAAGATGGTTGCTTATTTGGGGAAACTTAGCTCTTATTCAAGGGCAAGCATTAGTGATTGCTTTTATTGCAACTGTCACATCAATAGTGCTTGGATTAATAGGAGGACAACATTTTAGTATTAGTCATGTTCTTCTTATTGGAGGATCTAGTATGTCAGCAGCTTGTATTGCTAGTGCTGTCCTTAGCTCTGTTATGATGATAATTGTAATGTTGTCACGGCCACTTAAAATTGATCCAGACAATGTAGCCACACCTATTGCTGCTAGTCTAGGAGATTTAGTTACATTAGCTATATTATCAAGCATTGCTTATGCTCTCTTTAAAGTCAAAGGTCAGTCTTCATAATAAAGAAATTACTATTATTTTTTCCCTTCAGATGAAACAATAGTTATATCGAGTATTCTGTGTGGCTGTCTAATTCTCCTAATTCCTCTATGGTTATTTTTATCATATCGTAATCCCACAACAAAGTCTGTACTATATAGTGGTTGGATACCAGTATTATCAGCAATGTTAATCAGCAGTCTTGGAGGATTGGTCCTCTCAAAAACTGTAACTACCTTTCCTGGAATTGCTATATATTCTCCTATTATCAATGGTAACAGACCACACCCACTTATTAACATTACCACACCTCTTTTTAGGTCTGGGTGGTAATTTAGCAGCAGTACAAGCAAGTCGCATCTCTACTTTCTTACATAAAGGAGGTTCTCCAGGTAGTACACCTCCGAGTCCTCAGTACAAATGGAAAGGAATTTGTGGAACTTTTTGGAGCAGTACGTTAGAATCCTCCTCATTCCCATTCCTTGTATGCAGTCTGGGATTGAGTCTTATCTTGTTTTCTAGGTCATCATGCTAAGACAACAGTGTTGCTTCTGTCAATGGTAGCACCAGGTTCTTCATTGTTTCTAGTTCTTATAAGATATATCAATGCTGGACACACTACATTATCACCATTGTTTTTCTTCTCATATATATTAGTAGCATTAACTCAGGTTAGTCTTTCTATTGTGATGTGTTGTACCTCAATTCTCATTGTATTATATAGGTGTCTATTTTATTAATAGTGACTGATTGGTTGGTTCATTTTATTTTCTGGAGATTAGGCTTTGATCCTGACAACATTGCTATTCCTTTTATTACTGCACTTGGAGATTTGTTAGGAACTGGTTTGTTAGCAAGTGCTTTTCATATATTATGGTTCCTAGGAGATAGAGACTCGGACGTTGGAGAATAATCATTCAATAAATCATGAAGTTATTTAAATTGTTATTTAATGATATTTAAATTGTTATTTAATGAATCTAAAAATAATGTTATATTCATTAATTAGAGTAGGTGGGGTTCTTGCATGTCAATAGCCAAATGGTACGTGTGTATGTATTAAGAGTATTGTTACTTATGACCAGCTGGTCTTAATGGACTGGGAGAGATTAGAATAACACCATCACCTCTTACAAATAACATGGGTATATTACGAACTGTGGTCTAATGAGGAAGAAGGTACATATATACCTCTTTTACTTATTAACTTACACGATATATTTCTTCAAATGTTTCTTCATCCAATTCTAATGTAGTAACGATTTCTTCTACTTCACTCATTATCATATTTAAATGTTGATCAAACCCCTATAATAATAAAAATAATTTATTTAACTTTTGTAACATATCTACTAACGTGAAGTCTTCCCGTCAGTTCTCTGTCATTCCTCAATTTAACGTACACTCTCTCGTCTAAACTGAGTCGAACCAAATCTAATGGTTCCTCTACGTCTCCAACTGGCTGACCTTCTGGTACTTCAGCCATTATTAGCAATCTACCACGTGGGTCTATAAATTTACTATCATAAACGGAAACATTCTATAATTTGTACAGAAATAATATGGGGGAAAAAACTTAATAACTCCGGATACTGTTACTAATGTGATCAACTGGGCATGCGCAAAAGATTCTTTGAGCACGTTGGTGTATAGAGGTTGAGGGATAATGAAGGCAAAAGGACAAGTGAGATTAAATTATATACTTTAAATTTAATACTACTATTTATAAGGTTAAAAGCTATTTAATAATTTTCTTCCATTTTCTACATTAATCACGTGTATATTCTCTAGTTGAAGGAGTATAAGATAATAGGGCAACGTTTACCCTCAGATAAGAACAAGAGTCCACAATTATATCGTATGCGTATTTTTGCACCAGATGTAATAGCCGCCAAATCACGTTTTTGGTATTTTTTGAAAAAGCTCAGGAAAATAAAAAAAGCCAATGGAGAGATAGTATACTGTTCACAGGTAAACATTATGATCTTTTAATGACCATAAATGGTAAGTACTTTAGGTAAATGAAAAACGACCTACTTTAATTAAAAATGTGGGCATATGGTTACGTTATGATTCTCGTAGTGGAACACATAATATGTATCGTGAATATCGTGACATCACTATTGCTGGAGCTGTTACACAATGCTGTAAGTAGTATGATACATACTAATTAATCATAATAACAGGGAACTCCCTTAAATTTGTTATATTTGATGACACATCTCTTGTTTAGATCGTGACATGGCTGCTCGACACAGAGCAAGAGCATCTAGTATTCAGATTATCAAAGTTGAATGTATCCCTGCTAGCAAGTGCCGTCGACCTCATGTCAAACAGTTCCATGTGAGTTATATTATTTTGAATATAATAATATATTGTTTGTGTTTGTAGAATTCAAAGATTCGATTTCCTTTACCTCATCGAGTACGAAGTGGTCATTTCAAAAAGATATTTGCTTATCGCAGACCTACTGCTTTCCAGTAATGAAAGGAACATTGTGTTAATGTATACAATGAGTATCATATGTACTACTTTAAAAAATTTTATTAAAAAATTGAACACAAGTAATTTACAATTTGTTATGGAAGTAAGTTTCAAGAGCAGTGAGATTTGAAATACCTAACAAGTTAAGGAGATTTCTAGTAAATTGATTACCAACAGCAGATCCACTGGGATATAGGACTGCTGGGTAACCTAGTGGAGCTGGCAACTTCACCCAGATGTTATTTCCTAATATGGAAAGATAGTAGGTGTGGTTATCAAGTACATTCTAACCTGTATAACTGATATTAGTCCATGTATGTATCCATGTTATACCAGCTGGTAAAAATACCTTCACTGACTCGGCACCTTTTTTATATACTGGTGCTACTAAGAGTTCTGTTCCTAACATGAATTGATATCGAAGATCTTCAAAATGAATTTTAGAGTTTCCTGGAAAGACCAACATCATGTGACGTACTACTGGCCAACCATATTTTACAGTCTCTGCTATTAAAGTATTACGATAGAATTTCCATGCACGATAAACTTTAGCCATATAAAAGAAATGTTTCATTGTCTCCTCGTTAGTATAAAATTGCCAATTATCATAGGGGAGCGTCCCCTCATGAGTTCGATATATTAAAGTAAACGCAGCAAATTCACACCATCTTAAAAACAGCTCACGTTCACGTATATAACTACAAAATAGAGCACAATGTTTATTCTATACAACTCAACTTACTTTAAGAAGTGTGCAGTATATTTAATAGAAGTATAACCACCAATATCAGAATGAGTGAGAGAGAAACCTGACAAACCACTGCTTAACATACCAATAATGGCTGATCCTAACCCATCATCACTGTCCCAAGTCACTAGCTGATCTCCTAACCAGAAGAGGGGTGTTACCCTCGGACTATGAATACTTCCACTACGCATAAAATAAATAACATCTAAAGCCTTTTATAAGTAAATTAGGAGACAATATTATAATAACTTACTTGTTCTCTAGTTATTAAACTTCGAGTAACAGCTTCATTGATAGCTTGTGCATTAAGTTCACTCCATATAGCTGAATACATAGTGTGGTATTGAGTTGGGTCTTGACCACCATATAAGACAGCATCTAGTGGTACAGACTCACCAAAGTCACACATCCATCCACTAACATTAGTAGCCAACATGTTCTATGAAAATGTAATAAGTTATCAATCAGCCTCATACTCAAACTAACTGATACTCAAACTGGTTTGAGTATGAGACTATATTACCTCAATAATTATATTTTTTATCCAGTCATAAGCTTGAGGGTTTGTCAGATCCACTATACTGCTTTGGCTGTACCCACTCCAGACTTCTCCATTTGCTGTCTTAATAAAATAACCATTTGTTAGTCCTTCCTCAAAATAATTATGTTGATATGGAGTGCCACGTTTTGTCACATTACTGAATAACGGGTTAATATAAGTGGTGACCCGAATTCCTTGAGAATGGAGGGTCTGGATAAGCCCCTCCCATCCTGGATAATGGTTACGATCCACCTATATAAGTACCTATGTAGATAAGAATCACCTGGTACATGGAAGTACCTCCCAATTCCACCAGACTCCCATACGAGGGAGATCTTGTGGTCCTGTAATGTTCTTTTGCCCTGACCAATCTTGTAGCCACACCCCTACTAAATCATCCAAGTTGCCTATAGTCTCATTTACTTGGTTTAAGATATCTATGATTCTCTTAGTTCCTCCTTGGAGACCTAAAATGGCACCACTATGAGACCAGTCTGGTAAAGGTGTCATCCTCCCAGCAAAATATGTGTAAGATTCCAACAAATCCAAGGGAGATTTACCTGTTCAATAAACCAGTATAACTAGAAAATTGTTAAAAATTAAACCTGGAATGATCCTTCCATAGAGTGTAGAACTATTGGTTTCTATGGTAACAGTGGTACCTAACAGTGGAAAATGGAAGATAGTGTAGTCCAATGACTCCAAAAGAAGAGATCGATTATAACTTGAGAGGTAGAAAGGCACTCTACTATATGTAGTATAATGATTCCCTCCTGTAATAATGAGAGGTTATTAAGCACAATGCAAATATCTTAATTAGCTTTTTTGTTACCTCCTCCTGGAGATAAGCTATCCAATATTACAGTCAGAGGTTCTAGTCCACGACCAATTCCTTGCTCAGAGATGAACAATGGAACAGAGTGTCCCCTCATATTAAAGTGAGTGTATTGAACACCTAGTCCATAGAATTGTTCATCATCTGTACAACCATATGTCAGTTTTAACTGGTTATAATATTGAGTATGAAGAGTGAGGTTGAAATATAAATGATTATGAGTACCAGATAGAATTGATTGAAACGTTAATGTTATAAGATCATTGTTACATGACGATCGTCCTGATATTAAAATTTGAGGTGTTGTGTTCGTGTTTAAGACACTCATGTCATCAAAATGTAAGTCTGTACATTTATCAAGAACACGATTCTCTATAATATAATTTCCTCCGTTTTGACGGATATTCTGTGTTGCTGTCAGAGCAGTAAGGATATTGTCATCTTTATTAAGAGATGTATGCCAAATTGTATCTGCCCCATTTTTAACTTGAATAGAGGGTAGATCAGGCGGGGAGTTGAAAATTATAGTAAAGGGTCCTGTCTTGGCTTTGTTGCTGGCCTCACAAGACAGAAAAAAAAGAAAGAGAAATATCATAACGTGAGCCCCTCCTCCGAAAGTTTAGCAAATATACTTGTATATCTTCGGATATTATTAGTATATTCGGTAATTCTCCGCCAACTAGATATTTTTTAAAAATGAAGAGAAGGAGTCAGGTCAATATTGAATTAGATGACCCACAGGATGGATCTCTTCAAAGTAAAAGGAGAAAGGAGCTACCTAGAGATCCTTGGGACATTCCTTCAGATATTTGCCGTAAGGTAAAACCACAAAATAAGTCATGTGACTTTGACTACACCTACTTAGATGGAAATATGTCACCAACTCTATGATACCATTCGTAATTTTAAAGACTCGGAGAACCATCTCTTGTGTGAATTTATTGTAAGGCTACCAAACCGTCGGTCTGTACCAGAATATTACAAAATTATATCTCATCCAATTGACCTCATTAAAATACAAGTGGGTGGAGCTAAATCCATTTCTTAAATTTATTTTTATATTTAGCAAAAATTAAGAACTGATGAGTACACAAGTGTCCCACTGTTTATTGCTGATATACGCCTTCTTATTGAGAATTCAAAAAAGTTTTACCGAGTAAGTACACCAGTTTGTGACTGGTTTAGTTAACAGCTTTCATATAGCCTTCATCTACTGAACACAAGAGAACTGTTGCTCTTGAGAAGGAGGTGTTAAAAGCTATACATGAATTATCTAATAGTGAAGGTAAGTATAGTAAATGAGTCTTCATTAAAAGTTTTATTATTGTTAATTAGGTAGTGATTTGGGGTCTCCCCTCTCCCCAAAAACTGTTTCGTTAAAACTATCAAACCTGCAGTTTCCAAGCAAGACTCCACCCACATCTAAAATTAGTTCAGCTAAAACCACACCCACTGCCAGCGGTAGTGGCTCATCATTTCGTGGTAGTAGTGGTGCTATCAAGGGAACCAGATCTAAGGCCTGGCTTGATGAGTACTCTAGCTCAGATGATCCCATTAAAATATTCTTTGCAGCTGTCTTCAGTTACCATGACAACACAGGAGAGTACATAGCTCAACCATTCATTGATTTGCCATCAAAAAAGGTAATTAATGACTAATTAAATAGGGGTTATACTCTTTCATAGGATTATCCTGAATATTATCGTATCATTTCTGAACCAATTGGGTTGGCAATTATCAGAGATCAAGTTGAGACCGGTTACTATAGCAACCTCAAAGCTCTACAAGATGATTTACTTTTAATGATAAAAAATGCTCAATATTTTAATGAGCCACATTCAGAGATTTATAAGGTAAGTCATGTGATTGTCATGTGATCACCACGTTATTCCATTAACAGATGGCTGGAATATTACGCAAGTTCATTATAAATCGATGTCTTGAGTTAGAGAGAAAATATAAGACAGTTGAAAAAACAAGGTAATTTTTATTTCTTTTTAAATATAATTTATTGTCTAATTAGACAATTAAAGTCACCATCTCCAGCTGGTGAGGGTGGACACAGCAAAGGTCAAGGGTCACGTAAAGGTTCAACTACTGATGGTGGAGATGATAGCGACAGGTAACGACTGTGACATCACATGATCTGTCACATGACTTGTCATTATTAGTGATGAACTGAGTGGTACAGAGAGCGAGGGTGGAGAGAGTGGGGAGGAAGGAAAAAGGAAGTTATTGTTACGTATTAAGAGGGAATGTATCCATGGCAACAAGGATCCCATTGCCAAAATCCTCAAGGTTTATATTCTTAAGTAAATTTATTAGTTATTATTAACTGATAGTCAAAAGCCCCGCCTTCTTTACGTAAGATGTTAATGGCACTCTATCGGACATTAATTAAAGCAACTGATGATGGTGGGCGTGTCATATCTGAGTTATTTATGAAAAGACCCTCCTCCAAGTTATATCCGGAGTACTATATTGTGATAAGTAATCCAATTGATTTCAGAGAGATAGCCAATAAAATTAAGTCAAATCAAGTTAGTGGTGTCTACTCTTATAATTATATTAATTAATAATTAATACAGTCATTTAATTAATTATTATTACATTATATCTATTTTTTTCTATGCAGTATACCTCATATTCAGAGATGATGGATGATGTTGAATTGTTAGTGAACAATGCCATTACTTTTAATGAAGAATACTCACAGATACATACAGTTAGCTCCACCCACTTGTAATTAATAACTACTATTGTTCAGGATGCTCTTGCTTTAAGAGCTATTGCACAAACTGCTCTGGAACAACTTCAAGAAAAATGGCCGCAATATTTTTCAACATTATTGTCAGAGAGAAAAGTTCAACCAATTCATAATGGAGTCAATCATATTATAACATTATTTGCTGTGATAAAGAATTGCATGGTCAGCAAATCATTAATCCATTTATGCTATTACCATTTATTTGTCTATCTATTTAACCATTCATTTGTCCATTTAACCATCCATTTGTCCATTGTCCATTGAACCATCCATTTATCCATTAATCTGTCTATCCATAATACATAGGACAGTACTGGTCGTAAGATATGGTTATCATTGAAGGAACCACCTCCTCCAGTAAGTTATTAGTTAATCAACATATTAATGTTGTTACCATGGTAGCAAGAAGGAGAGGGATACACTGGACGGAAAATGGTTGGACTTGGGGCTATAGCTGAGAAAGTTGATTCTCATAGTGTAAGTGGGTGTGGTCAATATGATATATTGTATTTTTATTTTATTAGTTTTCTTCAATTGATGAGTTATTTAACGATCTTTGCTCTCTCTTTGAGTATTGCTGTGAAAGCTATCAACCTCAATCTCAATTCTATAAGGTACTTAGCAGTATATAATTAGTATCTTATCTCTCTTTCTCTCTCTGTAGGATGCTGTTTCTTTACATCGTATTGTAGTCACCAAGTATAATGAACTCACTAACGATAGGAGAACCACCTTTCGTTACCCTAATGCTCCAGAAGCAGTTAAGAAACTCTTTAGAGATATTATGAAGAGGTTGATGGAATACAAGGTTGTTCATACATGTGTCATATCAATTTATTGTTTATATTGTCATGGTAATAGGATTTGGGTGTGGCTAATGGAAGATGTTTGAGTGATGTATTGCAACATGTTGTAGTCACACAAGAGTCAACTGACGAGTATGTAATGCTAGTCAAACCTGTTTTTATATCTTGTTTTCTTATAGCAAGTCCAAGCGTGTTTTTTCTATTCACAAACTTTACCAGTGGGTCACTAATGGTCGGTATTCCCGTCTGGATCAGCTTCAAACAGATATATTACTAGTTTTGAAACAAGCTCGTTTAAAAGAGGTGGAGCAAGAGGAGGAGCTTGCTAAAGCTTCATTAGCATTAGAGAAACAATACATCATCATTAGAGATGAAATATGTGGGAGTGGTCAGCTGCTATGGAGCCCAGCTCTAGAAGAGTGGACCCTAACGTAATTGCAATTAATTAATTCTTAATTATAAGTCAATTCTATAGCCATTTTGAAGAGGAAACCAAAGAGATTAAAGAAGAGCATGAAGCAGAAGAAGAAAAAGAAATGGAGACGATAGAAACCATGCCTTTAATAGTAAGTTGATGACATTATAATAATGTCACAGGTAATGATGTATTATGATGTCATAGGTAATTCCTCCTCCTGAAGAGCGTAATTTTGTAAATACTATTCAACATAATGATGTCATATATTACATAGGAGAATTTATTTATCTTCCTCCTAGGTAAGTTAAGTTAATTAATAATAGGAATTTACCTGTTTATTAGAGAGCCACACCTCCCTCCTCAGATAGTACTAATTGAATCATTATGGACTGATAAAAAAGGAAACCCTGTGAGTTAATAAACCACACCCACTAACAGATGTGGTCCTTCTCTAGTGGTTTGATGGGTGCTGGTTCTTCCGTCCACATGAAACATTTCATGTTGCATCTCGTAAATTTTATGAACGTGAAGTTTTCAAGAGTGATTTCTATAGCAGTGCACAGTTGAGTATTGTGTTAGGAAAATGTTGTGTATTGTTTATTAAAGATTACATTAAGTCGTTTCCACAGGTTAGTAATATAATACATAATTGATATGGTTTAATTATATTTAATTAATAGGGGTTCTCAGAAGAGGATGTGTATGTGTGTGAGTCTAGATATATTCATAAACACAAGAGCATCAAGAAGATTAAAGTAAATTTCCTGTTTATAAAACCTGTTTTATAATAATATTTAGTTTTGGAATATACAACAAAATAATCTGACCAAGTTACTGCCAAGATTAACCCCTTGTTCACTGAATAAAATCCCGTCGGTATTTATTACTGGTAGAGAAATGTAAGTGACTACATGTAATATTGTAATGTTTAGTGGTCCATTAGATCTGAAAGAGGCTCTGCTGAGCCAATGGAACAAGAGTCTTTATCTGAACAAATTAAATCTGAAAATGAAGAGGGTATGGCAAGAGAAAAGAAATCAGAGTCTGTAGAGACTGATAGTGGAAGTCCTGATTCTAGTGGTATAATGGAGATGTCATTTTTCAGAGATTTAAAAGTACGACATGATAGATATTTTACATTATCTAACTATATTTTTAATTTAAAGGAGGTGATAGCTACTGTTCCTAACCCTGAAGATAAATGCACTTACTTTGAACAGTTCTGTATTGATGATAAGATCTTTAGATTAGGTATATTCTTTACTGAGACTGGTTCCTATTCTAACAATCCTCATTCTTATACTTACAGGAGATTTTGTTTGTGTTAGATCAGATCAAGTACAACCATTTATTGCACGTATTGATAGAATGTGGACGGATTCAGAGTATGTTCATTCATTCAGTAACTCATTAATTCATATATTAATTCCTCCAGTGATGATCCTTGGTTCCGAGGTCCTTGGTTTGTTCGTGTCAAAGAAGTCCAACATGTTCCTACTAAAATGTTCTATGAGAGAGAAGTCTTTATGAGTAACATACAAGATACTAATCCTATGAGAAGTATTATAAGAAAATGTGCAGTCCTTTTCCCTACAGACTATGTCAAATGTAAGTATGTCACTATTGTCACTATTGTTACTAATATCACTATTGTCACTATTGTTACTAATGTCACTAATATCACTAATGTCACTATTGTCACTATTGTTACTAATATCACTATTGTCACTATTGTCACTATTGTTACTAATATCACTATTGTCACTATTGTCACTATTGTCACTATTGTTACTAATATCACTATTGTCACTATTGTTACTAATATCACTATTGTCACTAATGTCACTATTGTCACTATTGTCACTAATGTCACTATTGTCACTATTGTTACTAATATCACTATTGTCACTAATGTCACTATTGTCACTATTGTTACTAATGTCACTATTGTCACTAATGTCACTAATGTCACTATTGTCACTATTGTTACTAATATCACTATTGTCACTAATATCACTATTGTCACTAATATCACTATTGTTACTAATGTCACTAATGTCACTATTGTCACTATTGTTACTATTGTCACTATTGTTACTAATATCACTATTGTCACTATTGTCACTATTGTTACTAATGTCACTATTATCACTAATATCACTAACCTGATATCACTGTTTAGGGCGGCCTACTGAGATCCCTGAATTGGATGTATTTGTTTGTGATTCAAAATATAATGAAGTTGAGAAAGAGATTAAGAAATTAAAGAATCTTAAGGTAGAATGATCATAACAAAGATGATAATATCTCTTATCTAGCAATATCAACTGGATAATCAAGTCTTAAAAGACGAGATATATTACTTACCAGATGAACTTTTTCTTTGGAAGGTAATCTTTATCATCAAAACATTATGATAATAATTATCTTATTTCTAATAGTGCCACTCCCCTGATTTATTCCCTCGTACAACTTCTATTCCAGTAGCCACACCTGCAAGCTCTTCAGCCTCACCTTCTCCTATCCCAGCACCTCAACAAGTAACGTCTCCTCTTATATCTGTTCCAACTGCCAGTGGTCAAGTAACACTAACTTTACAACAATTACAATCTCTTCTAACTTCACCACTAGTAAATCAATCTAACTTAGCTAAACTCACACAACAAGTCACACCCACTTCATCTCAGACCCCTGAGACAATATTAGCATATCCATGTGTGTGGGAAGGATGTCAGGAGATTTTTGAAGACAGCGTAGATTTGGGTTCTCATATCTTGCGTTCCAGTCATCTTCATGGAGAAGGTGATGGTAGTTATTATTGTCATTGGTCTCAGTGTCACAGAAAGAAAGATGTTGGAGGAAAACCCTTTGATTCTCTTCAGAAAATTACTCGTCACGTCAAAGAAGTACATCTTTTGAGAGTTTTTCCTCAACAAGTACCCATTGCTAAACTCGGCTCTCGTTTTCATCGTAGAGGAATATTCATTAAAGATCAACTTCCTTTAACAGCCACACCCTCACAGGTCTCCACCCCCATTAATCAACCTCAAGCCATACCATTGCAATTAGTTGCACCTTTAGCTCCACCAGCTGCACCAGTACCCATGGCAACACCTCCTCCTGTTTCCTTGGCAACACCGACCGTCACCCCTGTTGCTATTACTCCACAGCAATTACAACAAGCTCTCAAAGCTGCCCCCATTTCTTTATTACCGTCCACTTCATCTCCAGAAGTCATTCCTCTTACAACATCCACGTTGACACAGGTACAAGAGGAAACAATTACCACTGTGGCTGCACCCCCTAGTATATTCATTGCTCCTCCCACTAATCTACAAAAAGTAGTCCATTCCCAAATCTACTTGAAGTAAGTTATGTTATGATAATGATTAATTAATAATTATTAATTAATAGTTATATTGAACGTATGAGGAACAATGAATCTACTCTGAGTCCTGTTGTTCCATCTGTAATACCACACCCACCTCAAATTACAGCTGCTAGGGCAGCTCAATGGATTGATCCAGCTATTATTCCAGAGGGTATGACACCAGCAGAGGCATTACAAAAACTATACCATCACATGTTACATGATGCTGTTAAAATCAGTAACTGGTTAGACAATGTTCAATAAAATCATAATAGTATCATTGATATCAATATCATTTATGTCAGTATCATTATATCAATATCATTGGCATCAATATCATTTATATCAGTATCGTTGATGTCAATATTATTTATACCAATATCATTGATATCAGTATTATAATGATATTGATGTTATTAATAGTATCATTATCATTGATGTAGTATCATTTATATCAGTATCAGTATCATTGACATCACACAATCATTGATTGATATCAAGTTCATTAATATTAGTAGTCACTGATAGATCTAATGGTGTTAATGTTTGAGGTTCTTTGGAGTCTGGTAGAGTTTTATACTTTTTTCTAAGTAGTTCAATTTGTACTTGAGTATTAGCTATTGATATAGCAAGTTCAATACCTATATAATACATTATAATGACATAATAACTGATAAGGTTATATATTATACTTTGTTTGAAACATTGTTGAGATGTTCTTAAAGGAGGAGGTGGTAGTCCAGAGAACCAGAAAATTGGATCATTTTTAGCTAATTTTTCTTTTGTTTTGTTTTCTTCTTTTGAGTGAGGCTCTTGTGGCTTACGTTGTCTAAGTTTTGATGTCTCTTTCTCACTTTCCTCTCTTGGGATAGGTGTGAAAGAGAAGAGATCAAGAGACAAGGGGTCACTGATTTCTGACGCTAATTCGTCATAGGTCACTTCCTTACTATAAAAACATATATCTACATATTCACATAAATATAATACCTTGTAATACCCAGTAAAGGTATCATAACATTAGGATACTGGATCTGCCCTATACTACTTGATGTAGTGTAGCGTGCTTTGGACAAGTTGATATAACCCTATTATAAATAGATATGTAGCATTGTATCAGGATTACTGTTTACCTCACTAATTACTCTATCGTATTGTCTTCTGAGATCAGCTAATCGTTGAAGAGAAGAAAATATATTGCATAGAGTAATATCTTTCTTCTCCTGGATGGTTGCCATTTTAAAGTAGGTGTGGTTCTACTAAATTAACTATGGAATTTTCCAATCGAGGAACTTTGAAAATACTGAGTAAGTGTGTAATAGTATTTGATGATATTGTCTGAATATTTTTTTGATATAGATTTATCACAACTTTATTCCTTGTCTCAAGAGCTCAAATCAGAGGTGAGTGCTGCCTCTCAGAGATTGGTACATGCACTTGTGAATAAAGACAGACGATTAAGGCGTCGTGCCGCATGGTCACAAAGGTTGACAGATGTCTTGATAAGATATGCTCAAGACAATGGTAGGAACTACAATGATATTGTTAGATCATATTATGTCATAGATCTTGATGATGATCTCGAGTTCAGTGTTACTTTTACAGATATATTTAATGACATCAAATTCCATAAGGTAATATGATCATCCTATTATATTTACTATATACATTATATAATATAGTGGTTAAACAGTTGGAAAATAGTATCACGTACAAAAAAGGGCATACCAAGACAATTTAGAAGAAGGGTAAGCTATTCCTTTTAAAACTACTTTTACTTGTTTCCTTATAAGGTATGGGAAGGTGTGGCTACTTATTACACTCGGACTGTGATGTGGGAACGAATGATACCAATATTATTTCATAGTAAAATTAATGATAGAGATATGGAATGGAAGGAAGGTATTAGTAAGGTATTAGGTATATTAATTAATGGGTGTGGCAATGAGTGTAACCAAATCTCAGACCGCCTTTGAATGGGACTCCAAAACTGTTGCTCGTAAGTCAGTGGAAGAAGTTTTATTGGCATATTCTCGGCACAACACATCATCTAAGTTTGCACCTGAGCTGTGCATATTAACAGCTCTGGTACTGAAGTTAATGGAAGGAGAAGAAGAACTCTCTTTGAAAGTATGTCATATGACATTTAAATGACAATAAGTCTCAATTATGAATTGGTCATGTGACATAGGTGATGGTCTATTTATTAGATCACCAACTACCTCCGGCTTATTTCATAGATCAACTATGTACCATAACAGTTGATATGGCTGTCTTAAGAGATCTCCTCTCTCTCATGATTCCTGTCTTAGCTACCCACATGGAGGAACTCAGGTATGTTACCATAGCAACTATAATATATTCAATGATGTTCCTTTTAGATCTAAAAACTCATCCAGTATATGCAAATCTTATTCAGTTAATAGTCTTCCCAATATCCATGATGTGACCTCATATGAGCCACCATTAGCTGATGCATTTTCTTTACAATGGCTTCTCTCTATGTTTACAACTGTTCTTCCATGGAAGGTATTCTAGCATGTATATATAATATTGTGAATGCTGTTGCTATGGATACTAACTAGCTAGACTGATCTATATATTTTATAGGCTCTAAGACGTTTGTTTGATGCTATTGTTATTGATGGGACAGATATGTTCCTTTTTGCTGCTCTTGCTATTTGGGCCATCTTTGAACAGTATGTATTTGAATGTATCATAGTGTTACTATTTATAGTTAATTCTGTTACTATTTATAGAGATTTATTAGAAACAAGACAAGTACCAGATTTTTATAGTAAAATGGCAGAATTAGGAGAAAAATTAAAGAACACTCAACTTTTATCATCCACTAATTTTATCCAAGTAAATGCTATTATATCTTAAGTAGAAGAACTAACAGTATTTTTAATATTAGGCAGTATATATATTATGTGAATGTGCTGAAGATAATGATGATATACCATCCATAGCTGAACTGAGACACAAACACTCTCCAATAACTCCACCCACTAAACACATCCCTTGTCCTCAGCCATCACAAGGAGGTGCAGTCTTAGTGTCATCTATATCCAAAACTTTTAAGAACTCTAAACCACAAACAAAACATAATGGTGTCCAAATCGAGTCATCTCATAAGACAGTCCTCTCAGCTAAGGCTGAATGTCCTCAAACTATAGAGAAAGGTTTTTTATTTGTTAATGCATATGCTGCTGATGTCCCTCCAAGTATTTTATCACGTTATCCTATGAACATGTCAGACAGTTACATGAAATTATTAAAGAAAGGTCAAATGTTTAGTATTGACATGTAATATGACGATGACCTTTGCTATCTGTATTATTATAATCTTAGCTTTTTAATTTTATCATACCACACTGAAATATATTTTTCATCTATCACAAACTTCAGATTTTAGTTTGTTTAAATGCAAATTGCAGCCCAAGAAATACTCTCTCTCTCCAAACAGCTTCAGAATGTGTTACACCAAATGGCACTCTCTCTTTACACTGATCATAATAATACATAAAATCCTCTCCAGGTATCCAGTCACACTCTTGAAGAAGTATAGCCATATCTCGTACTAGTTCTTTGTTATCACCTTCTCCATCTCCAGAGTCAATGTAAAGTCTTGTCTTTTTATAATGACAGTCTTGTATTAATGTGAAGGCACTTCTATTGTGACTATCAACAAACCAAAATGCTGGAGACAGACATATACCACAGGAAAAAATGTTAGGTAGAGAGAGAGGTAGGAGGAAGGATATAAAACCACCTAAAGATGAACCTAGAGTGAAGGTATGTTCTGGTCCAGTCAAAGTCCGATATTTTTTATCAATTTCAGGTTTTATAACCTCTACAATATAACATACATATGACTCATTACTAACACATAACAGATCAGTACTAGTATACTCCCTTTGACGATTACCAATACAAACATAATCTGAATTTGGAATAGCAACCAAAATAAATTCAGGAATCTGTCCCTCTGACCACCAGTGGTCCAGTTTAGCATCCAAATACCAGCCTCCCCATGGTAAATCTTGCTGACTTGAAAACAGATTTTGGCCATCATGAGCATAAACCACAGGATAGTTTTTATCGGGACTAGTTTTATATGATGGAGGTAAATATATATAAATATAACGTTGTAAAATTCCATAAGAGGAGACACTAGATGGTATTGATGGCAATAGTACTTGGAACTCACTACCATCCCCATTTGGGCGGTGATATGTTCTTTTAGGTGGGTATTGGTTACGTAAACCATATACATTAGGATCCATATGGACAAACATAATAGAGTTGTCTAGTTCACCTCCAATATGAGGATTAGCTTCATCACGTATATACTGACCATCTACTAGAAATTTGTAATGGTAATAGCCTTCACTGAGTAATATTGTTAGTTGGTATAAAGTGGGCTCGTCCTGTGAGGATGTCATCTTGTATTCATCAGATTTTGTCCATCCATTAAAATCACCAAGAAGATACACTTCACATATTGAAATAGAACGATAGATAAACGTCACATTAAACCAGAAATCGTCCTTAAAACACCACGTACTCATTACAGAAAGCCTAGTTCAGTCACATATGGCTAAATACGTGTCAGAAATTCATGAAATGGGTGTTGCGATTACAGATATGATTATGAATAATAAGTATATTAATATTTGATCACAACAATGGCTTCAGCATATTGCATCAAAATTGGCATCATTAAAATCAATTGAACTACTAACAACTGATGGCATTAATGAGATAGTCGAATGTTCTCTCTGTTTTGACTAATCACAACACATTCAGTGAATACTTCTAAACACAAATGTTGTCAAACTAACTTTCTTCAAGTCCCTCAATGTCTCTCGTCTCTGTTTCCTGCAAAATATTTTACTTCAACAAGGCAAACGACTCAGTACTCTTCTTGATCTTGAACCTAAAGAACATGCATCATGAGACTATTTTTGGTACAGTAAAAACAGCTTTTGGTAAAATTTTGATATCAAGAAAAAATATCACTCCTGGCAAAGTCTTTAACTCTTGACTTTCAATCAACAGCAAATCCTCTAGACCTCTAAGAAAAACACACTCTACATAATGATGAAGATTACTAATTACTCAAATAATCTCCATCTTCCGAAATACTGTCTCCATTGTATGTTTAACATTATGTCATAATAAATAGATAATTAAAATTTGTTTATAATTGAATAGAAAATTTATAAAAAAAAATCCTTGTGTGTTGCCCAAACGATTCCTACTCGCTCACCCACTCAGGCTTCCACTTAGGCTCCAGGATTCCCTGCTATTGCTAGCTGGGACCGCCGCCTGGCTTGGTAACCCTCGTCTTCGCGAGGTAATCCTGGCTGGAGCATCGCCCTAACTTAAAACCAGCCGTACGGGATTCCAGCTCTTAGGGAATTTTGCACTCAGGAACCGGGAACCACAAATACACCAGCCTCATCTCGTTTAAAGGGAGACTACCAGCCCTATCCTAGTCGGCCTTTCGGATACTCCGTAGAGTATGCTGGTAACCATCTCAGAGGTCTGATGCATTGCAGAACGCTGGCGCCCACAACACACTGGCACTCAGGACTGTTCAAGTTTCTTTTTATATGTACGTACGATTTTGTCTTCATGCTTTTGTGGGTCGCCACTGTGACGACTATGAATCTCATTAACGATGACGCTGAACGATGATAAATTTTATACAGTTTCCGTATAACTTTGTACATTTACGCTTAGTAATGGGAGGTAGTCAATCAGGTCCTCGTGTAATCACTGTTGAAACTGGAGAAGGAGAAACTGAAATCAAGGTGAGTTAGTTACCCCATTGTTATAACTCATATGACTGAGACTCTTCACTACAGGTTTCTCAAGACTTTGTAAATTACATTTCCGATCAACAGTCCTTGGATCAATCAAGTTCCACTGGTAAGATAACTCTTTACAATCACTTGTGTACTGTTTGTAGAGCAAGACACACCCACTATTGACAAAGGATACTCAGAAGAACCACCGACAGCCCAAGATGTGGTAAGACCTGTTAGTGTCACATGATAGTCACATGACCTGTTAGTGTCACATGATAGTCACATGGCCTATGTATGTAGTTGTTAGGTTCTCCAGTGAGTAGTGGAAAATGGCGGACATTGTATGAGGAGGAAAAAAAGAAGGTAACAATAATGTAACAACAGTGGGAGATGTCATTAACTGTGGGTGTGGTTACTTTAGAATGAAGAATATAAAAGAGTGACAAAAGAGGAGTTTGATAAAGCTGCTAACTCAGTTAAAAATCAATTCATGTTAGTTAATTTCAAAGGATTATCCTCCTTATTTTTCTCTTATTAGTCAATCAAATGTAGGACAATTAGTACCAGTATCTGAAGAGAGCAAGGAAAAAGTATTAAATTGTTACCTTAGCAACCCAAAGAGAACACTCAATTGTTCAGCTGAAGTACGACAATATACTCAATGTGTTGAAAAAGCCCGTCAAGTATGATATACTCTATAATTACAGTCAAATTAATGTCATAATTACAGGATTTATTAGTACAGACTCTACCATCACAGTTAAATCAATAACACAATATTAATTATTATATTATTATATGAGGTATGTCATTATATGAAACTCCTATTTTTTAGTGAGTGTGCTAGTCTGTCTAAATATGCATCATGTGCTCTGTAAGCTGGACTATAACGCTACAGGGATAAATAACATAATATTTACATGTAATAGTGGGTGTGGTCTTACCCCTTTTGGTAGTATAAGGGATGGTAAGAATAAAGGTTCTGGGGTCTTCTGGGTCATGAGAACATCAATATTATCAGATCTTGGTTTAGTTAAGGGAACATATTCTGTTGCTACTATAATATATATGAAATGTAATTATATTGGAATTATGAACTGACATTGTTTTGAGAGAATAAGTCTTTTAAATTTAAGGTTAAGTGGATCTGGTGTTTTTACAGTTCTCATATTCTTTAACTTAGTATCAAGCTAATAATAGAGTGTATAATTATACTTCATTATAACTAATGTACACACTTACTTGTCTGTGATCATATGGGATTGGATTTTGGTAAGGATGAGATGAAAATAATAGAAAGTGGCGTGCTTTGTCGACTTTTCCACTTGTGGTACTTACTGGTCTGAAGTGAGCATGAAATCTATTCATTGAAGAGGAAGTTACTGTCTTTGAAGTACTGTCACCAATGTTACTAGTAGTTAATGAAGATGCTAGATATGACATAGGTCCTGTTCTAAACACCATTCTAGATGGTACCAAGCTGCACTGATGATAGCGAGGTTGGACATCAATTCCTCTTAGAGCTCTTTCAGAGGCTGTTAATTTTTGCCTTGCTTTTGTTGTTGTAGATGGGAGGACTATTCTTACAGAACTGTGTATCAAGTCTTGCTTTGCATCAAATTGTAGTTTATTAGAAAATAGCACTCTAGATTGATTTTGTTGGGAAACCATTTTATCAAAATAAGTGTGAAAATATTCTGTTTAACACCAATAGAAAAACATTTATCTATTGTTCATAGTTGACTCCTCCCATGGGCGTGGTCCTCGTTTATTCTCCCATTGCTCAATGTCCAATTCTTGTTTCAATTTTTGATATTCTTCTTCAACAATGACTTTCTTCACTTTCTTTTGAAAGCTGAGAGTCTCTTCGGCTGTTAACATTCTATTCTTCTCGTCTCTCTTTTTGACACGTATGGATGTAAATTCTGCTAACCCATATGAACCTACCACCATGAAAACTATCATAGGTAAACCAAACTTGAAGAAAGCACTTCTTTTTAATTTATGCCACATTGGACAACACGTGGGTGGAATGAAATAGGTGGAGCTGGTAATGCAGGCGTGTTTTATTGCTATGGATACCTAACACTTGCAGCTCCACCCATTCTGTGCAAGATTTTGCTGCAAAAGATATGTTGCAAGTTAGAGGAGGGCTGTAATGAGTGTCTCAAAACATGTTCATCCTGTGTCCCTAAGCCTTTCTATTATACAAGCTGTTGAACCTAGTAAGTTATAAAAACCTCTCTATGGTAAGTATGATCTCTCTTTCTCTAGCAACTAGACCACTTCCATTTTATGAAACCACTCGCAACAATCGACGTAAAAGGATATATGAGTCATTGAAACCACTTCATCATTTTCACTTAGAGTATCAACTTGTTCCTGGCCAGGAGACAGTACCTATATATCGTACTGATATAGTCACTTATGGAATTGTAGCAAAAATCTTCACTGAACAAGATGAGAGAGTTGTAAACACTTGGAATGAAAATGGACTCACATATTATGGATGGAGACACAGGTACAAACCTCATAATCTCATTCCAATATTAACAAGGAACGAAAATGAAATATTTTTGTTTTTCTATACAGTCATAACTTAACACTGACATTGGAATCACTACTTGATCTTTATGATCACACTCTAAAAGTCAGACTTTGGAACAGTCATGAGAAATTATCAGCTAGAGCAAAATATGATCGTCCCAAAGCATTCCGACTACCAGCACCCAAGAAACATGACCATGATCAGTCTGAAGACAGTGAGGGGCTGACTAGTGGTGGTTCTAGACCTCATAGATTACCTGGTGTATATCATACTCTTTGTCCAATGTCAAAAGAAGCTAGACGTAAGAGTAGACGACCTAGTGAACTAATCGAATCCATTGATAGTGGAGAAGACATTGTAGAACACTTAAGTTCACCTCCTAAATCTTTGAAAATACCTACTATTACTGAAGAGCCTGAAACTCCTGGAGATAAAGTTGTATATGAGTTAAATTCCAGTGCACCTGAGGCACTTTTCTCTAATGTACACATGAAAGAAACAATTCCAGTATTACCTCTACCTCAGGTACTTCCATCTACATCCTCAATGACTTGTTCAACATCTGTTAGTCCTGGTTTGAAAGGTTTGTACATCCTATCTACTTATCCATTCGTATCTATGCTTCCATTTCTGTAATAGGAATTTCACGACGTCGTTTACAACAACTTCAACTTGAAGCAGCTGAAAAAGCTAGAATTGATAAAGAGGGTGTGGTCGTTTTATCCATCAAACTAGCTGACCTCTTTGCTAGTCACACCTCTGTGACAGCTAGTCTAAAAGAGGGTGTGGCTAATTTGAAAGACTTTGAAATTTCCCTGTGTCTTGAAACTCCATTGATGTCTGAGGAACAAAGACGAGCTCTTAATCCAATGACAGTCACTGTTAAACAATGCCATAATCTACCACCATTGTCTTTAACAGAATATAATCCAGCTTATGTGAGCTATCAGTTTTATGACAAGCCCAAGGTGTGTACCCACGGTCTTCCTTACTCTCCTCACATTTCCTGGAACACGAGTACTGTACTATTACTAGGGACAATTGAGTCAGATTTACTACTTGAGTATTTACGAGGACCACCTTTAATATTTGAAGTCCACGATAGAGATGAGAAGAATGATATAAGAAATTTAAAAGAGGGTGTGGTATTTGGAAATTTGTCAACTGATCAAATAATTGGCACTTGTGCTTATAGAAAAGGTATGTTCTATTGTAGTACATGTACATATATGGTATTACATGTACATGTATTGTAGTACATGTACATATACATAATATGGTCATGTAAATTTATTCTATTGTTATAGGACCTGTTCCAGAAACACAGAGTTTGTCATCTTTTGGTGAAGCAAAGTTAGATCTTAGTTCTCTTCTCTGTGGACTAACCACAATGACATTTATGTTACCAATATTGAATCCCTGCTCTCATTCCATGAGGGTACAAAGAGAGGTCACCACATCCAATGGTAAGAAGAGAGTATATCAATCACATTTGATATTACTCTCTCAGAGAATGTTCCTGACTACCTCCATTATGGTAGCCATCTCTCAGTACAAATTGAGGTGACTTATCCTCTCAATTTCCCTCCTCTACCAGTAATTGTTAGAGATAATCTTCTTTCTCTCAGACCACATGTAACTTTAATGCTTTCATTCTTTAATACTCTCAACTTCTTTACATAGACTCCCTTTGGTCGACTTATTTACCTTGTCTCAGCCAATACACCCACTTTAGCTCGTAAAGTACTAACTCTTGTCAATGAGATCAATACAAGAGAATTAGATTTAGAAGACTTACCTGTAGAGACAAGAGATGCAACTCTCTCTACTTACAAACTAACTCAGTAAGTTTTATTATAAAGTACTTTTCTATATTGTCTTTAGTGAGCAGATGACTAGTCCTCATTGTGATGTCATTACTGGATGTCATATTGAAGATAGAGTTAAACATATCTTTGTTCTTGAGGGACTACATTGGAAAGGGTTGAAGACAATATGGGAACAGATTCCTCACCATCACAGTGAAGGTATATGCCCACCCACATACTGTTATTGTATTTATTATCACTAGACAAAAATGTTCTTAAAACTTTCTATAATTCGGACTATACTTTTTCAAGTCGTCTCTATGGCAGCTTAGATGTTGACCTTACACATATCATATTGCCACACCCACTTGATGTCCTAGTTCAAGAACCAAGACTTTATATTCGAGAAACAGTCCCTCAACTTTGTTTTATTGCTCTGATGAATCTTCATGAAGTAAGGAGGACATACTAAGATGAGAACTGATCTCTCTCTCTCTCTCTTTAGCTTGAGTTAGTACAAGAGTTAAATGATGTAACACGTAATGCTATGTATCCTACAGTTGAAATGATTACTTCTCTTAGTCTCTATTGTTCACAAATGATCATTTCACCTACTGTCAATGAACAAGGTATTATATAATAATGTTACAGTTAGTAATATTGTATGTACAGATGATAAAATATTGCTATCTAATGAGATAGAAGTGAATACTAAAAGACGACGACGAACTAGGAGTTGGGAACCTCTAAATAATAGTAACAGTGATTATGAGAAGTTATTAGAACAAAGGAGAGAGGCACCTGTTGTTGATTGGATCATGCATAATATAGTTAGTTAAATGTATCATGTGATTGTCATGTGATTTGGTCGCC
Organism: Xestospongia bergquistia; assembly: GCA_963965975.1. Taxonomy (NCBI): domain Eukaryota; kingdom Metazoa; phylum Porifera; class Demospongiae; order Haplosclerida; family Petrosiidae; genus Xestospongia; species Xestospongia bergquistia. The sequence goes on from OZ014425.1 coordinate 5,086,186, forward strand.
AGATGAAGGCTCACAGATTGTCTGAAGGAGTCAATAAAATCAAAAGACCACACCACAAAAGATCAATGAGTGTAGATACTAACAAAGTAGGACATATTTTAAATTAATGTTGTCATTAATCTCCTTCTTATGTAGCCAGTGTTTTTGTACAGCTCTCAGACATACAATTCAACTGTGTTAAGTAAAGCTGAATTGAGGCAACATTTACTGAGGACTGATCCTCAGAGTAGGTATACTTATTGTCAATTCTATCACAGTATGACAGTTGAACCTGATGACTGGGAAGATGGTATTAAAAAGTACTGGCAGAGAAGCAATAGAAGAAAATGGAAGACAAAAGATGGGTAAGGACTGCATATTATCAAAATGCTGTATATAGTTCTTGTAGTTTTATTTATCCTGGTCCCAAGACTAGTTCAGAAAGCAACAAGCACATCAACAAACCAGACCAAGCAAGGATAGAAGAACTACAACAGGTATGGTTCGTTAGTAGAGCCTTTACAACATGTGAAGGTCCATTAGCTCAGTCGGCAGAGCGTCGTGCTGATAACGCGAAGGTCGTGAGTTCGAGACTCACATGGACCATCTTTTTTTTAATATTTTAATTTTAATTTAATTAATGTGTTTTTCTTTTATTTAGTCATTTGTTGACAATCAACTACATACCAATACTCTGAAACCAACAGTAAACTGGTAAGTCCCATTGTTGTAATGGAAAACAGTTTACTTTTGATGTTATCAGTTATCATGGGATTATTTTGAATGTTATGATGTAATCTAGTGGGTATAATTATAACGTATATTGGATATATACTTTTAAATGATGAAATCCTACTAAAATAATGCTACTATGTAATCTACTCCATTAATACACATAGGATGCAGTACAGCTGGAATGAAAGAGCTACTGACTTTGAGCGGTACAAATCCCCGCCAATAGATTTTGGAGTTCATCCTCCAGTCACTATTCACTTAGCTGGAGACAGCCGTCAAAAAGAATTAAAAAGTTATGACCATGAATATCAAAAGAAATGGAGATCTAAACTGGTTGTACATGATACTCAGTTCTATGTTTTGAGACAAGGACAAAAAGAATTAAGAATTAAAGGTCCTTTGGCAGCTACTCAACAAGATAAATTAAAGGGGCTATTAAAGGATCCTCCTATGAGACCCTCATTAGCACCCAATGACTTGACACCAGTTAATACCATACCATCTCTTAGTGTTATACGAGATGATGAACGTGAAGTGGGTGTGGTTGGGTATTTGCCAGGTCCTGAATTCCAAAGGAGTCTGAAACGAGACTGTAATGTTATTCCAATTAAAGCACCATTATCCCCACCTCAACTTGGCCTTCATCGAGCTAACTTTCAGTTGTACTATAATAGCCACACCCACTCATTAAATGACCACCCACCTGAGACTAGAGTCCACTCTGTTCAGACATAAAAATGTAAATTGACTGGTCTTATTAATGGTTTGGCGGTAGTATTATGTAGATAATGTAGTTAGTGGATCATATATTATGTTGTATACAATCTAGTGGTTTCTAGCCCTTGCAATTTCAATTATTAAATTAAATAATACACATACAAATACAAACTTGTAGGAGTACCCAGAAACACAATATATAATTATTTATAAGAATACAAAGATAAATTATGCTTTGTTACAAAATAATACATAATGGTGTAAACAAGACTTGAGCCAAAACTCGTAAGAAAAGAATTTCAATATTATGACATTATACTTCATCATATCGTGTGATACCATTCTGTTTTTGTCTTGTATTTGTCATATAGACAAAAGAAGTATGAGATTTTGGTACATAACCATAAGTACCTTGTTTGACATGATAAGCCCAGAGCCATTCTTTTTGGGTCATGTTATTACTAGGATATAAATAGAGGACATCCCCTTTTGTTAAAGCCAGATAATTAGTGCTATTTACATCTGGTGAAAAGTTTTTCACAACTGTCAATACAGCCATTTGAGGTTTTATACTTACAGAAGCATCACTAAAGTTTGAGATAACACCAGGACTTATTGGCCACTCATGAAGCTCTCTTGTTTGTAGAGTTTGAATTGGTTGGGTGTGGTCAACAGGAGTTACCGAACTCATTGGTCTAATAAATGGCCTATGACGAACTGGGTGGAGTCCAAGTGGATTCGGAAATTGTGGAAGACTTTGTCGAGAGGCATGAAATGCTAAAGGTGCCATTCCGTGCTCATGATTAAGTCCATTAATTGTTGGTAGTGTACATATTGAGGGACTCTCATTACAATTAAGTCCTAGCCCTGTTAGTTGAGGAATGGACATTGAATTTTCATACCATAAGTCGTCAATAGTTTGTGATTGACTCATCCATGCATCCATTACATAAGGAGATGGAAGTTCTGTTTGGACAGCTGTTTCAACTGTTCTACTTCTCTGACCAGATAAACGACTTTGTCTGGCCTCTCGAATACATACCACTTCACTTTCTTGTCTACTTGTACGACGAGATGATGTTGAAGAGGAAGAAGAAATGGTAGAAGCAGGAGCCATTATTATTAACTCCGTTTGTGTGCCTTCTGATATCATAGACTCAGTTGGATTATATCGAGCAAGGATGTCTCTTGGGACCACTCCCTCAGCTCCTGATGCTGTAATGACCCAAGCCCACTCACTCTGACCAATCTCAGTGACAATAAGATATTCATTCTCTTGCAAAGAGACTTCTCCAGGAACAGTTTTATCATATTTAGTCAGACATCTATAAATACCTAAAGGTTTGTTAGTCGATGGTAGAAATACATCGTCTACTAGTTGTGAGTCTTGGCTGTAAGTTCGGACACCAGTGGTTGTGGTTGTGAGCAACTCTTTAGGATAACCATCAGATTGTGTGTGCACTAATGGGAGATCTGAAGGTCTCGATGGACGCTCTATCTCTATTGTTGGGACCATTTCTCCATTCTCTTCTGTTTTCATTACTGCTTCTTGGTATGAGCGAGTTCGAAAGTGAACAGAGAGAGGTTGAGCAGCTGGAGTGGAAGGAGGTATAGAATCAGTATCAAATTTATGACTTTTATCTGATGTTAATGATTCATTATATTGAGTCAATGAGAGGGGGTGAAGAGGATGAAGACGTGGGACAATACAGTTAGTTCGAGGAGATGAACTCAATTCAATGATACCGGAGATCTCTGATACTTTTCTGTTGAAATCACATGGAGTGACAGGGTCACTAGAGGGAGTCTCAAGAAATCGTGGATTCTGAGGAGATGACTGTAAACTTGAGTGGTGAGTCAAGTTAGGGCTGGTTGGTAGACTACTGTAGGGAAAAGCTGATGAAGGGTTGAGTTTTGGTTGTAATACATTATGAATACTGGTTGCCCCCATCTTTTTCGCTTTATCTCTATGAGTGTGTGTCTCTTTATTATGCCAGTGAGAACTGTCTTTGATTTGATCCATTGGACAGCAAAAATTAGTAGGTATATATCCACATTTCCCATCAACATTTTTCACATACAACCAAGTCCCATCATTACTTAAAGGCTGAACAATCTGACCTCGTGTTACTGTCAACTCATCTTCGATACTGGCATTGAAATCTTGCATTACTAACACAAAGATTACATCAGTATCCAGTGGCTGTTCACTTTGATTTTTGCCTGCTTCTCCATTTTGGCCAGTTATGGTATTAGGTTGTCCATTTTGTTGACTTTGGGTGTTTGAGGCAGTAACAGAGGGCGGTGCCTTTTGCTGACGTTTCTTCCATAAAAGAGGCATGAACCTAAAACAACAACACATGACCATATAAGGATATTATTGCAATGTTTTTTTTGATATGATAAATTTAATTTCAGTATGTATGGTAATGCTTTCGAGTAGATAACACAATTGTTTATCATTAGTGGATGGTTAAATAAAATCCCTTTTTTTATCAAACTTTGTCATAAAAGATTAACCACATAAGTAGTTTAGTGATTAAATACTCCAAAATGGTTTAATAACAAATGGTTTGTTAAAATAATATTTATAGATTAGAAAACCTCAATGTTTTGTCTGTCTCTATCCAATAGACAAACCCTCCTAATGTGAGTATACCACATATGTACATTTTGTGAACATTAAAAGTCTTGTCTGCTACAGAAATTAGTTGAAACAGACTACTATAAAGAGTTACTACCAATACTACAGTAACCGCTATCCAATTACAATTCACACACACAAAATGTAATCTACCTGTGAGTTCATGTCCCATTAAAACTATCAATACCAATACGTTGAAAAAACTACTATAAAAATAATTAACATTATTACAAATTTTGTGCTATCATTAACAAACATAGTCATCGTAACACAAGCTTATGACAAGAATGTAAAGAAGGTAATAGATTTACAAGGAACCTTTGAAATATACAATAGACAAATAATTTATCACTTTGTCTTGTATTATACCTAACTTAATTTAATATATAAATATTAGGATATTATGAGAATTAACGGAGCTAATATGAGATAAAAACAGAGATACATTGTATTATAGACTACATGTGATCGTTGCAAAATCACTTTTGGACGTACTGATTCCAGTTAAAAACCACAATAATAACAACACAAGGAAGAAGACATTTATATGTAACTGTATAAACGAGACTAATAGGATAGTGCAGAACGTGCAGTCATACCTTTTGAAATGGACCTCTCGCGTAGTTCTAGATCACTAACAGCTCCACAGTGGTTACTCTAGAAGAGAAACGCAAGAAATTACAATAAAAGTACAATATCAATCCCGGCAATGCGACGAGGTGTTTGCGCATGCGTAGTCTGAAAGACTTTCGATACAACGGTTGCTAGTAATCACCAGGAATTTAAGGAATGTTTTTAAGTGAAATCCTCTAGTGAGTTAACTGTCCTTCCCAGCAATTGTAAAGAGAAATAACGAAAAGTTTAAACGTATATATCTATCGAGTCATTGTTGATCGTAACAATCTCAAGTTATTTGTAATTGGTCGTAGTGAAGATGTCTGCTGGTGCTAGCAACACTAGCTCGTTGGGTCGATCTAATTCCTTGAAACGAAAACATTGGAGTATTAGAGCTCATGAAACTCTTATAAGTCGAAACAAAGACGGCCATTTCTGTTTGAATGTCGAGGGAGGAGCAGAAACAGGTCTGTTCCCTTTGATAGGTGATTTGAGGCAAGATCGTATCAACTATAAGATGGGTAAATTACAGCCGGGTGAACTAGTCCTGGAGATTAATCATAAGAGGGTACCGGGTCTTATAAAGAAAGACGTCATTGCTCTTATCAAACGATCAGCAGATCCTGTTTCCTTGGTTACTGTAAAACAAAGTAAGAATAAAATCAAAGTGTGAACTGGCTATTGTACCTTTTAACAACTTGTAAGGTAATTAGTTAATGAGCTCCATGTTTAATTATGTTGGATAAATACCAGTACAAACTTTAAAGCACTGCCTATTCTTTGCTACACTATCGTTTGTTATAAATATTAACTACTACTATTATGCTTAGGTTCATTACACACTGTGAAGTGAACCTAACTCATTGGTTTGACCCAAGTAGGAGATATTCATGAACATAGTAAGAACAGTACATGAATATAGTGTTACCTGAGTACTATCATATGTATCTGTGTTCTATTGATGTGACAGATTTTACCTGTGGGTAGGGAGGGATAGTGGGAGTATATAGTGTTGTCATATATCAACACATACCTGAAAACCCCTTTTATATAATATATTATATTTTTAATCTAAAGTATTATATATTTTGCAGTTTGTGTGTTTTGTGGTTACAAAGTAAACAATGACAATGTAAAGACAAGACAAGTCTCACGCTGTGATCTATAGTTTTGTTTACATTATCATGTGTGGCTAAACTTCTTGCTCAATACCAAAAACAATACTGATTGTAGCTAATTATGTAAGGAGGTGAAACCACTTTGTGGCTTTATAATATTCATAACAAGCATACCACTCCTTATAAAATTTTATGTTAATATGGCTTCTTTGTATTGTACTGGACTGTACTGGTCCCTCCTACCACTGGTAATTAATAACTGCCAAACATTCTTTTCTAGATGCTACTATTACTAAAGATATACGTCAATATTTGGCCTCCAGATTTACAAAGAACTCTGTTGATAGTGAACTACAACATCAAATACGAGAGAACTTACATACAAGAGTGATCCCTTGTGAGTAATAGAATGTAATGTATCTTAATAAACAATGTCAGTTTACTGTGTACATTTTCACATAATATAACCTGGATATTGTATGGTGGTACGCTAATGTGTTCGAGGAAATAACTACAACTGTTTTTACTAGTGTTGTGTTCTTAGTAAGGGTGGTGGTAATGTGACTATAGTTATGATGATGTTACTCTCTCACTATGAATACAATTGTGAAAAGTTACTCACTGGATGGAATGTCTCACCCAGATCAAAGTCATTATGTACTTAATTTAGGTACTACACGGAAACCACGAGAAGGAGAGAGAGATGGTGTCGACTACAACTTTATTTCTGTTGATGAATTTAAAAGTATGGATAAAAAAGGGGAACTATTAGAAAGTGGAACATATGAGAACAACCATTATGGAACACCAAAACCTCCTTCTGATCCTCCATCTCATGCCATTCTTCCTGGTTATTCTCGTACCTCTGCCAGCTTTGGTTATAGTCCAAGAGAGCCCATGATGCCTAGTACATCTGCTTCTGTCCCTATGACTCAAGTTAGATTTTAATATTCCATACTACATTACTCCATACTTTGTATTTCATACTATCTTATTCCATACTACATTGTTCCATACTATGTTATTCCATACTTCATACTGCATTACTCCATACTATTTTAGGGAGTTTATACTATCTTATTTCATACTACATTATTCCATACTATATTATTCCATACTACATTATTCCATACTATATTATTCCATACTACATTATTACATACTACATTATTCCATACTACATTATTCCATACTATATTATTCCATACTACTTTATTACATGTTACATTATTACATGTTACATTATTCATATTGTGATGTTGCATACTGCAATTATTCCATATTACTAGGTTTCCAGGTCCAGTCTTCCCAGGCAAGAAAAAAACTTAGGTCCTCTACCTGGTAACTGGGAGATTGCATATACAGAGGGTAATGAGAAATATTTCATTGAGTAAGTCCAGAAAAAGTGATCTCTAATATTTATTTTCTCTACTACTATTATAGTCATAATACTGGAACTACACACTGGTTAGATCCTAGAATGGCAAGATGTCAGAAACATTCTCTTCTAGAATGTGAAGATGATGGTTAGTGTGACCACACCCTCTACAATAGTCTTCATTTGTCACTTTAGAGTTACCTTATGGTTGGGAGAAAGTCAACGATCCTATGTTTGGTCTCTATTATATCGAGTAAGTGGTCCCATTATAGTCACATGGCAATCACATGATTTATTTTTATAGTCATGTTAATCGAACCACACAATATGAGAATCCAGTAGTTGAAGCAAAACGTAAATTTCTTGGCTCCCAGCTCTCTCAACAAAGTCCATCCATAACAGGTGGCCATGGACTTCCTCCACCCCTTCGTGCCCCACCTTCTTTTCAAACGGCAGCTGCCTTAGAAAAGCAACGAGAGGCAGAAGCAGCTGCACAATGGCCTGATGCTGGACTTGGAGACTTTACAGATGGGTATCCTGGTTATAATCCTGATGTCAACCCACAAGATATTGAAGCTAACTTGAGAGGAGATTTAATAACTGTCACTCTTATTAAAAATCCAACTGGATTTGGGTTCACAATTATTGGTGGTGACCGACCAGGAGAACTCCTTCAAATACGTAGCATTGTTCAAGGGGGTGTGGCTGATCGAGATGGCAATTTAAAAGTGGGTGATGTTTTAGTACGTGTCAATGAAGAGAGTGTTGTCGTCTACAATCACAAACGTGTCGTGGATCTCTTTCAAAGCATTCCAATGCATTCTCCAGTTAAGCTAGAAGTAGTACGAGGTTATCCTCTACCAGATACTATCGGAGACGAGCTACCCTCGTATTCAGAGTCAAACTTAGCCCGTCAATATCATCCTATATCTAATGTTGAAATGCTAGCAGCTGAATTTAATAAAAAATTTAGCCTAGGACCTTTACCTCCTCCTGAGAGAATTATTGTTAGCATTGTAAAAGGTCCATTAGGATTTGGTTTCTCTCTAAGTAAGTAATACATTGTTATTTGATTCTAATAACAATTGAACAATTAATGTATATTATTGTTGTGGTATGTAATATATCAATAGATACAAATTAATATCTACATAATACATCATGACATTGTTATGTCCTGTTATTGATGACTTCTCTTTCACCCACTCAGCTGAAACCCCTCAGGGACCTATCGTAAAACAGATTATGGATATGCCTCGATGTGCCCAACTGCGTGAAGGTGACCTCATATTAGAAGTGAATGGAGAAAAGGTCTTTGCTCAGCCTCATTGTGATCTGATTACTTTATTAAAGCGATGTCCTAAAGGAAACACAGCTAATTTCTTAGTTGTGAGATGTAAGTATATTAAATTATGTTAAGGTTATCATATTATATTTTTATAGCTGCTCCACAAAATGAGGGAATAGATTTTTATCCCAATGATCAACCACCTTTCTATCCTGATCCAAGACAAGGCTACTATCCTAATGCTTATCCAAGTTATATGAATGAAGAACCTTTTCAACATCTGGAGGTGAATTTAGAACGTCAGGTATCTGGTTTTGGGTTCCGTGTCATTGGTGGTAGGGAGGAGAATTCTCAGGCAACTATTGGTGGAATTGTACCCGGAGGAGCAGCTGATTTGGATGGAAGATTATTGGTAATATATTATCAATAGTTACCATGGTTACTTTGTACATTATTAGATGGGTGATGAAATCACTCATATTAATGGCTTACCTGTTATTGATGCTACACACAAAGATGTTATTCAATTAATTGCTCAAGCTGGTCAAATTGGCAAAGTGGTTCTTGCTGTGCGTCGTAAGATGCCTTGGCCAATGTCTGGTCCTTCACATGTTCCTATGATGAGAGGAAGAATGGAGAGTGAACCACATCCTGGTCCTCGTGAAGTGATCATAAATCGTCCAAATATGCAAACCAGTTTTGGGTTTGTTCTTCAAAGTAACACACTTCGTACTGGTTGTATGATATGTAAGTAATGATATCATTATGATGTCGTTATAATGTCATGGCTATTATTACAATACAGGTCGCCTAATACCCGACTCTCCAGCTGAGAAGTGTGGTCAGTTATATCTTTATGATGAATTGTTAGTAGTAAATGGTGCGGATGTCACACAAATGGATCATGGGGATATAGTAGGTCTTATTAAAAGTTCAAGCATGACTATTAAGTTAGTAGTTCAACAACCAGAAGGTAAGTCTGCATAGCAAGATATTATGATAATATTATCTCTATCAATAGATAAAGATGACATCATACATATGCAACAAATGGCCTCATCACGAGAACAACAGTCCATGCAGCCAGCTATGGCAGTCCCTGTGCCATCATTTCATCAAAGACAGGATCATTATCATGGATAGTAAGTTTCTAACATGATGACATCATTATGACATCATTATCAATGTAGTATGGGAGAAGGTGAAATTGGTCCTCAAATATCGGCTGATTTAGATGGGATAGAAGACGAGGAAATACATCACATAGATTTTATGAGAGATCAGAGTGGATTTGGTTTTAGTATACGTGGAGGAGCTGAGTATAATTCTCATCTTTTTGTTCTAAGAATAGCAGAGGGCGGAGCTGCAGACAGAGATGGGCGACTTAGAGTAAGAGCTATGAAATATCATATGTAGTAGTGGGTGTGGTTTCATTTATATTGTTTATAATAGGTTGGTGATGAACTATTAGAAATTAATGGTAATTCTACAGAAGGCATGTTACATGCTGATGCTATAACTATCATAAAACATGGAGGAAGTAAAGTTGCATTGATTGTTAGAAGATTACCAGAAATTAATCGCTTTAGTAAGTATTTATATTCTAATTTCTCTCTTAATTAGTACACTTTGTAATAAGGTCATCAAGATCAGTCTTATATGCATCAAATGAGTGCTCATTCAGGAGGTGGTCTAGATGACTATCCTCCTCCTCTTCCACCCACTTTCCAATCAGATGTTGATTCATCAAGTAGAGAACTCCTTAACAATTCTGGTGGGAACATGAGGAGTCCAGCTGCTAGCAATGCTCATGAAAAATATGCTAGGTATATAAAATTAATGTTATAGATGGCACCTCTCTCTCTCTCTCTCTCTCTCTCTCTCTCTCTTGAAGGGACTACATGAATAGTTTGGGACGTAATATGAAGAACTCACTAACTGATCAGTATGGTCCAGAAAATGGAGAGACCTCTCCTCAACATACCAATGGTCCCACAGATAATAATGATCAGTGACCACACCCATAACACTAGGTACATTACATGGTAAATTATATATTATAGATTTATTTCTTTTTCTTAATAGGATGGTTATCTTTTTCCTTTAATCTTACTTTCAATCTCCACCTATTGCATTCAAAAAGCTATCTTCATTGATTGTGTGTTTGTGTGTGTACTGTGGTTATTATTGACTTCATCCATCAAATCATTATTATATTAATATTATCTATTAACTACAATATAATTACTATAATACACAAAGAACATTTGTTATTATGTCACATTTTATTTTAACCCTTTTCTTTCTATTTTTGGGCTTTGTTGGTTTGAGTCTTAATATTTGAAGATGACATCATATTTACATAATAATAAACTATCCATAATGTAGTAGTAAAATAATTTAAAGGTCATATTGTCCATACTAATTTATAATTATTACTAGGTTATTATAGTTTAGGTGCACTACGATCATCAGTTACAGCTTTCTTTAGTTTCCCTTTAGCAAATGTCTCAATTGAACTAAGTAATGCCCCACGTTCTCCTGAGTGTGCAGGTGGAGGTTGGGGGCGTGGCTCAGGAGGTTGAGACAAAGGTGGAGGGGGAACAGCTGAAATCATAACATTAAAAAAATTAGTTTAAAAATGTAGCCACACCTACCAGAAGTTCCAGGGGATGTTGGAGATTTGGGTGAAGAAGGGGTTTTTCCATTAGTATTAGAGGATGGTACTGTTAGTTGTCTCTTCAGTTTAGAGGTAGGATAAGCTTCGGGCTCTTGGATAGCCTCTTGAGTCATCTGCTTACGAATTTTCTTTCTCCTTTTTTTCTTTTCTTCTTCTGACATGAGTGACTCTTGAGCTTTATACATACGTCTAAACTGAGATGCTTTACGTTGATCTTCTTGTAGTCTTAAATCAATTCTCTCTCTCATTATACGAAGGGTATCCTTTAATCTACTTGGCACCTATATCGATAATAAGCAGGACACAAAAGGTATTAAAATTATAGAACTTACTTTTAACAAAGGTTTCTCCAAACCTGAAACACCAACAGCTCCTTGAAAGAATCTGATAATAGAGACATAAAAATTCAAGACAAATGGAGGTGTGGTCTTACGGATTTGCTAGTAAATCAGCTAGACTGGGTAATGTTTTAATTCCAGTTGGTGACAAGAGACACTCGAGAATAGGATCTACTTCAGCTGGTGTACCAGAAGGTTGACTCTCCATTGTAGCTGTCTTTAGAGTTTGTCCACATACCATTTCATAAATCAGATGTCCAAAACTATAAACAGCCTCAGCTTCAGGACCCTATAATTATTAATAATTATTAATATCATGATATTAGAGGAACTGACCTGAACTTTCCGGAGGTCCAGAAGGAATGTTCGATAAAAATTTGGTAAACCCATCAATGAATTTTCCAAATCCACCAACCTTTTAAAACCAAACAATACACTTGTGTTGCTATAGCAACAGCCACTTACTTGCATACATCATCTACTAATATTATATTACCAGAATGTATATGACCTGTGGTATAAACATGTGTCCATTTTTACAAAGTATGCATCCATTTTTACCTAAGATAAATCCCTTTTCCAAAAGAAACTGAAGAGTTTCCAAAATTTGCCGTCCATAACGTTTGACTTCAGATATACTGAGAACTGGACGAGGGAGTTTCACTGAATATTTTGCCAAATAGTGTTGGCCAGGTCGACTCTAAGTACATGTATATGTAACATACCATATATGGTATTATTACCTGATATATCTTATCTCGTAATGATCCATTAGAATAGAAATCCCTTGTAATGAGGACCCCTGTTCCATTATAGGTAGCTGATGTGGGTGAGAGAATGTTGGGATGCTGAGGATAGTTAAAATGAGTAGGTGTGGTTTATGATAGTACTTGCTTTTGTATCAATTAATACTTTTAATAACACTTCAAGATCACGTTCTGAGACACAGAAATCAGGACCTGGCTCAATCTAATGGACAAATGAATAGTTATATGGATGTATAAATGAATGAATGGATGTATAAATGTATAAATGGATGAATACCCATGATAACAGTTTTCTTGGTCCTCTTGTATCTACTTTACTAGCAATAAGATAATAGTGTTTATTAATTCTCCATCCTATTATATTTTAATAGTAATGATTATTATTATTAATAATAATATTTTTACCTATATTTTGTAATGGTTCCACAATATTCCACTCAGGATTAGACCGGAAGAACATTGATACATTACGTAATGCTGTCTCTAATAAAACAATAAGACCAAACAATAGAACAATAGATACTAACCATGATAATTTTGAGAATAATTGGTAGGATTTAAAAACTTTTTTAGTGAGAGATGGGATGAGAGGAGAGGGTCTTTAAGAATTATATTCAAATACTCTTGAAGACCCTGTTGTCTCTCAGTAAGGAACTGTCTATCATAGTTACCAAACATCTTCTTTGGTGGAAGATTAGCACAAACACCAGAAATCTGAAAAGGGTGTGTCCATTTTGACTATCTGTGTATCCATTTAATACACTTCTGACCTGTAATTCCTGATTTAATGCATCAAATTCATTATAACGTCGAGAGACCTAAAATAAACAGCAAGAGTATCACAACACCAGTATATTGTACTACTTACATCCCAGCAGTTCTCTGGATTGGGACCTCTCTGTACACGTATCGTATATTCCTAAAGACATAAAAGGAAACGCTCAATCTCCTCTGTACACTTACCACGTGTGATTGGAGCATTTTATATGTTAATATAGTTGCTGTCAAAGGTATTGTATCATCAATACATTCTTTTCGATCTACTTTCTCTAGAACTCTTGAGGAGGAAGAGCCTTTTTTGGCAGACGCCATTCTGCTGGAGTTGCAATTGCAGCCACACCCACTTTCATAACTCAGCCCACGTGTTATACACAGAAAACTATTAGCAATGAGTCAAAGACAGCGACCAAAAAGAAATGAAGTAAAACAAAAGGTTATGTTAATTTATATTTTATCTGTTTCGTTCACTAGTCTCAACCTAGTGGTAGTGGAAGGAATAGAACACAAGATGTAATGGAGTAGGTCATCATGATTACATTATTGCTATAAAATTAATTATTACTATTATTAGGGGCTTACCTGTTGATGTAGTTACACCTCAGCAGAAATCTGCTAGCCAAAGAGAATGGGATGGGATGGATTCAGCAGAGAGGAAGCAGATAGTAGGTTACCATGGCAACAACACTTTCTATTATTAATCATTGTTTGAGCTATTCAACAACTAATGAATATCGTTATTGTCTACACACACACACACACACACATAATCAATACGTGAGTTATGTAATAATATTGGGTTTGCAAGATGGATAATTAATTTAATTATAAAGAGAATACTTTGATATTTACAATAACAATTATTACAAGTCATCATTGAAATGTAATAATTTTTATAACTATATTTATTATTAGATTAAACATCTCACGCGATATTTGCTGTTTGCTGGTTCCCAAAAAACACCATTAAAAAGAGATGGTAAAATAGTGTCCTCAATAATATAATATTTAATTGTTTTATAGAACTTGTAAAATCTGTATTAGGAGGACACGGTAAAGTGTTAAATATTGCTTTAAAGACAGTTAATACCACGTTGGAAAGGGTATGAACGGATGAATAGTTGAATAGACATACATATAATAGATTGATAAATTTACTGATGGACTTACAAATTTTTTTTATTAAGGTATTTGGTGTTAAAGCTGTAGAGAAAAAGAAAGGCTCTCAAACAATATATGTACTAATTAATTGTCTACCACTTGATACTAAAGATACTCTAATGATACGGTAAGTGAATGTATCTATTGCAAAGACTACCAGTATATCTTAGTCCATGTATTGTGTGTTTATAAGATAGACTTATACATATGTGCACATGACTGTAGTGTAATGATAGGGGTAGTGATATCCTTGGAAATGGTGTGTGAGAGACATAAAGAACAATGAATTATGTCAAAGATATTGTCGGAATTCATATGTTAGACGTATTTGATACATTAGTGCTGGGATAGTGTAAAACATCTGAAAAGCTATGAATGATGATGCACCAGTAGACACCTGTTGTTTTACAGAGATATCAGTATGTTATTGATACTTAGAATTAATATTACATCATAACACTCACTGCCAGTGATAATTAAAGTAATTGATATTTGGCTATATAACATTCACTAGTTTGTAAATTTGTAATAAAAATTTGTCAAACTTGTTCTGTTCTGCCATTGCTTCCAAGGTGAGTGAGTGATGTAGCCTTCATACCACTACTGGTACTATGAAACTTACTGCATCGACATAGAGAGAGAGCAGCTCTATAAAAGTCTCTATTTCGTATAATCAGTAGAGGATCAAGAATATTTGTGAAGTAGAATAAGTCTATAGTTAACATGTGTATCCAAAGTGGTATCTTTTCATAAGAGTCTGGAAAAGAACGTCTCATTATGGATACAGCATATATGGGCATGTTGGAAAGAAGTAGAGTCAACAGGATCAAGACAAATGTTGTCAAAGCTCTCAAATCACGCTTACTCCAACGTGGGATTTGGTTCCCAGCAATATTGAGGCCAGGGTAGGATCCAAGTTGAACTTTTCGCCTTTTTGTGCGGCTATATAAATACATTATAGTATATAGAAAACAGGGTAGGATGGCCCCAATGATAACTTGAATAGAAAAGATTGCAACATACATTCTATAACATGTTCTATTTGTTCCACAATCAATCACACATTGAGAATATCCTGGTTTAAAGGTGTATCTTCCAATTCCAAATATGGTAGGAGTGTGCATAAAGAGTGGCACAGTCCAAGCTGCTATTGTCATAATAATTAATATCGGTTTGCTTCTTCTTGGATAACGGAGAGGAAAGAAGATATAAGAGAATCTGTCCAACGAAATTACAGCCATAGTCATCCATCTCACATAGATTAAATAAAATCCAACATAGCCAACCAATTGACAGCCTTCATATCCGAGTACCCAACCTTTAGCAGAGACTGAAATGAGAGAAGGAATGTGGAAGAAGAAGACCATGGTTAGGTCAGTGATCACTGCAGACAAACTAACTAGAATGGACCTGTATCTCAGAGCTTTATATTTGACTACTAGAAACAAAATGAAGACATTACCAATGATACTGCTCACAATCACTACTGCAAGAAACACTCCCTGTAACACAAGTATCCAGTCCTCAGTATCACAGAATAGTGGCTCCAAAGGGTCGACCAAATAGCTGCTGTTACAATTTTTAACCATTGCTCCTGTTATTTGTATTAGATCTGCAGCTAGAGAGTTTCTTTATATAATCTACCTGTATGATGTAGTTGTTGATACAAGATATCTGAGTAGGAGGATGCATACAATGTTACATGATATCTGAGATGTTCAGTGTGGGTTGTTTAGACAGTGATAATATAAAACCTGATACAATTTGTCTCTGTGGTTACCTTATGTTGTAACATTAAATAAATAATGATACATTAAATAAATAATATAATAAAATAACATTTAATAGATAATATAATAAAAAATACAATGACATATTTTTACAGTGATGTTGTTGAGGTGCCATTACTTTTACTTGGAACAGTTGGCGATGATGGTGTGTCTGAAATATAAAAAGGTGTTCTTTTACAAAGTAACTTTTTTAATGCTATTCTGAAGTCTTGGTTTCTCATGAGTATAATAGGATCAAGTGCAGTGGAGATAATAAATATATCAGATATGACAAAATGGAAATAGATTGGAGTTCTGAAGAAAGCACAAATACTTATTTGTCTTAGAAGAAGAAAGAAATAAGATGGCAAACTAGTTAAGAACACAGACAAAAAAATAAGAAATAAAGTGAACAATGCTTGACGTTCTCTTGATGACTTGTCAGCCTGTGCTGGAGTATTGTCTCTGAGTGTAATGCCTGTAGTTGCTGTCAGAGTTAATTTACCAAGAGTGTACATTGCTCTCATTTTTCTGCCTTTATAATACATCCAACTGTAAAGCACTGGAGGTACCACACCTCCCAACAAAGAGACAATTGTTAAGGCAGCTGCATTGAGAAGTTTGCAAGGCAATGCATGATCCAAGTTGTTGCATGATGGCAAGCAAGTGGGTACATTGGCTCTAAATGTTACTCCCACAATTGGTAGTCCAAAAAATCCTACCAATATTGCTGGTACTAACCATAGTAATACAGTAACTGTTGCAAGAAATACACGACTATGTCTCTCATACTGGAATGGGAATCTGACTGTCAGGAACCGGTCTGTAACTATTAAACTAAGAGCTGTCCAGCGCACATAAATTAAATATGTAGAGAGGATACCATAAATTCGACAGGAGTTGTAATTCTCCTCTCCATACGACCATCCTCTCATCAAAGTGTTGGCAAGAATAATTCCATGATAGAAAATTGACAGTAATAGATCCACAAAGACTATACTAAGACTAGCTAAGACAGATCTGTATCTTAGTCTCTTGTCCTTCAATACTAAAAAGATTACTGCTGCATTACCCACAATGCCACCTGCTATAACCACACTGATGAACGTCATTTGGAGTGCTATAGCTACGCGATGAACCTTTGATAAGTTGAAGAAATTGTAAACTGTCTCGTTATCGACTATACAACTGCCATAATCCAATATTGAATAATTACTGGGATCTTCTATCTTGTCCATCGTCGTCTGTTACTATTTCCAAACCAAGTCTTGTAGACTAGCCCCACCCACAGAATATAATGAATACTCTTGTTACAACAACAAGGAATTTTAATCCACTGTAACTATAGGATGAAATCTAGTCCTTTCTATGTTATTAGGTCAGATGAAGATCTAGCTCAGTTTGGTCTCTTGGGAACAATGTTATCTTTTAATGAGGCCACAAGGAACAGCTACTAATGGTATGCACAAGATAGTATTAATTCAGACACATTATTGTCATTCCATTATATACTACAATCTAATATGCATTCCTTGTTTTAATTTACAAGGTATACATATCTATAGTTTATCCTCCTCATGTACTAGAACATAGGAAATCCACCCTCCAAATGATACACATAAAATAATGATAAATAATTATAAAAATTTATGAATGACGCATTTTTTACAACAATGTTGTTGAGCCGTTACTTGGAAGAGTCAGTAATGATGGTGTGTCTGAAATATAAAAAGGTGTTCTTTTACAAATCAACTCTTTTAGTGCTATTCTGAAGTCTTGGTTTCTCATGAGTATAATAGGATCGAGTGCAGTGGAGATAATAAATATATCAGATATGACAAAATGGAAATAGATTGGAGTTCTGAAGAAAGCACAAATACTTATTTGTCTTAGAAGAAGAAAGAAATAAGATGGCAAACTAGTTAGGAACACGGACAAAAAAATAAGAAATAAAGTGAACAATGCTTGACGTTCTCTTGATGACTTGTCAGCCTGTGCTGGAGTATTGTCTCTGAGTGTAATGCCTGTAGTTACTGTCAGAGCTAATTTACCAAGAGTGTATGTTGCTCTCATCTTTCTGCCTTTATAATACATCCAACTGTAAAGCACTGGAGGTACCACACTTCCCAAGAAAAAAACAATTGTTAGAGTAGATATATTGAGAAGTTTGCAAGGCAATGCATGATCCAAGTTGTTACACGATGGCAAACAAGTGGGTACATTGGCTCTAAATGTTACTCCTGCTATCGGTAATCCAAAAAATCCTGCCAATATCGCTGGTACTAACCATAGTAATACAGTAACTGTTGCAAGAAATACACGACTATGTCTCTCATACTGGAATGGGAATCTGACTGTCAGGAACCGGTCTGTAACTATTAGACTAAGAGCTATCCAACGCACATAGAGTAAATATGTAGAGAGGATACCATAAATTCGACAGGAGTTGTAACTCTCCTCTCCATACGACCATCCTCTCATCAAAGTGTTAGTAAGAATAATTCCATGATAGAAAATTGACAGTAATAGATCCACAAAGACTATACTAAGACTAGCTAAGACAGATCTGTATCTTAGTCTCTTGTCCTTCAATACTAAAAAGATTACTGCTGCATTACCCACAATGCCACCTGCTATAACCACACTGATGAACGTCATTTGGAGTGCTATAGCTACGCGATGAACCTTTGATAAGTTGAAGAAATTGTAAACTGTCTCATTATCGACTATACAACTGCCATAATCCAATATTGAATAATTACTGGGATCTTCTATCTCGTCCATCTTCATCTGTCTGCAAAGTGTGCAACAAATCTTGTAGATTAGCCCCACCCACAAAGTGTAATGTCTAATCCAGTTTAACTATAGGATGAGATCTAGTCCATTCTATGTTATTTAGGTCAGATGAAGATCTAGCTCAGTTTGGTCTCTTGGGAACAATCTTAAGTTATCTTTTAATGAGGCCACAAGGAACAGCTACTAATGGTATGCACAAGATAGTATTAATTCAGACACATTATTGTCATTCCATTATATACTACAATCTAATATGCATACCTTGTTTTAATTTACAAGGTATACATATCTGTAGTTTATCCTCCTTGTGTACTAGAACATAGGAAACCCTCCTCCAAATGATGTGAGGAGAGTCGGTTCATTAGTTTTTCACTACAGCTGACACAAGTGACTATAATTATTATTGTTTACATCATAGACCAAATATGGATGTTATTAAATCATCTTAATCTAACAGAAGAAAAGTAAGTGCCATAAATGAATATGTAATATAGTCATGATCAAAAATAGTGGAAGCCATAACTCATCTACCCACACTTAATTGTACATTCATGTATAGTTGCCATGGTAACATTTGTTTTCTTGTCTCACTAGTACACATCATCCTGTGTTTGGCAAAGTTAAAGAAATTCTTGATCCATTCATAGAACAAGGGTATATATAATATATGTCAAAACATTATTAACACACTAGACAATACATATTAATATACAATATATAGAGATATATAATACTTTGTAAATATTTTGTTTAATTGTAGCATTGGCATGAAAAAAATTCAGAACATGCATAAACATTTATAAAACATTGTCTCCTACCTGTGTATAACAATGATATGATAAAACATTCATTATTACATTAACATTTAACCTACAAACTGTTTTTAATGGCTTCACATGTCACATATAACTTAGACACACCCACACTTTTCTTTCAACTAGTTACTTAGAACATGAGAAGAAAGTAGTTGGAGATCAAGCTGTGATAGAATATCGTTGGGGTCCCCGTGCACGTGTTGAAATTGATAAGAAAGAAATGTTAATTGTATTAGCTGAAGTAAGGAGTGATATAATGATATAGTAGGATGACGTTCTTATCTTACACTATCACAACTCTTCTTGTTGCTAACTGACATTTTATATATACACATGCGTCTAGACATGTTCAGTGTCGTCAAGTGATAGATCAGCTTATTTTATCCATCTATGTTTTCATTGGCTATATTACATGATGTAATTATTTTAGAGTTGCATATGCAGCTGTTGTTTGTTGTAATTAGTAATATAATTATAGGGGTTGTTGTGTTTAAATGTAAACATGTTTACATAACTGTTGTCACTTTTTAGATTCATGGAGATAACTTTGATCTCTGGGAACGTCAGTTTCGTGATTTAATCAAAGACTAATAAACAATTCAAAATATTGACTGTGTTTATCATAACTGATGAAAACATTTAATTATAAAAATATTTAACTAGCACAATACTTGAACAGCACTTATAAATTATTCTCGTATTAAAAACGTTATATATAAACCTTTGTTATTTCACTGCAACAATTTGACTTTGATGTGGCTTCCTAAGCTCCTCCTGTTTTTTTATAACACGTGTTATGGAGGATACTATTGTTTATTCTAATTTATCTGGTAAAGTTGAAGATCTTATTACATTAGTTCTATGTATATTCTCATTAGAACCAGTCTGGTTAAAATTTGAACCAGTAGGTAGCAGATTCTACCAATATGTTAATTCTATGGTTACTGGATCTGCCTTACCTGAGGCAGGTATTGATAAAGAAGATACAACAGATAGTGAGAGTGAGAGAGAAGATGATGATGAGAACTTTGAAGACATCAATTCACTGTTACTTGATCCAACACAATGGAAGGTAGCATAAATAATTGATTAGAATATTTTTTGAGTTAATATCAAAAATAAAATAAAATTATTTGGTTTGTCATTCTGTGTAGGATCAAGACCACTATGCTATTCTAGGCCTCACAAAATTGCGTTATAAAGCAACGCAAAAAGAAATCAGGAAGGCTTGTAAGAACTTGCATTTTGTTGTTGTCATGGCAACTGTTTTTTATATAGACCAACAGCAAGCACTTCTACATCATCCTGACAAACAAGAAACTAAAGAAGATACTCTATTTAAGTGTATACAGATTGGTAAAATTGAAACTAAGTCGCACTATTTTTTAACTCCTTTGTATAGCTTATGAAATATTAGGTAATCCTAAAAGAAGGAGAGCTTTTGATAGTATTGATCCAACATTTGATGAGACCGTTCCTCCAATCTCCACCCACTCTAAAGAAAATTTCTATGAAGTTTTTGAACCAGTATTTCAAGAAAATTCGAGGTAATAAATGTCAATTTCTAATTACTAGGTACTTCCCCTTAATTTACAGATGGTCTACAATACAACCAGTACCTCCTCTTGGTAATCCCAATTCATCACTAGAGGAAGTAGAAGAGTTCTATTGCTTCTGGTGACTCCACCTCATTTTAATTAAGTAATAAAATATACCTTTTGCTCAACAGGTATGATTTTAGTTCATGGAGAGAATTCTCATTTCTTGATGAAGAAAATACAGAAAAAGCTGAAAAGTAAAAAGTGATGATGTAATATTATGTCATATGATGTCATATCTAGTCGAGAAGAACGTCGATGGATGGAAAAACAAAACAAAGCTGCAAGACAGAAAAGAAAGAAAGAAGAAATGTCAAGAATTAGATGTCTTGTTGGTCAGTTATTATAATTATTGATAATGTATTTTAAATGTTAATTTATTAGATAATGCATATGGTTGTGATCCTCGTATCAAATTCTTTAAAGAGAAAGAGAAAGAAGAAAAAGAAGCTCAAAAAAGAGCCAAACAAGAAGCAGCGAAAGAAGAAGCTCTCAAAAAAGAAATGGTATTTATTTTTTTCTGTATTAATTGGACTAAATATATTATAGGAGAAAAGACGACAAGAGGAAGAGGAGAAAAGAATACGAGAGATGAAGGAAGAACAAGAACGACAGGAAGCTGCTCAACAGAAACAAGAGAGAGAAGCACAAAAGAAAGCTATTAAGAAGGAGAGAAAACAATTAAGAAGTATTTGTAAAGTAAGGTTGCTATATTTTACTGTAAACAGTTATGTATTTTCTATTTCAGGAGAGAGAGTATTTTTCAAGTTCTGATGATGTCAGAATTAAAATAATGCAAACAGTTGATTATCTCTGTGAAACATTAACCATTGACAGGTAGTAAAGTCACATGACTACATGTACTAATGTCACATGACTACATGTAACATTACATGTTTGTCTCTTTCAGTCTTCAGGCTCTTAATCAAAAACTGCCAACTTCATCAGAAGAAGGAGGAAGACAAATCATTGAGCGTGAAATGGTTGCTCTTATAGAGAAAGAAAAAGAAGAGAGACAAGCTGCTATTCTTGAAGCAAAAAGTAAAGGTAAGTATATAACAGACTGTTTATTGTGTATACATATTATGCTGGTAGCGTCTTCTCATGAGATGGGTGTGTCTTGGACAAAAGAGGAGGTACAGCTTTTAATCAAAGCTGTTACATTGTATCCTGCTGGTACAATAAAAAGGTATTGTAGTGTCTTGTATTGTTTATAAATTATAACAATAGATGGGAAGTCATTGCACAGTTTGTTAATACTCATTCATCTGAAAAATGTATAGAAAAAACAACAGGAGATATTATTGATAAAGTGAAAGCATTACGGAAACTAGGTAAGTGGGTGTGGTCTCTTCCATTTGATAAATAGTCTACAGATACTAGTGATAAAGAAATAGAAAACAAACAAGCATTTTCAAATTTTGAACAGAAACATCCATTAAAAAAAGGAAAAACTGGGGTTGTTACTACCACACCCACTGAAAGAGATGGTTAGTCATTATATTGAATTATCCACCTAATCTCATTATCAATAATAGTGGGAGATGTCCCTCGTCCTTGGACTACTGAGGAACAAAAGGTATGCCCCTATTCATTATAATTATAAAATCATATTTGGTATAGTTGTTAGAACAAGCATTACGTACATATCCCTCAACAACCCCACAAAGATGGGACAAGATAGCAACTGTTGTAACGTCACGTTCTAAAGAAGAATGTATAACAAGATTTAAAGTAAGTAATATAATGATAATATAATTCTTTAGTTAATATTTGTAGGAATTAGTTGCTCGTGTGAAGTCAAAAAAACAATGATGTCTTTCTATAAATAGTTTCTATAAATAGTTCAATGTGATGATGTAATAGAAATTACCTCACTAAGAGTGTAATTTCATAAATTATTGATATTCCTGATATTATTATTTTGAATGTTAAAATTCCTTTCAAGAGATAATAAGTTAAATTGTATAGTGTGTCATTTAATATAATATCAGTGATAATATTTTTGCAAGAATTTTTCAGTTTAGTGATATCCTATTGTTTTATTGACATTGACACTTATACATTAAAATCAATAATTTCATTGACAACAATATTTCATTGGTGCTGTCCAGTTGTACTGATAAGAAGGAAGGTAGTTAATTTCTTCCTTGCACAAATAACCTACAGTTAATACACATTTGTGTTTGGTTACCATGGAGACTGGTGTCTCAGGATGACTCACTATATAAGCATTAGAACAACCTCTACTTTTAGGACCTGAGTTAAAATGAATATCATGTTTACGAGTAATGTGCTTGAATGGAGCTAGCCACACCCCCAAAGCGATATCTTCATGATCTAAATGATCTAGTTCTGTTCCTATGCTTATAATGAGATTAACGACTTGATAAGAAATAATATAACCGCCTCCTTGAGGATAAGGCAAATAGGCCGAGCAAAGATTCCAAGTCCTTTCTGCTTGGTCTCCATGACGACTGACATTTTGATTGCCAATGAAATATCCCCATACTAGAGAATTGATTGCTGACAAGAGTTCTATTTTCTGTATTAAGTGATTTAGTAAAACATATGAAGCATCATTACATTTTAGAATATAGCTGAAATGAACATTGTTCATAGTCCATTGTAAAGCTGTTAAGAGTTGTATTGAATTATAAGTTGAGGTGTAATGAAGGCTGAGAAAGAGAGTATCATTGTAGAGATTATTCTCCTGTTTTAATTGTTCAAGTTGTCCCTCTTCTAATCCTTCCACACATATAACAAATCTATATAATATATCATGAGGCCGAGTCTGTAACCATGTACTACGAACAGCTGCTCGTAATTCTATTGAATGAGGATTTGAGAATATAAGTATGAACAGTTTAGCTGACTGTTTTATTTGAGGTATTGTTGTAGTTTGAAGTTTTAATAAATTGCTATTAAAATAAGATGATTCAAGTGTTGTTTGTTCTGAATTTTTGGGCGGGGCTGTTGACACAGATAAAGTGATCAATTGTTTCTTTGTAGAAGAATGAGGTGATTCATCAAATAAGTAATCACAAAATAGAAATGATAGAACTATTCCAGCCAATATAAAAGAGAGGGCCTCCCCCAAAACTTTAAATTCATTCATTTTTTAGTCTAGCTCCCTAGACTATTTGTCAGTGGGCGGAGACACATGATCAGGTATAATGGCTCCACTACGTTTCTCTTCAGTCCCAAGAATAAGAATAGTTGTCCTCCCTCTCTCCTTCCTACTCGGGCTCCTTCTGGGGATTTGTTTTTTCTTTTTCTCTAAAACCACATTGCACGAAGCTCATACAAGAAACACCAACTACAATCAAACAACACTCACCTCTGTGATCCAAGGTAAAGTTTATCCTCACTTAATGAAGCCTGACACTGTCTACCTCAATGTTACTATTAAAGAGAGACTACACACCAGTTGTCATAATCCCCTAAGACTGTCATTTATTGTTCCCTCTTCTCCATATGGTATTGCTAAAAGAGCAGCTGTTAGACGGACTTGGATGGCTTTATACAATAACTTACCAAATGTAAAAATAATTTCAAAATTTATTCTTGGCAACGAAGGGCTCCCAAGGAGAAAGAAAGAAGAGATAGAACATGAGATGACAACGTACCAAGATATTATCTTGTTAGACAATCTGTCAGATAGTTATTATAATTTAACGAACAAGTTATTACAGGGTCTAGTCTGGGTTCATAAAAACCATCACTTTGACTATCTCATAAAATGTGATGATGACTCCTTTGTTCAAATAGATCGATTGGTCAATGCCCTCCGTAAGATGGGTTGCCCTCCACGACTATATTGGGGCTATTTTATGGGTAAAGGATTTCCAGAATATAAGGGTAAATTTGAGGAAAAGAGATGGTTCCTTTGTCCTCATTTTGTGCCTTATGCAATGGGTGGAGGATATGTGTTGTCATGGCAACTAGTGGACTTAATAGTTCGTCTGAATGGGGCATTACAGTTGTATAATAATGAAGATGTAACAATTGGATTATGGATGGCACCATTTAATGTTCAAAGGATTCATGATATCCGGTTTAACACAGAAGGACACAGTCGTGGTTGCCATAACGACTATATTGTGACACACAAAGAAAAGGCAGCCACTTTGATTCAAAAGAGAAAGAATTTAATAAGTAATAGAACAATGTGTTCAATATCAAGAGAAATAAAACCAGCTTATATTTATAATTGGACTGTATCACCTCTTCTCTGTTGTCAAAGAGAAATGGGTATCCCTATACCACAATAATATTTATTTTATTAAATTATTTTTAATAAATTGTTTAGTTCAATACCCCTATTATTAGTCAAGATATTAAAATGACTTACATCCTAGTTAAATTAGTCTTCAACATAGTCTGGGTTTTTTCTAAGTACTACAAATCCTTCAATAATAGGTGTCAATGGTAAATCTAAAAACAAAAGATATGATATAGTCATTTAAACCAACATCTTTAACAAATTGGCTGCAAGAGCTATCAATATGTATACACAGAGATGTTACTATCTAGACAAACTCCTCCACTCAAAATGAATTACCAAGCAATAGACCACACCCCCAAAACATAGGCAATTTGGACCACACCCTTCACTTACATTCTTCAGTACCAAGTTCTGCTCGCTCTCCATATGCCAGTAGCACTGGTGTAGTGTGAGTTTGAAATCCAGTTATACTCTTAGGTTTACCAGCTTGTCCGACAACATCAACAGCCTATATACATTAATAATATTCATAACTTTAGACTCCACCCACTGACCTGTCCCACTCTCACAGTAACACTTAAAGGTTGTAGTGCTTCATCAAAAGTAACTAACATTCGTGGTTGTATAGCAGGGGTTAAATAATACAGCATATAGTGTCCTGTACTTAATATACCTATATTACATATAACAATATTATAGTATATTAATATATATCACTAACTATTGGAAGAGTCCAGCATAGCTATTGTCACTGTAAGGAGTCCAGCAAGAGAAACTAAAGTCATTAAACCACGATCAGAATGAAATACATTAAGAGTGAGTGTCCCTTTACCCAAATGAGTCAACCCCTGTATCAACATGAGATAATGACATTACTATTACAATATTGCGATTACCTGAGCTAATCGGACCATAAACAAATCCAGTGGGTCTTTGTGATAGAATTGTGCAAGATTACGCAACAGACCAGCTAATCTTGCATTGTTGGTACCTGATCCAGCCAAACCCATTGCAAAGATAGCATTACGTGCAACTGTAGAGTCAGAATCGTGAGAAAATTTGCTCAAAGTATCAAGAATTGTAAGCTCAGGATTAGAAGTAGAGATCAAAGCTAATGCCAATGGAACAGATCGTCGAATCACTGGCTCACCATAACGTAACTAATAAACATATCATGTGATTATCATGCAATAGTCACGTGACTTACTAAATGATTAAATGTTCTAAGTGCCATTTCAGCTCCAATTTCTTCTCCCATTGCAATCAAAGCAATACCGAGAACAGCCAAAGCTTGATGTGCACCTGGTTCATTTATAGAACCAGGCTCAATTGTTTTTTGCTCTTTCTCTTCTTTAGATTTTCCCTTACCTTCCATCATACAATATAATGTATTACATCACAAGACTTACCAGAATCATCACTGGCTCCTTTTTTATCGTCACTTTTCTCTCCCTCTCCCTTCTCTTTCTCTTCTCCAAAATATTCACTACACAAATGTAGTAAAGACTGTATCTTGAGGACATTACCAGTACCTAATAAACTCAGTAATATAATATAGTCAAACAAATATATATACTAACCTACATACGCACATATATCTAATAAAACTGAAGCAAAAGAACCAAATGGTTTAGGAACAACTTCCAAAGCTGCAATAGTTGTATCAACAGCATCTTGTTTACCTGTGTGTACTGGTAATAATTAACCCTTTAATGACTAGTGAACTGACCTAGATATAGTAGCGCTAATGCTAATGCTAGATAACGAGAGTGGGTGGATGAAAGGTCTGTTGCTCGATCTGGTTCCATCATGATCTGGAGGAATGTTTCTCCCAGGTCACCATGGCAGGTTCCCACGGCAATCATAGCACAAGACAGACTAGTCAGACATACTATCTAATTAAAGGCTATTATTATCAGGGTCAGTGTTATTAGTTACCCACTTCAAAAGAGGAGTTACTGTCCATTAGAACTGGAGTTAAAATGTCAATGACATCTTCTCTATAGGAACCAGCATACGCTAACCCCAACCTAAACAGTGAGCAATGAATTAATTAGGAGGTGTGCCTACTTACCCAATGATAGCTCCTAGTCTCATAGTGTTAGATTCATGTAGTACATAATCTGATAATAAAGCTAGGGCAGGGTCACATTCATTTCTTACACCACTGTTTAC
Organism: Xestospongia bergquistia; assembly: GCA_963965975.1. Taxonomy (NCBI): domain Eukaryota; kingdom Metazoa; phylum Porifera; class Demospongiae; order Haplosclerida; family Petrosiidae; genus Xestospongia; species Xestospongia bergquistia. The sequence goes on from OZ014425.1 coordinate 5,113,764, forward strand.
AATACCACAGGCGAGCAATGCACCGGACTATAAGAATACACTCTATTTAAAAGAATCAAAATAAATTTCAAACATTACCTTAATATAATCTTCATTTGAATACAGAAACTTATCAATTTGTGTTAAGCCTCCCTCAACATCCCAAAGTAAAATAAGACCAAGTGAAGCAGTAGCACTCAACATACCTTATAAATAAAATATTATCTCACTTCTTCAAGAGATACTTACTTACCATAAGACTTGTTCTTAAACAACCATTTATTGCCTTCTTCTGTGAGTAGTTTATCAACACCAAAAGCACAATTTACAAAACCATTTACAAAAGAACTTGACAAATTTGCTCGAGCTGAGTCTACTGGTTGTGCAGTACTGAACCCTAAACAATACAGGTCATGTGACTGTCATGTGATTGTGATTAATCTTACTAGCATGCTCTAAATGAGTTTTATAGATATCTTCAGGTATTTTAGGTTCCATAATGTCCAACTATGAAAGAGGATTAAGTAATTACATTATTATAATTAAGGGGCAGACCTCTCTAGCTAAGTTGAGGAAATTGTTATTTAAATGAACGTTAGCCATTATCTCCAACAGATCATCAGCGTCAGAACAATCTTCTTCACCCAGTTCTAAAGTAACTTGTTGTCTTCCTAACATAAATGCTAACTGCTTCTGGACAGACCTGACACCAGACATGAGACAATACTGAGAGAGAGAAATGCTTACTTGTCAGGACATTCCAGAAAGATCTCTCGTATAAGAGCAGAGTCATTTAACATCAAAGCAAGCTTCAATGCATGAGAATATTGATGAAACTTTCTATAAATATTAAGTGATGTCTTTAAAAGAATTGTGTCTTCTGGCTCAGGGACATATTTAACACAACTACAATGATAATAATAAAATAAAGAGCAAAGAGAGAGAATTACTGACCTCACAAGATAAAGACAGACTCGCTCATGAACATTTTCTGTAACATAATCAACAATTTGATCAATAATGTCCATTTCCATTAACAAATCACATGCTTCTGACTCAGCATTATGTTCCAAACAATAGCGAACAATAGATAGAACAAGTGGGTGGAGCTGACTTTGAAGTTCCTCTATAAATCAGTTCGATTATCATAATTAATAGGGACTTACTCACCGTTACTCCATTCTTCAGGTATTTGACTACACAATCGTCTAATGTAAGGATGACCAAATGACGCCACAGACTCTTGAGTACCACCAAGACGATATTTAAGACACGCCCTATTAGGATCATCAACAGTCATTGATAAAACTGACAAGATATCAGAAAGTAACATGTTATTAGATTGACGACTTGAATCCTAAAGGAGCGAAGTCCTTTAATAATCATTAATTAACTTGGTTACCATAGTTTCGTACGCCTCTTTTAATTGGTCATAATGTTCTCGTAATAATTTCAGAGGTTTAGGTACTGAGGTCATAGAGCTAGTAGCAACACGTATTTCAGCTCTGAGACACATTAGACAATGTTCTTGTTCAATTTTGTCAGTTTTAGAAGCCTAAAAAGACACAAACATAATGATACAATCTATTATTTTAACTAACTAAAGCCTTTTCTACAAGTTGAGGTAATCGCTCTTGTAAAAATTCAGTTTCAACATCTTCTGATGGAAAACGTCCACTCAACAATGCCTCTTTAGCTTCATCATCATTCCTATCATTAGCTATATCCAGAGCTGTTTTGGTTGACTGTGTGTGGGAGGTTGTGAGGGAGAGAGTATTAAACAACTCATTAATGAAGACATCATATATACCTTGTTCTCAGCATATACATCAGCATGATAGAATCTTAGCGTACGGATAGTTTCTGTTTGACTGTTAGAGGCAGCTGCATGTAGTGGTGTGTTACCATCCTAAGTTAATCTAATAATAATTGAAGGGGCTAGGGGTCACTTACCCGGTTAAGAGCATGTGGATAAGCGTTATGTTTCAGTAACCATTCACATGAATCAACACAACCTATATATGCTAATAAATGAAGGAGGGTCCCACCACTGACAAAACTCAACTGAAAAGATAACGATATTCATTGATAATAATAAATATTTAACATACATAATTTAATTCTTCCTTATTACTCGTTAACTGTTTCTCCGTCAAAATACGCCGAATTAATCCATCATCTATTTCTATTAGACGACATTGAGCCAACCTTTGACCCTCAGTGCTACTCAGATCCTATAAATCACGTGATATCTCAAAAGAACTGTAACTTGTATAACTTACAGTCAGTTTGGGTTGACTATCAACTAATTTGATCAGTAAGTCATTAAGTCTAGCTGTATCGGACATTGTCGTAATGGTAGGAGCAGGAACACTACTACACGTGTAGAAGAGATGGTTACATGCAGCAACTTTGGTTAAAACTAACCACACCTCTTTTAATTAAAACCATCTAGCCACACCCATTTAGTGAAATGGCAACTATTGAAAGTCCTCCTCCAGGTCGTGATGAAGAAGATAATGAAGAGAGAGACGAAAGAAATGAGGATAATGATAAAGAAGGACTCAAAGAAGAGAAAGAAAAGCTAATGATGGAAATTTTGGAGTTACAGAACACATTACATGATTTATCACAAAGAATACATGCTGTTAAAGAAGAGAATGAACAGCTCCAAACAGACAATCAAGTAATATTATTAGCATTAATGAAATAACTATAAAAATTGTCTCTTTCTTATAGATATTAGATCAATATATTCAAAGTTTATTAGAAAATTCAGACATTTTCCAACCAACTTTGAAATAACCATTGAGCTCCACCCACTCTTCATAATCATTACCAAAAGCCCTTTTGAAATAACCATTGAGCTCCACCCACTCTTCATAATCATTACTATCAGATACAAAAGCCCTGATTCAGTCATGTGATCATCACATGATACAGATGTTATTGTAAAATACTAGCAAGATGTTTGTAATGATTAATACAATATTTACCATTTAAATATTTATAACTCTACTTAGTTTCTGGACTCGATTCAGCAATATATCACCTTGTTTAATAGTAGACTATAACAATCATTATAATTTTTGTGAATTATTGTTATTGTTTTGTGTACCTGGTAAAGAAAATTTTTGCTATCTGGTCGATTTGTTTCGACAACACCAGCTACCTTATCAATGCGACAATGCAGTCGTCCTGATGCTATGAACCGAGCTAGTTCTCTGTTGAGAAGAACATTCACACTATCAGAGAACAAATGCTGTGACTTACTTGTCAATGAAGCTTTCACTGACTCCAAAACTTCTAGCCATGTGATGTAAAGAGAGCGAACGATAAGATTCAAGTAATTGTGAATAAGCTTTGACTCGCATCTCACGAATATAGTAACATGTGTGTAAAGTGAGATAACGATCAGTCTGTAGCTCATGCTCCACCCACACTAATTAAATGAATTAATAAAGAGTATAAATATTAATAAGGTCTTACTGAGAGACTCAAAGAACTTGTCATATTGACAATCATAAAGTGAGTGAACATATTGATTGAGTTCAGGAAAATCATGTAATACTTCCAATATATCAGCTCCATTAATGACCTAATTCAATTATAAGTTAATTAAGGAGCTTCCCCTTTAACTAACCTTTGCTTTAAGGTCACTACGAGGCAGAGCAACCATACAACAAAAAACGGCATATTTAACAAATGTACGATAATCCATTAATTCAGTTGAAGTAAAAGTTGACATCGACTCAAAAAAATTAATAGCTGCTGTTTTAAAGTCTCTCGTCTGCATAGCATAAAGTCCTCTATATACTTTAAGACGGTTACGTCTATCCCAATCTCCACCCTCTTCAATAAGACTGCAATACATGATATAAGAATGACTCAAATTTATTTTAGTTACCTTTGAGCTTTTTCTAAATTAGATTTCATCAATTCATTATCGTTGTAGAAGAGTCCAATACGTAGTAAATAAAATACAACATCCATGCGATAACCTAATGCGACCGTTTTATCGTATGCTTGTCGGAATGTACTGACTGCTTCGTCCTAAAGGTGGGTGTGGTTTACTGGTTATTGAGAAATTGGCTAGTTTACTTTCTCTCCTATTTGACAGAGGTATTCTGCTTTGTTCAGTAATGCATCACGCATCTCAACTTCACCAAAATTCTTTTCTGCATCCTCAATTGTAGCCTCTAACTCCTATCATTTATATTCAATAATTAACGTTAATTAAAATTGAACAAACCTGTAATTTTGTTTTATTATTTGTCTGAAGTTTGTCAAGAAGTCCTTCATCCAATGTGTATTGAAGATCTCGACAAATAGATGCATAAAATGGCGCCATATCTAGCACATGAGAAAATGTGTATATTATAAAACAGAGAAATTCTACCTTTTTCTTTAATAACTTCTAACAATTGATCCCAAAAGGTCTGTTTGTCCACTAATCCGTCATCTAGCGTTAATACAAACCGCCATTGAGCTAATTTGAGGTTAGGATTACGTGGTAGACCTTCTTCATCAAGACCTTCCAGAGGCATGGTTATTTTCGTATAATTAGAGACGAAATAATTTCCTGCAGCAAAGGCAGCATGGATGACGACGAACCAATAGCTCGGAGAGAGTCCAATGAACAGCTTCAATTCTTTGACGATGAGGAAGAGGATGAACACAAAGAAATTTCTTTGAAGCTCAGAGAAGACATGACAATCAACGTCACTAATTGTAGAAAAGAGAAAGGAGATTGGCTATATGATATAGAGGTGGGAGTGGCTAGTCTGACTGCAATACCTGTACGTTACATACTGTAGGTCGTTATAAATGGCAAAAAACATTTACTGCAAAGAACTTACAAAGATGCCCAATGGTTGCACAGAGCTTTAATGCGAAATGTTGATTTAGGTGGCTATGTTGTAAGTGACAATGTACTATAGTCACATGACAGTCACATGATATGCTAGATCCCTCCGTTACCACTCATCCCATCTTCAATAACTGATCTTCCAGCTACACCAGTAATTGGTTAGTAAGGCTGTCCTAAGACAATAGTCATGTCTCTTTCTTCAGGTAAAGGAGATGCTATGTTTGGTGGACTAAATCGCAGACATACTCTTCGAATGGAAATGTAAGTCTTTTTTCTCCATCAATCTTTCCATTGTCATCACTAATTGTTCAGGTTTTTACAGGCACTTGCAAATCATCGTTTCTTTATAGAGAATCATTTAGTTTACAATTTTTTGACAAAGGAACAGGTTATAAGAACTGGTCAAACTAGTCAAGCTACTTTACATTTATAGGTATCTGAGCATGAGCGTCTTGGAGCTGGTACCATGTGGTCTCAAATAACTAAAGTCTATTCTAACTTCAGTCTATCAGGTCTTCAGGTACATAGTATCAGCTACTTCTTATAGGATTATAATACATTAGGATACTGATGAGAAATTTGATGCATTTCTCAAGTATGTTAGTGAGACTGGTCCTAATTTGGAAGCCACGTATCTTGTAAGTAAATTATAATACTATTAAAAATAATGACACATTACATGAGAAAACTGTTTATTTACTTTTATAGGCTTTTTCTGAGTATATTTTTTGTTGGCAAAGTGAGTTAATATCATATAATGATAACTGTGTTACTGTTACCTATAGAACTTGGTACAGCCTATATTTTAGTTAAGGCAGGTCTTCAAGATCTTGCCATAACTGATAAAAGACACAATGATATATCTTAGTGAGTATGGTGATAATAAATTTAACACTCTCCTTTATCTTCATTAGTATTGAGTCACAAATGACTGAAGCCATTTTGGATGTTGGAATTACTGACTGTCTGCTATCACTTGATGCAGCTCTATCTCTAGCAACAGCACTTTCTTATCAAGCGGACCATTTTGTGCACTGTAAAGAAATGTTGTTACGTCGCTTGGCTCTCCTTCAAGCATTCCTTACAGCTAATACACAGCTAGACAAAGCAAAACCAGAGAAGAAAAATGCTGTATGATATAATGTGAAATGTAACTTTTTATTGCTCTATTTTTGCAGGCTGAAAAAGCAAAAATCAAAGCAGAGTCTCAATTTCAGGCCATCAGTCAAACAGCAGAGACAGAAGCAAGTGACCACACCTTCTTTATGTAACACTTCCTTTCTCTTTAGATAGCCGTTTTTACTGATCATTATCACACTCATTTGAAGAGAGGATTGTTATCATATACAGAGGCTCAAATTGCTCATAGTAAGAGGACTTTGGAAACATTAACTCAAATTAAAGAGTCTATTGTGAACATGTCATCACCTAATGAAGAATGAATTTTGCCCCTTCGTAATCAATGATTATTATTAATGTAATGTTGTGTATTAGTAATTAGTGAATTTGAAATAATTTTTTATTATTTGCTGTTATATAATAGATAAAGTAAAAGATCGCCTTTCTTCTTGGTCAATAAAAAGATGCTGAGAAACATGTCTCCATCGTTTGGGAGGCCAGACAATATATGATACTCTACCACAGATAAGACCAGTAGATATCTAGTAATGAGATAGTCCCTGTAATTTACATTAATTACAACTTACAGGTCCATAAAAATTACTGTCCTGACTTGATCTAGTGTTATCTCCTTCCACCCAACAATGTCCTTGTGGTACATAAACTGTCTTCAAACGATAACCTTGAGTACTAGGAAGACATTTTCCTATCATATCATCATTATTAAGTACCATATAACTTCTCCTTCAGTTGCTATCACTCGTTTTACCATTCTCTTCTTAGGATCTAATGGCGAGCTAGAGTATAGTCATGTGAATGTCATGTGACATATACTTACAACATCGCCACTATGTCACCTGGTCTGGGTTGATACTGGTACAGTGACCACCTACTGACCCAAATACGATCATTTGTTTTGGATGATTCTGGATTAAAAGTAGGCTACCCAGACATCAAACCACACCCTCTATCATTATCTTACCCTCATTGAACGTCCAGTAACAGTTGTTAGGAACCCCACTCTATCACAGAATGTGATTACTACTGGTACTATCAACGCTACACCATAGAGAAAATACCGAGAACTGTCATAGTACAACCTTCTGTACATTGCAGAACATAGATTACTGACGTGAACGGAAACATTCTGAAATTTATACAGAAATGAAATGGGGAGATATTCCGTATACTTTAATTAAGGGGTGAATGCTTTTGGGCGTTAATCGTCCTTAGTAACAGTAATTATGGCAGTGGTGAGACGAGTTACATCAAGTTTACTAAGAGCTAGCAGATGGTCTCGTGGACTATCGACAACAGTTTCTTTAAAAGGAGACATGACATGCAGAGATGCTCTCAATTCGGCCTTGGACGAGGAACTAGAGAGAGATAACAAAGTGTTTATAATAGGAGAGGAAGTAGCCGAATATGATGGAGCTTATAAAGTAAGGAGTTTTCAAAGGTGAATCCTCTATAGTCTTGGTTTATAGGTCACAAGAGGTTTGTGGAAGAAATGGGGTGATAAACGTGTTATTGACACACCCATTACTGAAATGGGTATAGCTGGGGTAGCTGTTGGTGCTGCTATGGTGGGTGTTCATATCATGTGATAGTCACATGATCTTTCTGTTTAGGCAGGATTGCGACCGATTTGTGAATTTATGACTTTCAATTTTTCTATGCAAGCTATTGATCAGGTATAAGGACTATTTTTATTGATCTAATAAGTGGGTGTGGCTCTTGTTTAGGTGATCAATTCAGCAGCAAAGACTTTCTATATGTCAGCTGGAACAGTAAGTAATTAGCTATTGTTTAATGATGTAATTAACTATTGTTCTAGGTACCTGTGCCTATTGTATTTCGTGGACCAAATGGTGCAGCTGCTGGAGTTGCTGCCCAACATTCACAGGACTTTAGCTCTTGGTATGCTCATGTCCCCGGTCTCAAAGTAAGAACTGATCTCATTCTAAGTTAAACTAAATGTTGTATTAGGTTCTTTCACCATGTTTTCCTGAGGATTGTCGTGGACTTTTAAAGGCAGCTGTCAGAGATGATAATCCAGTTGTGTTACTAGAGAATGAAATAATGTATGGTAATTCATTTCCTATTGCTGATGAAGCGCTTGATAAAGACTTTGTTATTCCAATTGGTAAAGCAAAGATAGAAAAAGAAGGTAAATTTAAAGACCATACTTTAGTTATTATTCTACTGTGTTATCAGGTACTGATGTTACTCTTGTCTCATTTTCTCGGAGTTTAATTGTAACCCTTGATGCTGTACAAGAGTTGTCTCAAAAAGGTATCAACTGTGAGGTCATCAATTTGCGATCACTTCGACCTTTGGACCATGAAACTATTATTAATTCTGTCATGAAGACGAACCATCTTGTCACTGTGGAAGGATGCTGGCCACAATATGGTGTAGGAGCTGAAATAGCTGCTTCAATTGCAGAGAGTAAGTCCCCTGATCACAAATTCTTAATCCATTTTTATATCAGGCCCTGCATTTGACTACCTTGATGCTCCAATCTATCGCGTCACTGGAGCTGATGTTCCTATGCCATATGCTCATTCACTTGAAATATTATCTGTTCCTCAAAAAGACAATGTAGTCAGGACTGTATGTAAAATGCTTGATATTGAGTAGAATACAGTGTCAGATTGCTCTTCTAGCAAATAAAAATAATTTGAAGATATTTTTAGCCTGGATTATTGTTTTTATTATTATTATTATTAGATCTATTAGTTGCTCTAGTCATTATGTTTCCATTTATGTTCAATGTTGAGTAGAGGGGTCACTCTTGGACAGGGAACTTGTCCTGGTACCTCACAAATACAAAAACGACCTTTTCTAGCATCTCCAAAATTAGCTGGATTAACCTCGGCAGCTGCTTGTTCCCGTTTCACTTGAGCCCTAAATATTTAATAATTAATTATTAATTAGGTTATCTAGTACCTACTCGAGTTTTCCAGCTACTGATGAAAGTTCTTTTAATATTTTCTCACTTTTCTTACTCTCACAGTCTATCAGTGTCTTCATCCCATCAGAAAAATAAACATTTATATGAGGAAATTTGCCTGTGTTTTTCAATGCAACTATTTGAACAGAAGGATTCTTGTATTGAATTTGAGGGACATTCTCGCCTAAAAATCGTCTCACTCCAGCACTTGGTCGATCCACAGCATCATAAGCAATAGTAATCACTTTAACAGAATTCTTTAAATAGAGTCTACCACGTGATAAGAACTCGAGTGTCCTTCTGTAAGGGAACTTGCCTTTAGCCATACCACGTGGTGGGTATTAATTAGAGAGCTAGTAGTATGGTGGTTTGGAGTTACATACAAATTATTACAGTCTTAATATTATTATTATATGCAGTACAAGTGGACGGAGATGTGAGCTGTCTAGACGCTCAAGATTGCAATGAAACAAGCTATAAACCAGCTTTCACCTTTAATGAGCCCCACCCCTTTTTTTCATCCACTAATTCCTCCAAATGGTCTTTTTATATTAAGCTCATAAAAGAACAATGGGCTCTTACACCAGTAGATAATACTACAACAAAATTATGTGGAGAATCCTTCAAATTTGTAATGGACAATGATCTTGCTGTGTGGAAAAAAAGAGGCGGCATAACTTGGGCAGAGTTTGTAGCTGCAAAACCATTAGGTGTTCATTATCAAATTATCAATCACACTTTGTATCGTGAGAAAAACTGTATGTTTGGTCCTCGATGTGAAGGAGTAGAACATTTCATTTTAAGTATCATTGATCAACTTCCTAATATGGAAGTAATTATCAATGTTTTTGACTATCCTAAGGTATATTCAATACTATAATAGTCACTTATTAGCATCTTCCTCAAGGCTCACAAATATCATGCTCCACTTCCAGTATTCTCATTCAGTAAGGTAATGCAATACTAAAATAATACTTTTTTTGATCCATGTTATAAATAGAACAAGGATTATTGGGACATAATGTATCCTGCTTGGACATTTTGGTCAGGGGGACCAGCAGTAGCTGTAGAACCTACTGGCCTTGGACGCTGGGATCTTAAGAGACAGTCTTTAAGAGAGTGTGTTACAAAATATAGTGTATTTTTTATAATTATTGATTGTCTTTTGCAGAGCAGCCCTACAATGGCCGTGGAAAAAGAAGAAACCTATAGCTTTTTTTCGTGGTTCACGGTACTATAACAAGCCAAGTTGACTTGGCTTATCATTAATGTTACTGTTTGTGGCATGTTGACATGATAATCTGTTTATTGTACAACAAATTATAATCGTTTATTGTTTTAGAACTAGTGCTGAGCGTGATCCATTGATATTATTGTCCAGAGCAAAACCACATTTAGTGGATGCAGCATACACCAAAAATCAAGCCTGGAAATCACCCAAAGTAACACTTATTGCAGTCAAATATTTTGACATTACAATGATATTATGACAGGACACATTAGATGCCCCTCCATCAAAAGAAGTTAAACTAGAGGATCATTGTCAATACAAGTACATTACATGCTGTCAACAATTGGAGTATTATAATAATTATTTAGATACTTGTTTAATTTCCGTGGTGTAACTGCCAGCTTCCGATTTAAACATCTCTTTCTTTGTCAATCTCTTGTGCTACATGTAGGCAATGACTGGATAGAATTCTTTTACCCTGCTTTGAAACCTTGGGTTCATTATATACCAGTATCACAAGATAATACAGAGTTAGTCTATATAATTCAATACTTTACATAGCTTGTTTATTAATTTAGAAAGTTAATAGAATTTATATTGGAGAATGATGAGATCTCAAGGATGATAGCTGATAGGTGAGTCACTGTATCCCACAGTGGTTAGCTTAGAAATATGAATTTTAACACTCAAACTATCAAAACTTCTATGTGACTACGACCTTCCACTGACAAGTATCTAATTACTGGCCATGTTTAGTGGTCCATTAAGCAAACTAATGAGAATGATGTTTATGTATTCCACTTATCTATAATGACAGTCATTTGTATATCATTATTTTCATTAATTTAGAGGTTCCAAGTTCATATGGCGGCACTTGAGAGTAGAGGATGTTCGTTGCTATTGGAAACAATTGCTTATTAATTATTCTTACTTAATAACTTGGCAGGTTATCAGAAAGTCAGAATTTATGACAATTGTTTAGCGAAGCTAAAAAACATGAACAATTTTAAATAAAACATTAACAATTTTAAATAAAACAATTTTAATGCCACATATTATAACCTTTGCTAAACATTACAATTATAAGACTTTTAATTCATGAAGTAATATAGCATCAATTTCTTTTACTTTCTGTTTGTTGTAATTGTTGTTGTTTATCTTTACAGACTTTACAAGACCTTGTATATTTCCCTATTCATGAGAATATGTTTACATGTATTTAGTATACAAGTCTGTAAAGTCATCTGTGACTTTGATAAGATAGAACTTGTGCTATCTCAAATACATTAGAGTCAACAAGTCTGGATGTTGTTTATCTTCACAGCCCTTACAAATCCTGGTCCTATCTCCCTATTCATGAAAACATGTTTACATGTATTATTAGTATAATGAAGTGATGTGTGATTTTGAACAGATAGAACTTGTGTTATGCTCAAATATATTAGAGTTAACAAGTCTGGGTAAGAAATTATTAATGAAGGACATCAGAATATACAATAATATATTAAATTTTATACAATAATATATTAAATTATATACAATAATATATTTGACTTTCAAACAAAATAAGTTAGTCTCAAGGAACATTCTCAGGAAAAAAAATTGACATTTACATTGTGTATGTGATTTGTAGTATAAGTCTTATAGAATTATTTCCATAAAATAGAAGAAAATAGTAAAAGTTTAAAATTACTTTCCCACGTTTCTGACTGATGATTTTATAATCATTGTTAATTGAGGAGTGGATTTTAGTGTAAACTGCAAAACAAAATGTGATTTTGTCATCTGAGAGAAAATCATCCTGTCTTGGTTCAATAAATAAACTATCCCAAACCTGCCCAAGATATTGCTGGTCTTGTGGTCTTACTGGTCTACCAGTGATATTATAGCAAATTGCATTGATATGTGTTATCAAAATTACTAAAAAAAACGATTAATATTAATAGGGTCACGAACGATTATCCTCAATACCTCGTGGGCATAAAAGCGGGTCCACAGTCTTCATTTCCAGCTGCTTTGTCCATCTTTTCCACGTTTTACAGCTGCCTAGTGTCTACTAAAAACTGCCATGATGGATATGCATTGGCACTTCACCGAGCTTAGTGAGCTATCAGAGTTGACTCCGCTAAGTTCAGATATTATAAGTTGTAGCAGCACAAGCTTAAGTACTGAATCTGACGACAATGGAATCGATTCCGTTCTCGTGTTTCCTGATCTTGCCTTACCTGAAGAAATATGCAGCGAGGTCATTGGCTGCAGAAAAAAAGGAAGGAGAAAGGGATATAAAAATAAAACGCCTGAACAAAGAAAGGCTAACAAAGAGTTATCCAGAGAATTAAAAAATTGCAAAGAACGCAAAAGAGTTAATAACATTCGTACTCAGTACGAAAGATTGAGCAGCACATTAGGTACCGGTCAACAGAAGAAAAAATTTCGAAAGCAAGCTATATTAAATGCAGCTATTGATTATATACATAGTTTGGAAGATGTACTTGCTAATAGTGACAAAAGTAATGAAGGTAGCAGCACATGTACCACAATGAACAAGGTATATATATATATATATATCTATACAGTCTCATTCACAGACTCTTGTGCACCCCAAGTGTCTAGGAAAGACTACAAAATATGCATTCAAATAATATATAATAAATATTCTCTTTCTAGCCTGAAAAAAACCAACTAATTTGTGACGAAATATTAGATGAATCTCTAAGTTCACTACCACCAACTGGTACTTTTGGAGACATAGAATCGTTAGAGTTAACAACTCCAAACATCTACCCTCTAGCATCTCCCACAGGTACAACTGGTACAACTATGGTCTCGTCACCACTGTATCACCATCAACACCATTTTGTTGGGCCCCCATCTCTTGTGTTACCCCCTCAAGAGTATTTTAATCTTTTTGGGTCTCCTCCTCCTCTGACCATGGAGCTCTATCACTCACCACCACCACGCCTACACCATGTCAGTTAATCAACCTAGAGATATATTCTGGAAAGAGACCAGAACTGTGTACACATACATACATTACAAACATTATTGTTATCAGGATGTTTTTTATCTTATAAAGTTTGAAGATGTTTTTAGAAAAAAAGTTGATTGACAAGTTAATTAAGTGACTTTTAATACATAATTGTGGTGGGCGTGGTTATGTAATATCATAAAGGCAGCATCATCATGGCCTCAAGACATGGACCTCAATCTGCTGCTGTCAGAAGAGGTAGAAACAAACTCTTAAATCTCCTTATAATGTCTAATCGTTTCAGCAATGGCCATTCAAGCAAAAAAGAAAAAATCTAAGAAAACACTTCATAAGCTTCCATCAACTAGAATTAGACAAGATTCTAAAAGGTTGATGTTATAATGATGATATGAATTATATCACGTGATTAATAGTGAGTCACAGCCCCTATCTGATGAAGAAGAGGATGAACAAAACATCGAATCCAGTGATGAAGAACAAGAAGATGCTGAGGACTACTGCAAAGGTTGTCACATGACGTCATTATTATTATTAATGTTTGTTAATTCAGGGGGTTACCACCCAGTTGAAATTGGTGATATATACAATGGAAGATATCATGTCATTCGTAAACTTGGCTGGGGACATTTCTCAACAGTTTGGTTGTGTCGTGATAAGAAGTGGGTAGAGAGTAAACATTAGCTAATGTATGAATTGTTAACATAACAGAGCATCAAGATATGTTGCCTTAAAAATTGTCAAGTCAGCAAAACATTATACTGAGGCAGCATTGGATGAAATAGAAATTTTAAAAAAGGTATAATTGTGTACAATAAATGTTTATTTGTTGTTTATTGTAGGTAGCTAATGCCAATTGTCAAAGTCCTGGATGGGCTAACGTGGTACAGATGTATGAAAGTTTTAGAATATCAGGTCCTCATGGAAATCGTATCCTCAACTATTTATGAATATTCATTATCTGTTGTTCTCCTTAATTTTTTACCAGATATGTGTATGGTATTTGAAGTATTAGGTGTCAATCTTCTGAAAGCAATCATTAAATTTAATTACAAGGGGTTGCCTCTACCTGTTGTGAAATCCATTACAAAACAAGTCTGTTAAAAGAGATAAAGAATATTGTAACTGTCTCTTTTACTAATAGGTTTTATTGGGACTGGATTATCTCCATAGAGAGTGTAACATAATACATACTGATATCAAACCAGAAAACATATTGTTTTGTGTTTCTGAAGAAGAAATCAAGGCTCTGGCTACTAAAGAAGTGACTTCACGTTCTGCAGGTAAAAGTAGTGATAATCACTGCATATCATATTGTTTTCATAATAGTAAGTAATGCCCCTACATCAAAGATAAAGGTAGGTCTTTAGACTTTATATATCATCTCTTATGTATTTCTTATTTTTAGTCTAATGGTCCATTAACAAAAAACCAAAAGAAAAGGTTAAAAAAGAAATTAAAGAAACGTCAAGAGTTGTTGGAAAAAGATCCTTTAGAAGAATTGGAGTTTTCAACAGGTATGAGGATAGCTCCTTGATAATAGTTGTAATATTGTTATAATTACTAGATATTTCTGTACCTTTTGATGATGTGACAATGGAGGATCTTAGTCTCTCACAAGATCCAGGTATAATGAATATCATGAGCTAATTTTAACTCTATCTGTTACAGCTGATCTCCCTTCACTAGAGCACTCATCTAACAATTCTGAAGTCGCCATTGAAGGTATTCAGACCGTCTCTATAATAGATAACATTGCTAATTGTTTAAATAGACAAAGTTGAGAAGGCCCCTGAAGTTGCTGTAGATGACTTTCCTGTTCCGTTGTCTGTAAAAATTGCAGATTTAGGCAATGCTTGTTGGACAGTAAGTTGTCTTGTTTTCCTCTACATTAATCTTTTGTCTCTTAATTGCAGTATCATCATTTTACGGATGATATACAGACTAGACAGTATCGCTGTCTGGAGGTATTGTTAGGGATAGAATATGGACCACCTTCAGATATATGGAGTGTAGCTTGTATGGTAAGTCTGTGTATACAAGTTTGTAGACTTGGTTATTGTTGTTCATTAGACATTTGAACTGGCTACAGGAGACTATCTTTTTGAGCCACATAGTGGTCAGGATTACTCTCGAGATGAAGGTAGTGATACCAAAGAGGACAACCCTGTTAATAATTAATCAAAATTAATTATTGTAGATCACCTAGCTCATATATTAGAGTTACTGGGTCCCATATCACCAGAAATTGCTCTCAGTGGACAATATTCTCGTGATTATTTTACTCGAGATGGTCAATTACGTCATATTCATTCTCTAAGACCTTGGTAAGTTTGATTAACTAATATAATTAATTAATACTCATTATTACAGGAGTCTTTACGATGTATTGAAAGAGAAATACAAATGGAGTGAGAATGAAGCAACAGAAATGACATCATTTCTACTACCCATGCTTGAATATGACCCCGCCCTCCGAGCCACTGCTGAAGACTGTCTCCTCCATACTTGGTTACTTAGTTGACATATAATATTATAATCATACAATGACTTATCATAAATCACATCTTCTCATTTCTTCTACTAAATGTTTTATTAATTATCTGTTGCAATAATAGTGTACAAAAATTTCATGGAGAGAGAAAAAGATGCATTGCTCAGCAGTTAAAAGATGAGAAGAGATAAGACAGACAAATAGAACGTACTTATGAACACATGACCATCACAAACAATGTACATTACATAATACATATGACAGAAGCATCACCGACAACACTCAATGACCAAAGGGACTTCATAAGGTTGCATTCGATCATCTTCTCCACATGTTGGTATACTAGCCCAAACCAAAATTTCTTTGCCTAACAGAAGTGTTAAGAATTTGTTACTTTACAAGTTATGCATAAACATGTTGTTATTATAATATATGTGATGTATATAAACAAGCTTTGAGTTGTAGTGCATATTATCTACTATATTGTTTAAAATACCTGATGAATCAAGTCGTTCTGAAGGATGCACACAGCTAGAATGAAACATCCAAAAGTGACCATTGTTGCAAGAACGGAGACAAGACTGACAAGGTACAGTGACATGATAGCCAACCAGACAACCACTATATATTAATATATAATAGAGATAATTAATGACAACCCACTTATTACATCACCATCCCATATAAGATATGTCAATGTTTATACTGTAATCATTACACATACCAGACTACCATAGTGAATAGCTTACCATCCACAACACGCAGTGTCCTGTATCCTACATTGGCAATTGTTAGTTTGATAGTCAGGTCCAACTAATAACACCATCCTAAAGTAGAAGGTGTATATTTTGATAATATTTGTAATTTATATTACTAATTAACTTATACTAATACAATGTTATCACTCCACAAGTTGGATTCAACAGTGATACAACAGATATCTTAAAAATGGACCTTTCCAGTCTCATTCACTCACAATGCGTTTTGTTTTGAATTCAAATGTTCAAATGATTTACAACTCCACCCACCTTTTTGTAACTCTTTTAAAGCTAAATGTGCTAACTTCTTTAATTACCAAGAATAACATATTCATTATTATCACTATTCATTAGTAACTATATCATTTACACTCAATCTAACCAGTATTGCTCTTAAATAAAGTTAATAGCAACAATTCCACAATGTAAATCCAATATAAATATATTCCTGGATTTTAAAGCTTTTCCTCTCTTTATAATGTTACTATCTCTTCCTTTCCATAACGTTACTTACCTTGGAGGAGGGAGATCGGTAGAATATAGTTCCACATTTTTATCAGCTAACAAGATAGCTCTCATACCACGCACACAGACGAGTTGGTCACAATAAGAGCAATGCAACTCGTAAACGGGCTTCGTTTTGAACGATGGATGCATGTGGCAGTCTTGATGTGAGACTTGAGACATCGCTCTGGACACTGTAAACACGTTTATCTTCCCGTTCCAAGACGCCTTTGAGGTATTATAGGCGTGGACGCAGTTGACAAGAAATTTGCCAATTCTGATTGGTCAGTGACTAATTTATTGTCATGGCAACAAGTAACTATGAATAAAACACATGTTTCTACATGTGGACTTTATAGTAACCATTGAAATTTAAACGTAGGAGGAACTCCTCTAAATGTGGCTGATAACCTCTTTTGACCAATTTCTGAATCACTATGGGAATAGATTAATACCATTAGCTCTAGTGATCTTAAGTATAATACCTCTATATAGTAATCCAGCACTCTCTTTAAAGGCATAATGTATATTGGTCAGTGTGTACAGTCTAGCTTGATGAAGTAGGAGTTGACAACAAAATTTCATTATAGAATTGAGAGCATTCTCAATAAGAGTGAGTACAGAGAGAGCTTTCTTTGTGAGAAGACAACGAAAAAGAACAATATTGAGGAACTTGTTATGACATTGAATTAACTCATCAAGGCTTTTAACCTATTTATAAAGAGATGACAATATTATTCTACATACACACTTATATACTTGACAGAGATTAGACTCAAATTCTTGCCAGGAAAGATGGAAAAGTTGGTTAGCAATATAACCTTCCATAACAGTAACAAAATGTTGTAATTCTTGTCTGTTAAACAAGTCACATTAGAACGTTGTTAATACCACGATACCTTTGAGCATGAATTAGTCTAACTTGCTGAGGTGGTAGTGTCTCTTGTAAGTTTCCTATTATGCCTCATTAACATGACATCATGTCAAACACATACCTCTAGTGAGTATAGTAAACACATTCTTTAGTGTCCAAGAAGCTCTTTTAATTTGAAGAATAAATTGAAATATCTATTGGAAGTAGGTACATTGTTTATAATACATTCATATTACTAATGCCACCTTGTTGTACTTGTCAATATGGTCTTTGTTTATCACTATATTCAAAGGCCATTGTACCTAATATAGTAAGAGATCACAGTAGTGGTTAATATTATTATCACTTTGTAGTCCAGTTTGAGAAAGTCAAGTGCTTTGATGGCTGAATGTAGACATAATATACACACATATATAATGTATTATTAGTATTGTGATGTCTTACAGCTGGTGGAAAGATGGGTTGGATAATAGCTAAGAGTTAAAGAAAGGTTTCTAGTCAAAGTGTCATCTAATATAAGTGATTTCTCAAGAGCTGATGACAGAAGAGGGGAGAGAAAGGAGCCACTGCATAGCTGATCAAGAGAATGACCATGTACTAACTAAACAAGGTATAACATCAAGTATATATAATGTTACTGTCTACCTGATGAAATAGCTTTGAGCAGAGTACATTGGCAAACTCTCCATCTTCCAACAGAAGATACCGTTTTAATAAAATAAAATGATTCTTTATTTCTAAGTCATTTATAAAATGATTTACTAATGCAGTATTGACTAGGTTGGCTCTATGTAAAGAACACAATGATATTAACAATATGTGAGAACTACTAACTGTGTTATCAAAGGACAACCTATACATTCTTCAATTAATACTGGCAATGAGAAGAGATAAATGGAATCTTCAATATTAGACAAGTCAGCATAAGAAAAAAGAGTTGATGAGGATACAGGAATATCTATAAAAGTTAATACATAACAAAGGGTTTATGATCAAAGTTCACTTTGTATTGGGAAAGATGTGTTATAATGTGTAAAAGGAACAACATCAGGATAGTGGATGATGAACTGTTTAGTTTCATAACCAGTACTGTTGTTATCTACATGTGTTCTAAATAAATCAACATCATACATAATAATATATACTAACCATCTCCTTTATCACGTCCATAATATAACAACTTCTGAATAGTAGAAGAAGGGGGACCTCCCCTTGTTCCTTGTCTTAAATCTCTCTTTACTGAATGACTTTTAGAGGGATCTTCACTTTCCTCTAGTGCTAAAGGATACATTAAATTTTGAATTGTAGACTCAGGGGCTTTCCCACGGCTTGACAAGTAAGGAGCATCAAAATGATCACCCCCTCCATACAAAATGCTCTCAATAGTAGAGTGAGGAGTATATATCCCTCTCTTTAACAATGGAGTCTCTTTAGAGGAGACACTCTCTCTACTACCATAGAGAATACTAGCCATGTCACTTTGAGGTTGTAATCCATAGTTTGATTGTAGAGTGGTTACATTAGTTGAACTGATCTGGTCTGAAATTTTGGGAACTACTTCAACAATTGAATCATGGTAAACATCAGAAACTCCAGTTTCAGTTATTGGGTCTGAATGTTTAGGAATGAGTTCATTATTTGCTGCAATTGAGTCTTGGTCATTCTCAGTTATCTGGTCTGAATGTTCAGACATGAGTCCAGCATCAAATAGTTCTTTCTCTTCTATTTCACTCAGTTTTTGTAAATATTGCAGTCTTGTTGCTCCCAAGGCAAACCTCTTTGCTCTCCATTGTGCTCGAAGTGTGCGTAACTCAGCTTGATGAGTTAACTCCTGATAGTAATCCATTAATTCTTCCCTAATTAATAGTTTTAATAGTTTTAATTTGCTTAGGGGTTCTACCTGGCTTGATTTTCTAATTTCTTCGTTTTTGTTTCTCTTTCAGTATTTTCTTTCAATAACAAGATATCTTTCTCTTTCTCTTCAGCCTCTACTTCTAAACGAAACTAAGAAAATATAACGATCTATTTCACAATATTATAATATTTACAGCTCTAGCTCTCTCTGCCTGTTCTTGTAATTCATTGAAAAGAATCTTTCTTTTCTTTACTTCTTCTTTCATCAATAGACTCTCTTTCTCTAAACCAGTTATCAAAACCAGTTATAATATCAAGTAATACCTTGTAACTCTATCATTGCTTTACGTGCTTGCTGTCTAGCTCTTGCTAACACTGCCTGTTGACCTAGTTCTCTCTCTAAACGCTACAAATACTTTATTTACTGAAATATTACATAATATACTTCAATAGCCAGTCTTTGTTTTAGTTGTAATGCTAAATCTTTCATTTTTTGATGATATTCCAGACAAATTTGTTGAACTTGTTGAATTTGTTTTAGTGACTGAGCTAGTGTTAGTTGAGGTAGCAAATCCTCTTCATTACAAAGATGATGCTATCAAGAACACAACAATATTATTAATATAAGGAACAAAATGACAAACCTGAGGACAACAAAGTCTCAATAAATTTAACGATTTTCCTGCTGTTAAAATAATAGTCTCATAACGAGATAAACAGTCAGGGACACACCCCTCTTTGAAACAAAAACCATTTAGCCAGTAACTATTATCTATAAAAACTTAAAACTAATATAAATTTTATAAAATATACCTCTCTTATCAAGACTGTCTTGATCAATAATTAGACCAAATCCTTCAGAGCTGAGGGTAAATCCCTTAAATATCCATTGATGAAGAAATCTAACACATGATGTCATGATGATGTCATAACTTGGATTATTAACTTACTGAAGATAAGGTTGGAATGTTTGACGAAATAAGCCTAATAAAAGAGGATAATAGGGTAGCCCCTGATAATTAGTACAGTGGTTGTATAAATGATCCAATAAGGGTAAACCCTATTAATTAAGAGTATAGTATTATTGAACAATATCTTGGTATGACTTACTTTAAGAGATACATCATTTGTTAATACTGTAGAGACTAAACTATTAAAGAATTAACATAATATAATGTATTTATTATAAGAACATACTGTATTAATGGCTGGAGACAATTGATAGATGCTTGTAAAAAGAATTGTGATGAATCTAAAAATTAATAATCAATTTATTTCATTATTGTCTATTATTATTACCTTGAGCTGTAATTTGATCAACTTGTACTTGACAATAATTCAATAAACTGTACACTCCATTATAAAATGAACATACTAGTTCATCTCCACTCTAAATAATAATGTGTATTACTGTATATATTAGTACATGTATTACTGTATGTATTAGTACATGTATAACTGTATATATTAGTACATGTATTACTGTATATATTAGTACATGTATTACTGTATATATTAGTACATGTATTATTGTATATATTAGTACATGTATTATTGTATATATTAGTACATGTATTACTTACTATTTCTATATCTGCTTTTCGTTTCTCTGCCCATTCATAACAAGCTGATAATTGGTTAATAAACAGGGTCACTGGTGATAAATCTCGTGATATTGATGGTATAGTCACATTAGCTATATCTGCTAATCCTGAAAGAAACTGTTTCATAGCAAGATGAAAACAGGTTGGACCACTTTCAGACAGGTATGGTAAACAAGTTCTAGAACAATGTCACTTTAATAAGATTACAATATATTATCTAACCTGTCTAATGGCCCCTCCCATGACAATGGAGGAGGAGCTTCATCTAATGAACCCACAGAATCAATAACATCTAATAAAGAATCCTCTTGTATATCATTAGGGGGTGGAGTTAAGGGCGTGGTCATATGATAAGTAGAATAACCCTATATAAAGTTAGCTAAAAATATTATTAATAAGATAGTACCTGAAGATAACGATGCAATAAATCAGGAGGTTCCTCTTTTAATGGAGGTACTCGTAGAACAGTATTCAAATGGTCAGTAGTAGTATGAGTGAGACCATTAAATAAAGTACTATTAGAAAACTAAAGAAATATAATAATGTAATATATTAATAATATACTTACATCTGGACTGTAGAAACAGCTAACATTAGAACCAGGATCTTCTTTGAAGATCTAATGTTATAAATTTAATTATGTATTATAATTATAGGGGTCAGTATACCTTATTAGAGTAAGATAACATTGAACCAGATGGAGGCTGTTGAAAGATAGAACTACAAAAATATTACATGTAACATATAATAGTACATATTTACTTGGGATAGATTGTATATGAAGTAGAGGTGGGTGGAGCTTTCTAGTAATCAATAATTATTTGCAATGCACAATGATATAATTAACTTACTTTGCATATCTTTAAAGGTTGAGCTAAAATACTTAAAAATTCCATCACAGGTTCACTGTCACTATATTCTTCACATAACACAGTAACTGAGTCAACCAAGTGAGCTGCCCTCTTGTCTTCTCCTTGCTGGTAGAGTTCATACGAGTGAGAGAGACAGCGACATTGTGGTGTCATTAATGAGAGCCATTGACCACACCATTCTTCTTTTCTCAATAAAAGTAAATCAAATGTTGATTTGAATAAGAGGCGTAGGATAGTTTGGTTGTCATAGAAACCACTCCGATTAGAATTGTAGGGGATTTTAAGTGGCTGAGATAAATATTTTCTCTTTTCCTCCTCTTCATAACTTTTTAAAATGCAACGACAGAGAGTCTGGACAAGTTGAGGAACACTCACATCACCCGCCATTGTTCCAGTATACAAACAAAAATCCCACCCTATTTCTACTGCGCATGCTCTGTAAAGTTAGGGGGTGTTGCTCCGGAAACTGGAAGACACTCACTTCTACAATAAAAGTGAACCTTTACGAGGTAAAAATCGACTTCCTTTGTGGTTTTAACATTTCTTTTATAGAATCTCAACTATCATGGCTAACCTCTGGGACTTATCAAAGAAAAATCCTTTCAATAATCCACTCCAACCCAAGCCATCCCAAGAAAGAACTTTAGCTTGTGCAAGTGGAAATGGTAACTGACAAGAAAAATATCTATTTTTAATACTTTTGTCTAACAGATGAGTACAGCTGTGAGTTTGGCTCAGCTAAATATTATGCTCTTTGTGGATTTGGTGGTATTTTAAGTTGTGGTCTAACTCACACTGCTGTGGTCCCACTAGATCTTGTCAAGTGTCGTATTCAGGTCAGAAAAAACATTAGCTATCTATTGATCAAGTTGTCTTAAGACATGATTCATACAATACTTGCTATGTTTTCACTCATGCAGGTTGATCCAGCCAAATACAAGAATATATTCAATGGATTTAAAGTGACTTTAAAAGAGGAACGTGTAAGAGGCCTAGCTAAAGGTTGGGCTCCAACATTTATTGGTTACTCTATGCAAGGTTTATGTAAATTTGGATTTTATGAAGTATTTAAAATCCTTTATTCCAACACACTTGGAGAAGTAAGATAATGATATTAATGCAACTTAAAGTCACCATATTCTTAGGAATATGCATATCTCTATCGAACATCTATATATTTAGCTGCTAGTGCTAGTGCTGAGTTCTTTGCTGATATAGCATTAGCTCCTATGGAAGCTGTTAAAGTTCGTATTCAAACACAACCAGGTTGGGCTAACACACTTCGTGAAGGAGTACCAAAGTTGTGGCAACAAGAAGGTGCGGCAGGGTATGTATTAAGTTGACCCTGTACTATATTGATTGTATTAATATTAGGTTCTATAAGGGTCTTCCTCCATTGTGGTTGAGACAAATCCCTTACACTATGATGAAGTTTGCTGCCTTTGAGAGAACAATCGAGTTTCTCTACAAATATGTTGTCCCTGTTCCAAGGTAGGCTATCATTTGGGGTACATCCTTTGATTATGATTTAATTATAGGAATGACCTCAGTAAACCTAAGCAACTAGCAGTGACATTTTTAGGTGGTTACATTGCTGGTGTGTTCTGTGCTGTAGTGAGTCATCCTGCTGATACTGTTGTCTCTAAACTTAACTCTGATGTTGGAAGTACTCCTGTACAAGCTGCTAAAGATCTAGGCTGGAATGGTTAGCCTCTAATTATGTGGGTGTGGTTAACTTCTCCCATTTAAAATTAGGTCTATGGAAAGGTCTAGGCCCTAGAATTTTGATGATTGGTACCTTAACAGCTCTACAATGGTTTATCTATGACTCTGTTAAAGTGTATTTCCGACTCCCACGTCCTCCACCAC
This sequence comes from Xestospongia bergquistia, assembly GCA_963965975.1. NCBI lineage: Eukaryota > Metazoa > Porifera > Demospongiae > Haplosclerida > Petrosiidae > Xestospongia > Xestospongia bergquistia. Next base: position 5,137,734 of record OZ014425.1, read on the forward strand.
CAGAAATGCCTGAATCATTAAAGAGAAAATTAGAAGCTAAAAAGCAAACTCAATAATTGTCAGTGTTATAGAACACTAGGTCACAACTTATACAAACTATATTATTATTATTTAGATAAGCTATTTATTTGTTGGCTAATAATTATCTATTGTAATTGATGTAATAATTTATCAAGATAGTTGTGGTGTCCTAGACAAAGTAGCAATGATGGCTTTTCGCGATGATTTAGCTCTGCCCATTTTTTATCGAATGTCATTTGACAAGATTGTTGAGATTCAGGAAGATGACCAATACAGTTGTTAATAAAACTACAATAATAATATATTATGTAACAAAATATTGTTTTAATTACCTCTTCAACAAATTAGTTTGAAATTCTGTTAAGTTGCTTAGTTCAGGAGATGTATTGTTTTGATAAAGAGAGGAAACATTTGAACTGTCAGTCACTGTTAGGAGCTATGAAATACATGTGATAATCACAAGAATAACAACCTAACTAGAACACAAATATGTTCATAGCAAGTGCTATACACATGGTTATCACAAGTTCATACAAAGTAGGTATACATACCATGTGGTGATCACAAGTATAGAACAATTAATTAATACACAAATACATTATATACTATTAGTATGTACAATGTGTATAGCTGAGCACATGGTTATCACAAGTACATGTTCTAACTATGTATAAGACAATTGCTGTTCATGTGCATGCACTCATTTATATTATTACTTGTATAATAGTTAATAGGTCATCTTCTGGTTTACCAGTATTATCAACCTCATATATATCATCTATTAAACCCTATAATAATAAAATAATAATTATTATAGAATTATTATCTAACTTTATCTTCTAATTCCTGCCATTTCGTATATTGCCATTGTTCAGCATTTTTAGAAAGGTAGGTCTCTTTAAGATACACACTTGATACACATGCCTACAACAATATTAATATTGCATAATAATAAACTTAAGCCACACCCACAGCATCAACAGCATTGTTGGTCTCCACAAAACCATGTGTATGTAATAAACTATAATTTGGTAATTCCCCAAATGTGTTCATTACTTCTTCACCCTGAATATGACATCATTATGACATCATTGTAACATCACCTAACTTTGTGTATCTTCCTAATGGCCACCATCTCTAAGTGACTTTTATGATACATTAATTGCACATGATGATGGGTGTGGTGATTTAATAAGTCTGCAAATGGTACCATCATTGTCTGTGATAAAGGACTAGATGAGTCAGCGTCTGTGAAACTATATGACATCACAAAGGCAGCAGCTAAATTAAATAATATATAATAAGATCAGAGGATGTGGTTTATACCTTCAGTATAGAGTTGCTGATAATGGAAACATTTGTTAATACAGTTTGAGTGACGTTGAAGGAATGGTAAAACTATTGTTTGGTAATCTTGCTGGAGTCTGGATAAATCCTGTTCTATTAAACCATCTACTCCAGTACCAGACAAGAGTCTTTCTCTCTCTGATTTACTCCATAGCATTGGTGGGGGTGAGCTCCTGTTATTAGGTACCAAATTAAGATAAGGTTGCCAATGACTTGAACCCTTTAATGAGAAGGTTTAATTAAATATTGCAATAACTAAGTCAATATTCACTTTTTGAGCATATTCTCCAATTAATGCAATTAAAAGGGGCACCCATGAGCTTGTATTTGGCAAATGTGAACAAAGATCATTATCACTTTTGATCACATGACTAACACAACTAGTTGATGCTGTAAGAATTGCTGTACGAGGAATATGGGCAAGAATTTCACCGGGATATATTGCTTCCTTGGCAACGACACCAATTTCATGCGATGACCTTTCACGCCCTATATACAACTTTGAGAGATGTAAAATTAGAGTGCACACTAGTTAATTACCTGGGGGTGGAGCTTAAGATTGACATGCTTACACCACTCCCTAAATTCTAGTACTTTCTTTTCTTCAGGAGGAAACTCAATTTGTACTTTTGTAACTTCAAGTTGCTTTCTCTTAGCTCTACGTTGTAGAAGACGTTTATATGCGGCGATCAGAGCCTGTTTCCTCTTGCTAACACGAACTGCACTTCGGTTCTTTGGTAGGGCATTCCACATGGCGATAAGTATACGGACGTGAACGAAAACATTCTGAAATTTGTATAGAAATAAAATGGAGGAATAAATCTCAATTCCGTATACTCTAAACATGAGATCTTTAGCTCTTTCCAAATATGCTGTAGGTTTTAGAAGAACCCTAGATCATTTGAGGGCTTGGCCTATCCAATTACCTCCTCAACTCAAAGAAACACTCATCAGTTTTCACACAAATGAGAAAGGACATTCTGGACTGAGGTACTGTAAAACTCAATGTGTGTATTTGAAGGATAATATTATTTGTAGGTTATTTATCTATCAACATTTACCTCAACTCAAATACCACAATCCAAATGTCTTGTTTAAAGTAATCCGGAACCAAAATCCACCACAATGTAGTATACAGTTTGTTTATAGTAAGTTCTAATACAATGGGTAGGAATGTACTTTAACATTGCAGATGAAGATACAGACCAAATTAATGTCAAAGATCTTGAAGCCAGTGATATCAAAGCAAAAATTCAACAGTTGACAAGCACTTCTACGATATAGTTTTTACTTTAATGGTTACTATGACAACATACAAGCACAATCATATTAATATTAATTTGTATTAATTTATTTTAAACTATTCAAAAATTTTTGTTCATCTCCTCTAAGAGACAATTCTTCTGAGGGTAATTTAGGACCACGACGAGTCTAATTAATAAAAGTTATATAGTGGATGTTTCTTATTAATTAATAATTTACCTGATGTAATGATGTCTGCTTGAAATTATGTTCACCACAACTAATATTCATTAAAAACAAGTACTTAAAGACCACATCCACTTACTGACAATGCTGTAAAGGATATCGCTCATTGTATGTAAAGTGCCGATGACCACACCCACTACACTGAAAACATCTCTTGATTCCTCTCAAACGAGAGACAGCATGGCCTTCTCGATGACAACGTTCTCCCTCTCTTTCAGCCACATAATTGCACTAAAGATCATGAGACAGGTCATGTGACATAATGCTGACCACACCTACTTCTTTACAATGAACTAATCGCACAGTAAGTTCTTTCAAATTCTTTAGTCTTTCTTCAATAGCTTCTTTCTTCTCTAAATGTTGAAAATATGCATCTTCAGCATCTCTTTCATCCTAAGAGTATAACATACAAATGTCATATGACAATCACATGATCTCACTTGGCATACTGCCCACTCATGTGATGATTTGGCTGAGAGGACGTCATCTAACTTACTTCTATCCAAATCACTTCCATGATGTTGTATTGGTTCTAGACAATATGTACATAATACCTCTAATAAACCCTTCATATGTACATGTACATAATACCCCTAATAAACCCTTCATATGTACATGTACATAATATCCCTAATAAACCCTTCATATGTACATGTACATAATACCCCTAATAAACCTTCATGTGTAAATGTACATAATATCCCTAATAAACCCTTCATATGTACATATACACAATACCCCTAATAAACCTTTCATATGTACATAACTTACCTTCCTCTTCCCTCAAATTAGCCTCTACTCTAGCTACTATCTTATTTATATTATTATCTGATGATGATAAAGTAGCTATAGCTTTTTCCTGTAGTAAGGTCACATGACTGTCATGTGACTAGTGTAATTACAATACCTTTGCTATTTGTTTTGCCCTTTTCTCTTTCTCTATTGATGATTGTGATCGTTTTAATGTGGGGGTGTGTCTTTTTATTGTTCCCTTCATTGACATGTCATGACCTTTACATTGTGCTGTTACTATAGAAACAGTGGATGGAGGTGTGGTCTTAATAGGAGGAGGCTTTACATTCTCATCTTTAGATCCATCAGGAGTTAAAATAATATCAGGAGTAAATAAATCAAAGTCTGTTTGAGAACTTAATGAAGGAGCTTTCCCCTGACTTTGTGAATTTAGCAAAGGCGTCTTCCTCTCATTTTGTAAGTTTAATGAAGGGGGTTTCCTCTGATCTTCAATATTAGGTTTACTTGCCATTTTGTGTTCTTGTAATAATTGTAGGGGTGTTTTCTTGGTTTCCATGGCAACTGATTGTGACGATAATAAATGTATTGGTTTAAATTATTTTACATTACCATTTTTCTTGATTTTCTCTTTTTGCAAATGACTTTGATAACATCTAGCGCCAGGAGTTTGACCTTGTAGCAGCTGTTTACTACAATATAATCACATGACATTCAGTAATAGTCACATGACTTACAAAATTTCACCACCACTCTGAGTCATGACACCATCTTTAAATTTCTTTACACCACTAACATCAGCCAAATCTTTACCCAACACTTTCTCAACTTCTGTAAACTTCTCTTTAGCACTAGAAACAAATAATCTATCTTCTCTTTTTTTGCCCTTTTCTTTGCCTGATGTAAACCAATGTCCTTGATAAAATACATCAGATCGACCGAGGACTTTTTCATGAATATTAAGTGTATTGGGTGCAAACCTGTTAAACAAGAATACTTAACTTATCAAACAGGTTTTGATGTACCCTCCCTGACAGTCCATTCGTTTTGATCTGGTTTTCGAATACTCTCTCTGTATATGATAATCACAGCGTCCACCATGTTGCCTAGGTAACACAAATAATATAATTATATAATATGTTGTTATAATATTACTTGTTAGCAAAATTAGAACAAGGTTTTCCACTTAATGTAGTAGCTTGACAAATAGTGAAATCTATTGATACTCCTAATGACATTATTTTACCAGGATGATCTAATGATAAACTATAATTCCTATTACCAGTAACACCTGTTGATCCATTTGTCTAGATAAGGGTATATGAAATAGATACATAATGATAACATGGATTAATTAACCTCTCTATCAGTTTGTATTTTTGCATTTAATATAGCTATAACATGACCAACTGGTATCTTCCAATGTTCCTGGAATACTTTATCAAAGAGAAACAGAGAAATTACTGATGACTGTGAAGATAAGTCAGACAGTTTCCATACAGAGAACTTAGCACCCTAAATAAAGAGCATTATGTTACCATAGCAACATGTATTTCTTCCTTACTTTAGCAGTATCTCTAGGTGGTAACTTATGTATGATAACTCCTATAGTCACCCAATCACCTTCAATGTCACCATCTTTTATTTTATGATATATTTGTGGTATAGGTATCATTTTACGTCCTTTCATTCTCTCATGCATCAATTGAGATGATATCAATGGATTTCTAAAGTGGGTGTGGTCAGTTATTAACATAATATTAAAGTTAATTACTTGATTCTTAGGCCTGAATAAGGCTCAGTGTCACCCTTCTCGTCTATAGCAGCCACGCCTACTTTAGTTTTAATATCATTGGGACTTAATGCTTTTATGGATGCTCCATCTGGAAAAATTAACCCCTGTCAATTATATTAATTAATTAATTAATTTACTTGGTTCATGAGCTGTTCTTTTTCTTTTCCCTTGTTTAAATACTTTTTTCTCATTACTATCTTTCTTTAAAACATCTTCAGTTACTTCTTTGTCCTTCAATTGTTTCTTCAAGACATTTAATTCACGTTCCATTTCTTCCATTTTTGCTATACATGTAGATCATGTGACAGTCATGTGATCACTAACGTACCTTTCATTACAGTCAAGTCATCTTTTCCTTTATCAGTAGATCGTCTCTCATCAGTTGAAGGTATGTCATGTAACTGTCTCTTAGCAACAGGGAGGTTATCACTTTCTGACGATATTCTCTTACGACCACTGCTCTGAGTAGATAATTCACCAACATATTCTGTTTCTTCTTCTTCAACTTCAAGGAGAGCAGATAATGTCTCCAAATCTATTGGAAAATAAGTGAGTACTTCTCAACAAAATGAAGGATCTACCTTCTTCAAAGTCCATGACTTTCCCGCGTTAGCCAACGAAAATGGGAGGAGTTTAAAAAGTAGTAACTAATTATTAATATTTTTAAATAAAATGATTAATTAAAAGTACGTGGGCGTTCCTTTCGTATATTGTGCATTCTTATTAATGTTCCTTTAATTTAGTTTATTATTTTCTTTATAGCAATGTCTGCTGGTAAGAAATCTTTGGATTTTCTTGGACGTGGAGTGCCAGAAATTGCTCGATCAGCACTAATCAATAACAAAGCATGGATTGGAGGTCAATGGGTATCATCCATTAGAGGTACAACCTATCCTGTGGTGAACCCCGCCTCATTAGAACTAATCACTGAGGTACATGATCCACTAGAATATGACCATGTACTGTGGTTAGATCATGATGCTACTAGAAATGACCATCATAATACAACAATGAGATATTAATATACTAGACCTTAAAATAAATGTATTAAAATTTGACACTATTATATATAATATGTTGCCATATATCAGGTACCTGATATGACTGGGGAGGATGCTCAATTGGCCGTTGAGTCATCATATACTGCTCAAAAGAATTGGGCAAGATGCACAGCGAAAGTATTTTAATAATTTTAATAATCTTAATTTGTTCTATATATTACAGGAGAGAGCTCATGTATTACGTAAATGGTATGAATTAATGATGAGATATCAATCTGATTTAGCTAAAATTATAACACTTGAACAGGTTAGCATTGATATAGACTATATTAATTAATGTCTTAATAATTAGGGTAAACCCCTCATTGAAGCTACAACAGAAGTTGCTTATGGTGCATCTTTTGTGGAGTGGTATGCAGAAGAAGGGAAAAGAGTATATGGAGATATCGTACCTCCAACGATTAATGATAGACGGATCTTACTCTTAAAACAACCAGTGGGCGTGGCTGCTCTAATTGTCCCTGTAAATATAATTATGTTCATTATATATATTCTATTGTTCTCTAGTGGAATTTTCCTATAGCTATGATAACTCGCAAAGCAGGAGCTGCTCTTGCTGCTGGATGTGCTGCCGTGGTTAAACCCTCTGAAGAAACACCACTTAGTGCTTTAGCTATAGCAGAAGTTTGTAAACTAATGACATCATTATGACATCATTTATATCTTTAGCTGGCTCATGAAGCAGGACTACCAGCTGGAGTATTAAATGTTATCACTTGTAGCCGTGAATCAGTAGATGAAGTCAGTAATGTACTATTAGAAGATGATCGGATAGCTAAATTATCATTTACTGGATCTACAGCTACTGGAAAGGTTAACTCCTCCCATTTCTCCACCCCTTTGTTATCTCTCTTATAGAAACTAATGGCCAAGTGTGCTAATACTGTTAAAAAAGTTTCACTTGAATTAGGAGGGAATGCCCCTTTCATTGTCTTTAATACAGCTGATGTACAGGCTGCAGTCCGAGGTGCAATGGCTGGTAAATTTCGTAATACAGGACAGGTTAGATTTGCACATGATAGTCATGTGATCTAATGCTTTGTTAGACTTGTGTCTGTCCTAATCGTCTCCTGGTACAAAGTGGCATTTATGATCAATTTGTAGAGGAGTTTGCTAAACAAGTGTCAACTCTTAAAGTTGGAAATGGGTTTGAGGAAGATGTTCAACAAGGACCGCTTATTACCACAGCTGCAGTCGAAAAGGTATTCCTCAGTGATTACTTTAATTAAAGCCATTTTTTTCCCTTGAGGTTGAACGTCATGTACAAGATGTCAAAGAGAAAGGAGGCCATGTGTTAGTGGGTGGAGCTAGAGTTAATGACCTACCAAGCACATTTTATCAGCCTTCAGTTTTAGTTGACATTACACAAGATATGATAATTAATAAAGAAGAGACTTTTGGACCTGTTGCCCCTATTATTAAGTAAGTTTATTAACTATGGGGTGTGGTTACTAGCATCAACTAGATTTGATGATGAACAAGAAGCAGTGACAATATCTAATGCTACACATTATGGACTTGTAGGTCAGTACATTACATAGTCATCGTGACATCATAGTCTCCACCCACTAGGTTATTTCTACTCGTCTGATATCAGTCAGATTTGGCGTGTTGCTGAGAAACTAGAGACTGGTATTGTGGGTGTTAATGAGGCTTTGTTATCAACTGAAGTAGCTCCATTTGGTGGTGTTAAACAAAGTGGCTTAGGTCGTGAAGGATCCAAGTATGGTATTAATGAATATCTCCATATTAAATATCTGTGTTGGGGTAATTTACAACTTTAATTGGTCATAAATCTGATAATTGGTAATTGCTATAGTAACAGTTTGTTAATAAGAGAATCAATTTATTGTTTTGTCAATACAAGCTCCACCCAAGCACTCCTCCCCCTTATAAAACACAATATATTGACCGGGGGTAACTGCTCGGAGAGGGACAGATGTCCTCACATGTAAACCACCATTCTTCAATTTATATACTCTACAACAAACTATATGGTTGCCATAGCAACATATGTAACAATGCTGACTTACAAAGTTCTTGTTGGTGGCGATATCTAGCTTGATACTCCATCCCATCCTCCATGGACCCTTCATTAATCAAATGAGGAGTTTGAGTTATTATCTGTTGACAATATAATGCTGGATGATCTGATCCTTCAGCCTATTAATATAATGTATTATATATCCTGGTTCATATAAATTACACATGATCTGGTTCATGCATATTGGACTGTTATGAATGAATGATATTTCCTGCTCTCTTTTGTAAAATAATACAATGGAATTTGAACTAATTAACATATCATGTTTAACTACAAATTATGGTGGAAATACTCCCTCGTATACCTACCACTATTATCACATTGTTTGTAATGTTTTTATCCACAACAAACCAAGGATGAGGGTGTCCCCCTAATCTTGCTCGTTGTCCAATTGTATATAATTGATGTCCTATATTATCATTATAATAGATACATTTACTCTCTATATATATAACCTTTATGTTCTCCTAATTTTTTGCCATCAACTGTTATAATATCACCAGGTTCTCCTTCAAGATACTTTAGCCCCTATCATTAACTGGTAATATTAAATCTGTGCTTTACCTCAGTAATAAATGTTGGAAATTGTCTCTTACCAATAAAACATAATCCCATACTCTGTTATATTAATAAGACAATATATTAATTTTATTAACTATAATTATTACTTCTTTTTTATTAGCTATTTCATGTAATCCATTGTCCCGGGCAATTGTCCGCACTTGAGATTTAGTCAGGTGACCAATAGGGAACATTGATGTTTGGAGTGCATTCTAAAAATAGATACACTAGCTATTAATAGTAACATACAAGTTACATCACTACTTGTGACACAGTTGCTAAAAAGAAAGTTTGATCTTTTCTCTTGTCAAAAGCTTGTAGTAATCTCATATCTAAAATTGAAATTTGAGAGATTAGATTTTGATATATCAATTCTCACCGCCATTTTTCTTTTTTTCAAGCTTTGCATAATGTCCAGTGGCTATTTTATCCATCATCATTTTATTGATGATGTAATAATTAAATACACCAAATTTAATATGTTGATTACATAATATATCAGGATTAGGAGTCCGTCCTTGTTGATATTCCTGGAGAAAATCACTACATACTTCAGTTAGAAAGTGATAGAAAACCACACCCACTTGAACACATTGTTCCAATATTCCTTAATAAACTCCACTCGGTGACATAATATCCCAATATGATGACACACCTCCTGAACTTGATGATACTCAGTATCTGAAGTACACACCCCTAATTCATCTTTCTCATCCCAATTAACCATAAATACACCCTCTACTTGATATCCTTATAAGAGCAGGATAATGTGATTATTATGAAGATATCTTCACCTTGTCTCTTTAGTAAGAGAGCTGCTACAGTAGAGTCTACTCCACCTGACATTGCCACAGCTATCTTACTTACTTTACTGCTAAACATTTCAGAACAACCTATTAATTAAATAATAATTATATTATAAATACAATATTACATGTTACTTGCTAACATATATTATATTAAATTAATAAAATATTACATGATGTATTAAATTAATAAATTATTACATGTTGTATTAAATAAATGAAGTATTACATGTTGTATTAAATAAATGAAGTATTACATGTTGTATTAAATAAATAAAGTATTACATGTTGTATTAAATAAATAAATGAAGTATTACATGTTGTATTAAATAAATAAATGAAGTATTACATGTTGTATTAAATGAATGAAGTATTACATGTTGTATTAAATAAATAAAGTATTACATGTTGTATTAAATGAATGAAGTATTACATGTTGTATTAAATAAATAAAGTATTACATGTTGTATTAAATGAATGAAGTATTACATGTTGTATTAAATAAATAAAGTATTACATGTTGTATTAAATGAATGAAGTATTACATGTTGTATTAAATAAATAAAGTATTACATGTTGTATTAAATGAATGAAGTATTACATGTTGTATTAAATAAATGAAGTATTACATGTTGTATTAAATAAATAAAGTATTACATGTTGTATTAAATGAATGAAGTATTACATGTTGTATTAAATAAATGAAGTATTACATGTTGTATTAAATAAATAAAGTATTACATGTTGTATTAAATAAATGAAGTATTACATGTTGTATTAAATAGATATGATTACTGTTCCTTCATTTTTTAATACTAGAGAATATTCCATATTCTCTATATCATTGTTATTAGTTGTATTATCTGGTATGAATTTTTCAATTTTCAATGTAGATTTTTCTATAATATCAGCTGTACTCTCTAATAATAAACAATGGATCAATAGTTATATAATGGATATATACCATCAAATGTTCCAAGAGTATATTGTCCATAGATATTACCAGTAGGAACTGGTCTTGCACTATTTTTACGAGTAACCTGTAAACAAGTAAATGTCATGATGTCATTATGACATCATTGTAACTTACTGATGTCCGCATTAAAGTTGTTTTAGTGAAAGATAGTTTACTGAGAAATTGATAGTTATTTTGTTTGTTATGCCACCATCTTGAGTAAACCTCTCTTACCTGTATATGTGTGTGTATGTGTGACATTTATCTACTAGTAGTAATAAATAGATACTTACATGTTTAGATAGAGGGACATAAAGTATGAAGATAATAATACCTTGACCAGCAATAAAGACTGTCATTATATATGCAATGAACAGTAATTTATCAGTAAAGAAAAGGACATTAGCTAGCCATCCTATACCCATCACTATAGTAAGTGATATAGATGCTTTCAACCAATATCTAATAAATAACAATATTAAGTTATAAATTGTAATATATCTTACTTAATATTATCAACTTTAGTTTTATTCAGTTGTGTTTTTTGATGTCTTCTCATTATAACAATAGACATGATGAAGAACCCAATATTGACCTGATAATGGAACATTACATTTGTCTATCCATCCATCCATTCATTAAACTTACTAGTAGTATTAAGATAACTGGTATAATAAATGACCATATAAATCCACTCTCATAATTTAACCAACATCTATAAAATATTTATTATCATTAAATAATTATATAACTACTATTACTAACGCAACCAGTTTGTCATTCTCGTATAACAAGTAATGGCTGTGGTTTTCATCAGTACCAACAAGATATCCAATAGGTACTATAATTAACATATATACTCCAGGAATACCTGAATACAATAATAGTTAGAACTAATAAATTAATTAATATAATTACAGACCATAACTCAATAGTGTAAAACACATTATGTAACGTTTAGGATGTTTAATGAAAACCCTAACAAGAGCAACATATAAGACCACACCCTCCATTAACATCCACATAAATGTCACTAGAAACATGTACTGCAGTACTACAGCTATTGATGAACACGCATACTAAATGACAGTAACAATCACATGACAGTCACATGACTACATACCCAATACTTGGTTTGTTCAATACCCACTACAAATAGAAGTTGTCCTATCAATAAATTACTACATAACATAACATGAATATAGTTCCTCATACTCCACAGTGATCTATGGACATATATACTATCACTGATATATGTGTGTGTATCTTACCTCATACAAAGATAGGTCAATATTGTCAGTAACATACATATCATAGAGATAGGTAATAACACAACTCCTATAGTTTGAAGGATCTTACGATCTTTATCACTAACCTATAAAATAGACAGTTATATATACAGACATACTCACAGACATACTGGTACTCCTGGACTAAGTAGAATAGCAAAGTGTGTTAGATGATCACATTGACATCTTACTGTTGAACCCTCTTGACTAATAAGACTACACCCATTAGTGCTCCACTCACCACTTGGTAATCTTATATCAGATCTAATAGGAGATATAATACACTCAATATATTATTGATAGAATTATGTACAATTTAAACTGCCAATATACACAAGATAAATTATCACTACTTGATATCTGTGGAGAGGAAGAAGAGATATGGTTGCTATGACAACTGAGTATGTCTTGTTATACCTGTTGACTAGACAAGTTAAACAAGATGTTAACTGGTGTAGTCAGATCTGTTATAGAACAGTCTGTACAATTAGTAGAAGAGAGAACTGGAGATATGATAGATTGGTTAGGATCTTCAGGAGGTAACCATCTTGATAAATTTTGGTAGTAAAATGAAGCTATTTTAACTGGTAGATTATCAAATATATCAGGAGGTAATGTAATAGAATTATTATTAACAGATATTGCTTGAATTGGACCAGTTACAGTTGTAATCTCTTTAACAGTAAATGCTATATATACAAGAGAGACATAGAGTATACAACTAATATATATATATATATACCTACCAATAGTATCTCCTATCATCTGTAGTCCTGTAGTATTATAGAGATATAGTGCAAATAGATCTAATGTTAGGAGGAGTTCACTACCAATAGATCGCCTCTTATCCTACATTTAGTAACATAATTAATATGTTGTTTTTTTAGTAAATTTCTGATTTACCATGTTATTAGAAATACTTTCATCAAATAATATATCAATGGTCAATTTTTTAAAACACTGTAAATATTTTAAATTTTATTACTCACATATGTTTCATACCTCAGTGAAATTAATTGAAACAGGATCTTGTGACTGGTTTAACTGGTTATTAACAATAGTAGAAAATAAGAAAATAGTTTGATCAACTGTTATATCTTCATTATTTTCATAACATAATATTTTCAAAGCTGTTATAGAAGAACTATTGATCTGTGTATGTAATAGAATGAGAGATGATATTACAAATTATATTAGTACTATACTTTTGATAATATAGTATTAAATTGTTTACTAGTAAAACAATAAATACTATCATCCCAGTTACCATCTTGTTTACATAGTCTGGTACCTGTTAGAGAGGATTATAATGTAAGGAGAAGTTATCATTTACCATTAACAGTTCCTTTATAACAGTAAAAACCAGTGACATTATGACCTGGTAGTGTCTCTGGCCATATACCATCAGTAGAACAAGTTATAGGAGTTGGAGATGGAGTAGATATAATGTTTGTACTTGTCTGACTGGTTATACTTGTTTCAGTAATACTGGTCATACTAGATTTGCTAGTAAAACAATAAATACTATCATCCCAGTTACCATCTTGTTTACATAGTCTGGTACCTGTTAGAGAGGATTATAATGTAAGGAGAAGTTATCACTTACCATTAACAGTTCCTTTATAACAGTAAAAACCAGTGACATTATGACCTGGTAGTGTCTCTGGCCATATACCATCAGTAGAACAAGTTATAGGAGTTGGAGATGGAGTAGATATAATGTTTGTACTTGTCTGACTGGTTATACTTGTTTCAGTAATACTGGTCATACTAGATTTGCTAGTAAAACAATAAATACTATCATCCCAGTTACCATCTTGTTTACATAGTCTGGTACCTGTTAGAGAGGATTATAATGTAAGGAGAAGTTATCATTTACCATTAACAGTTCCTTTATAACAGTAAAAACCAGTGACATTATGACCTGGTAGTGTCTCTGGCCATATACCATCAGTAGAACAAGTTATAGGAGTTGGAGATGGAGTAGATATAATGTTTGTACTTGTCTGACTGGTTATACTTGTTTCAGTAATACTGGTCATACTAGATTTGCTAGTAAAACAATAAATACTATCATCCCAGTTACCATCTTGTTTACATAGTCTGGTACCTGTTAGAGAGGATTATAATGTAAGGAGAAGTTATCATTTACCATTAACAGTTCCTTTATAACAGTAAAAACCAGTGACATTATGACCTGGTAGTGTCTCTGGCCATATACCATCAGTAGAACAAGTTATAGGAGTTGGAGATGGAGTAGATATAATGTTTGTACTCCTCATACTGGTTATACTTGTTTCAGTGGATAACTTACTGGTCAGACTGGTTTTCATTGATTTTATTGTTGTTTTGTCATTACTGATTGTAAATGTTTCAGTTGGTATAATAATCAAATGTGAAGTATATGTTACACTGTTTGTTATGAAAGAGCTGGTTATACTAGTTATACTAGAACTGCTTGGGGTTATAACAGTGCTAGTAAAACTAGTCACACCAGAACTTGTTGCGTCAATGGTCATTACAGAACAGTTTGTCAGTAATACTGAATTGTGGCCAGCTAAATAATATCTATCAGATTGTAGTCCTTTAATTCTACCATGAGAAAAGTATGTTTCTTCAAGTGGTAGGTTAGCTATAATTGTGTCATTAATATAGAGAATGACATTATTAATTGACCAAGAGCAGCAAGTTGAAGGAGAATACCACTGAAAATATACAATATCATTATTTGGAAGATCTAGTTGGTAATTTATTTCATTATGGGGAGACAAATAATAGTAGGTAAGAAAATCGACATTATTAATGATATGATGCAAAGCAACGACGATGTGAAATTTACAATAGATATTGTTAGTGCAGTTTTCAAGAGCTAAGCTAAACTTTAGCTCGCTATTAAAGAAAAACACGTTATAGTAAAGTATATAGAGAAAGTATTATTGTCTTACTTATTTCCATTAGTGCTGGTTGTAACAGAAAATAGATATAAGATCACTGTTAAGATCATTTCACTATCTTCTCTCTCTATCCAGAACAAAAATATAATTATGTTTAATTAAACATTCCTTCAAATAGTAAAAACAGTTGTGGAATTTAGTGTATTTATTATTAGTATTATTATAATAATATGCTTTGTAGTACACATACTTCTGTGTTTAAAAATAATATCAATAAAATACATAAATAATTATTTCATTATAAATATATAACAATTAAATACTACAGATTATATTATAATGATATGATATAGTTATTGTTATATAGTACAATTAAAACATCTTTTTATTCTATTTGTTTTCTCTTCTTCCTTCATTTATAAAAAATGTTCATTGCCTTTATTAGGATCAGTAGATTTTTCTAAAATATCAGCTGTACTCTCTAATAATAAACAATGGATCAATAGTTATATAATGGATATATACCATCAAATGTTCCAAGAGTATATTGTCCATAGATATTACCAGTAGGAACTGATCCTACACCATTTTTACCACTAACCTGTAAATGAGTAAATGTCATGATGTCATTATGACATCATTGTAACTTACTGATGTCTGTGATTTACTGAAAGATAATTTCATTTTACTGAGAAATTGATTACGCCACCATCTTGAGTAAGCCTCTCTTACCTGTATATGTGTGTGCAACATTTATCTACTACTAGTAATAATAGATACTTACATGTTTAGATAGAGGGACATAAAGTATGAAGATAATAATACCTTGACCAGCAATAAAGACTGTCATTATATATGAAATGAACAGTAATTTATCAGTAAAGAAAAGAACATTAGCTAGCCATCCTATACCCATCACTATAGTAAGTGATATAGATGACTTCAACCAATATCTAATAAATAATAATATTAAGTTATAAATTGTAATATATCTTACTTAATATTATCAACTTTAGTTTTATTCAGTTGTGTCTTTTGATGTCTTCTCATTATAACAATAGACATGATGAAGAACCCAATATTGACCTGATAATGGAACATTACATTTGTCTATCCATCCATTCATCCATTAAACTTACTAGTAGTATTAAGATAACTGGTATAATAAATGACCATATAAATCCACTCTCATAATTTAACCAACATCTATAAAATATTTATTATCATTAAATAATTATATAACTACTATTACTAACACAACCAGTTTGTCATTCTCGTATAACAAGTAATGGCTGTGGTTTTCATCAGTACCAACAAGATATCCAATAGGTACTATAATTAACATATATACTCCAGGAATACCTGAATACAATAATAGTTAGAACTAATAAATTAATTAATATAATTAACATACTGTAACTCAATAGTGTAAAACACATTATGTAACGTTTAGGATGTTTAATGAAAACCCTAACAAGAGCAACATATAAGACCACACCCTCCATTAACATCCACATAAATGTCACTAGAAACATGTACTGCAGTACTACAGCTAACTATGTATAAGACAATTGCTGTTCATGTGCATGCACTCATTTATATTATTACTTGTATAATAGTTAATAGGTCATCTTCTGGTTTACCAGTATTATCAACCTCATATATATCATCTATTAAACCCTATAATAATAAAATAATAATTATTATAGAATTATTATCTAACTTTATCTTCTAATTCCTGCCATTTCGTATATTGCCATTGTTCAGCATTTTTAGAAAGGTAGGTCTCTTTAAGATACACACTTGATACACATGCCTACAACAATATTAATATTGCATAATAATAAACTTAAGCCACACCCACAGCATCAACAGCATTGTTGGTCTCCACAAAACCATGTGTATGTAATAAACTATAATTTGGTAATTCCCCAAATGTGTTCATTACTTCTTCACCCTGAATATGACATCATTATGACATCATTGTAACATCACCTAACTTTGTGTATCTTCCTAATGGCCACCATCTCTAAGTGACTTTTATGATACATTAATTGCACATGATGATGGGTGTGGTGATTTAATAAGTCTGCAAATGGTACCATCATTGTCTGTGATAAAGGACTAGATGAGTCAGCGTCTGTGAAACTATATGACATCACAAAGGCAGCAGCTAAATTAAATAATATATAATAAGATCAGAGGATGTGGTTTATACCTTCAGTATAGAGTTGCTGATAATGGAAACATTTGTTAATACAGTTTGAGTGACGTTGAAGGAATGGTAAAACTATTGTTTGGTAATCTTGCTGGAGTCTGGATAAATCCTGTTCTATTAAACCATCTACTCCAGTACCAGACAAGAGTCTTTCTCTCTCTGATTTACTCCATAGCATTGGTGGGGGTGAGCTCCTGTTATTAGGTACCAAATTAAGATAAGGTTGCCAATGACTTGAACCCTTTAATGAGAAGGTTTAATTAAATATTGCAATAACTAAGTCAATATTCACTTTTTGAGCATATTCTCCAATTAATGCAATTAAAAGGGGCACCCATGAGCTTGTATTTGGCAAATGTGAACAAAGATCATTATCACTTTTGATCACATGACTAACACAACTAGTTGATGCTGTAAGAATTGCTGTACGAGGAATATGGGCAAGAATTTCACCGGGATATATTGCTTCCTTGGCAACGACACCAATTTCATGCGATGACCTTTCACGCCCTATATACAACTTTGAGAGATGTAAAATTAGAGTGCACACTAGTTAATTACCTGGGGGTGGAGCTTAAGATTGACATGCTTACACCACTCCCTAAATTCTAGTACTTTCTTTTCTTCAGGAGGAAACTCAATTTGTACTTTTGTAACTTCAAGTTGCTTTCTCTTAGCTCTACGTTGTAGAAGACGTTTATATGCGGCGATCAGAGCCTGTTTCCTCTTGCTAACACGAACTGCACTTCGGTTCTTTGGTAGGGCATTCCACATGGCGATAAGTATACGGACGTGAACGAAAACATTCTGAAATTTGTATAGAAATAAAATGGAGGAATAAATCTCAATTCCGTATACTCTAAACATGAGATCTTTAGCTCTTTCCAAATATGCTGTAGGTTTTAGAAGAACCCTAGATCATTTGAGGGCTTGGCCTATCCAATTACCTCCTCAACTCAAAGAAACACTCATCAGTTTTCACACAAATGAGAAAGGACATTCTGGACTGAGGTACTGTAAAACTCAATGTGTGTATTTGAAGGATAATATTATTTGTAGGTTATTTATCTATCAACATTTACCTCAACTCAAATACCACAATCCAAATGTCTTGTTTAAAGTAATCCGGAACCAAAATCCACCACAATGTAGTATACAGTTTGTTTATAGTAAGTTCTAATACAATGGGTAGGAATGTACTTTAACATTGCAGATGAAGATACAGACCAAATTAATGTCAAAGATCTTGAAGCCAGTGATATCAAAGCAAAAATTCAACAGTTGACAAGCACTTCTACGATATAGTTTTTACTTTAATGGTTACTATGACAACATACAAGCACAATCATATTAATATTAATTTGTATTAATTTATTTTAAACTATTCAAAAATTTTTGTTCATCTCCTCTAAGAGACAATTCTTCTGAGGGTAATTTAGGACCACGACGAGTCTAATTAATAAAAGTTATATAGTGGATGTTTCTTATTAATTAATAATTTACCTGATGTAATGATGTCTGCTTGAAATTATGTTCACCACAACTAATATTCATTAAAAACAAGTACTTAAAGACCACATCCACTTACTGACAATGCTGTAAAGGATATCGCTCATTGTATGTAAAGTGCCGATGACCACACCCACTACACTGAAAACATCTCTTGATTCCTCTCAAACGAGAGACAGCATGGCCTTCTCGATGACAACGTTCTCCCTCTCTTTCAGCCACATAATTGCACTAAAGATCATGAGACAGGTCATGTGACATAATGCTGACCACACCTACTTCTTTACAATGAACTAATCGCACAGTAAGTTCTTTCAAATTCTTTAGTCTTTCTTCAATAGCTTCTTTCTTCTCTAAATGTTGAAAATATGCATCTTCAGCATCTCTTTCATCCTAAGAGTATAACATACAAATGTCATATGACAATCACATGATCTCACTTGGCATACTGCCCACTCATGTGATGATTTGGCTGAGAGGACGTCATCTAACTTACTTCTATCCAAATCACTTCCATGATGTTGTATTGGTTCTAGACAATATGTACATAATACCTCTAATAAACCCTTCATATGTACATGTACATAATACCCCTAATAAACCCTTCATATGTACATGTACATAATATCCCTAATAAACCCTTCATATGTACATGTACATAATACCCCTAATAAACCTTCATGTGTAAATGTACATAATATCCCTAATAAACCCTTCATATGTACATATACACAATACCCCTAATAAACCTTTCATATGTACATAACTTACCTTCCTCTTCCCTCAAATTAGCCTCTACTCTAGCTACTATCTTATTTATATTATTATCTGATGATGATAAAGTAGCTATAGCTTTTTCCTGTAGTAAGGTCACATGACTGTCATGTGACTAGTGTAATTACAATACCTTTGCTATTTGTTTTGCCCTTTTCTCTTTCTCTATTGATGATTGTGATCGTTTTAATGTGGGGGTGTGTCTTTTTATTGTTCCCTTCATTGACATGTCATGACCTTTACATTGTGCTGTTACTATAGAAACAGTGGATGGAGGTGTGGTCTTAATAGGAGGAGGCTTTACATTCTCATCTTTAGATCCATCAGGAGTTAAAATAATATCAGGAGTAAATAAATCAAAGTCTGTTTGAGAACTTAATGAAGGAGCTTTCCCCTGACTTTGTGAATTTAGCAAAGGCGTCTTCCTCTCATTTTGTAAGTTTAATGAAGGGGGTTTCCTCTGATCTTCAATATTAGGTTTACTTGCCATTTTGTGTTCTTGTAATAATTGTAGGGGTGTTTTCTTGGTTTCCATGGCAACTGATTGTGACGATAATAAATGTATTGGTTTAAATTATTTTACATTACCATTTTTCTTGATTTTCTCTTTTTGCAAATGACTTTGATAACATCTAGCGCCAGGAGTTTGACCTTGTAGCAGCTGTTTACTACAATATAATCACATGACATTCAGTAATAGTCACATGACTTACAAAATTTCACCACCACTCTGAGTCATGACACCATCTTTAAATTTCTTTACACCACTAACATCAGCCAAATCTTTACCCAACACTTTCTCAACTTCTGTAAACTTCTCTTTAGCACTAGAAACAAATAATCTATCTTCTCTTTTTTTGCCCTTTTCTTTGCCTGATGTAAACCAATGTCCTTGATAAAATACATCAGATCGACCGAGGACTTTTTCATGAATATTAAGTGTATTGGGTGCAAACCTGTTAAACAAGAATACTTAACTTATCAAACAGGTTTTGATGTACCCTCCCTGACAGTCCATTCGTTTTGATCTGGTTTTCGAATACTCTCTCTGTATATGATAATCACAGCGTCCACCATGTTGCCTAGGTAACACAAATAATATAATTATATAATATGTTGTTATAATATTACTTGTTAGCAAAATTAGAACAAGGTTTTCCACTTAATGTAGTAGCTTGACAAATAGTGAAATCTATTGATACTCCTAATGACATTATTTTACCAGGATGATCTAATGATAAACTATAATTCCTATTACCAGTAACACCTGTTGATCCATTTGTCTAGATAAGGGTATATGAAATAGATACATAATGATAACATGGATTAATTAACCTCTCTATCAGTTTGTATTTTTGCATTTAATATAGCTATAACATGACCAACTGGTATCTTCCAATGTTCCTGGAATACTTTATCAAAGAGAAACAGAGAAATTACTGATGACTGTGAAGATAAGTCAGACAGTTTCCATACAGAGAACTTAGCACCCTAAATAAAGAGCATTATGTTACCATAGCAACATGTATTTCTTCCTTACTTTAGCAGTATCTCTAGGTGGTAACTTATGTATGATAACTCCTATAGTCACCCAATCACCTTCAATGTCACCATCTTTTATTTTATGATATATTTGTGGTATAGGTATCATTTTACGTCCTTTCATTCTCTCATGCATCAATTGAGATGATATCAATGGATTTCTAAAGTGGGTGTGGTCAGTTATTAACATAATATTAAAGTTAATTACTTGATTCTTAGGCCTGAATAAGGCTCAGTGTCACCCTTCTCGTCTATAGCAGCCACGCCTACTTTAGTTTTAATATCATTGGGACTTAATGCTTTTATGGATGCTCCATCTGGAAAAATTAACCCCTGTCAATTATATTAATTAATTAATTAATTTACTTGGTTCATGAGCTGTTCTTTTTCTTTTCCCTTGTTTAAATACTTTTTTCTCATTACTATCTTTCTTTAAAACATCTTCAGTTACTTCTTTGTCCTTCAATTGTTTCTTCAAGACATTTAATTCACGTTCCATTTCTTCCATTTTTGCTATACATGTAGATCATGTGACAGTCATGTGATCACTAACGTACCTTTCATTACAGTCAAGTCATCTTTTCCTTTATCAGTAGATCGTCTCTCATCAGTTGAAGGTATGTCATGTAACTGTCTCTTAGCAACAGGGAGGTTATCACTTTCTGACGATATTCTCTTACGACCACTGCTCTGAGTAGATAATTCACCAACATATTCTGTTTCTTCTTCTTCAACTTCAAGGAGAGCAGATAATGTCTCCAAATCTATTGGAAAATAAGTGAGTACTTCTCAACAAAATGAAGGATCTACCTTCTTCAAAGTCCATGACTTTCCCGCGTTAGCCAACGAAAATGGGAGGAGTTTAAAAAGTAGTAACTAATTATTAATATTTTTAAATAAAATGATTAATTAAAAGTACGTGGGCGTTCCTTTCGTATATTGTGCATTCTTATTAATGTTCCTTTAATTTAGTTTATTATTTTCTTTATAGCAATGTCTGCTGGTAAGAAATCTTTGGATTTTCTTGGACGTGGAGTGCCAGAAATTGCTCGATCAGCACTAATCAATAACAAAGCATGGATTGGAGGTCAATGGGTATCATCCATTAGAGGTACAACCTATCCTGTGGTGAACCCCGCCTCATTAGAACTAATCACTGAGGTACATGATCCACTAGAATATGACCATGTACTGTGGTTAGATCATGATGCTACTAGAAATGACCATCATAATACAACAATGAGATATTAATATACTAGACCTTAAAATAAATGTATTAAAATTTGACACTATTATATATAATATGTTGCCATATATCAGGTACCTGATATGACTGGGGAGGATGCTCAATTGGCCGTTGAGTCATCATATACTGCTCAAAAGAATTGGGCAAGATGCACAGCGAAAGTATTTTAATAATTTTAATAATCTTAATTTGTTCTATATATTACAGGAGAGAGCTCATGTATTACGTAAATGGTATGAATTAATGATGAGATATCAATCTGATTTAGCTAAAATTATAACACTTGAACAGGTTAGCATTGATATAGACTATATTAATTAATGTCTTAATAATTAGGGTAAACCCCTCATTGAAGCTACAACAGAAGTTGCTTATGGTGCATCTTTTGTGGAGTGGTATGCAGAAGAAGGGAAAAGAGTATATGGAGATATCGTACCTCCAACGATTAATGATAGACGGATCTTACTCTTAAAACAACCAGTGGGCGTGGCTGCTCTAATTGTCCCTGTAAATATAATTATGTTCATTATATATATTCTATTGTTCTCTAGTGGAATTTTCCTATAGCTATGATAACTCGCAAAGCAGGAGCTGCTCTTGCTGCTGGATGTGCTGCCGTGGTTAAACCCTCTGAAGAAACACCACTTAGTGCTTTAGCTATAGCAGAAGTTTGTAAACTAATGACATCATTATGACATCATTTATATCTTTAGCTGGCTCATGAAGCAGGACTACCAGCTGGAGTATTAAATGTTATCACTTGTAGCCGTGAATCAGTAGATGAAGTCAGTAATGTACTATTAGAAGATGATCGGATAGCTAAATTATCATTTACTGGATCTACAGCTACTGGAAAGGTTAACTCCTCCCATTTCTCCACCCCTTTGTTATCTCTCTTATAGAAACTAATGGCCAAGTGTGCTAATACTGTTAAAAAAGTTTCACTTGAATTAGGAGGGAATGCCCCTTTCATTGTCTTTAATACAGCTGATGTACAGGCTGCAGTCCGAGGTGCAATGGCTGGTAAATTTCGTAATACAGGACAGGTTAGATTTGCACATGATAGTCATGTGATCTAATGCTTTGTTAGACTTGTGTCTGTCCTAATCGTCTCCTGGTACAAAGTGGCATTTATGATCAATTTGTAGAGGAGTTTGCTAAACAAGTGTCAACTCTTAAAGTTGGAAATGGGTTTGAGGAAGATGTTCAACAAGGACCGCTTATTACCACAGCTGCAGTCGAAAAGGTATTCCTCAGTGATTACTTTAATTAAAGCCATTTTTTTCCCTTGAGGTTGAACGTCATGTACAAGATGTCAAAGAGAAAGGAGGCCATGTGTTAGTGGGTGGAGCTAGAGTTAATGACCTACCAAGCACATTTTATCAGCCTTCAGTTTTAGTTGACATTACACAAGATATGATAATTAATAAAGAAGAGACTTTTGGACCTGTTGCCCCTATTATTAAGTAAGTTTATTAACTATGGGGTGTGGTTACTAGCATCAACTAGATTTGATGATGAACAAGAAGCAGTGACAATATCTAATGCTACACATTATGGACTTGTAGGTCAGTACATTACATAGTCATCGTGACATCATAGTCTCCACCCACTAGGTTATTTCTACTCGTCTGATATCAGTCAGATTTGGCGTGTTGCTGAGAAACTAGAGACTGGTATTGTGGGTGTTAATGAGGCTTTGTTATCAACTGAAGTAGCTCCATTTGGTGGTGTTAAACAAAGTGGCTTAGGTCGTGAAGGATCCAAGTATGGTATTAATGAATATCTCCATATTAAATATCTGTGTTGGGGTAATTTACAACTTTAATTGGTCATAAATCTGATAATTGGTAATTGCTATAGTAACAGTTTGTTAATAAGAGAATCAATTTATTGTTTTGTCAATACAAGCTCCACCCAAGCACTCCTCCCCCTTATAAAACACAATATATTGACCGGGGGTAACTGCTCGGAGAGGGACAGATGTCCTCACATGTAAACCACCATTCTTCAATTTATATACTCTACAACAAACTATATGGTTGCCATAGCAACATATGTAACAATGCTGACTTACAAAGTTCTTGTTGGTGGCGATATCTAGCTTGATACTCCATCCCATCCTCCATGGACCCTTCATTAATCAAATGAGGAGTTTGAGTTATTATCTGTTGACAATATAATGCTGGATGATCTGATCCTTCAGCCTATTAATATAATGTATTATATATCCTGGTTCATATAAATTACACATGATCTGGTTCATGCATATTGGACTGTTATGAATGAATGATATTTCCTGCTCTCTTTTGTAAAATAATACAATGGAATTTGAACTAATTAACATATCATGTTTAACTACAAATTATGGTGGAAATACTCCCTCGTATACCTACCACTATTATCACATTGTTTGTAATGTTTTTATCCACAACAAACCAAGGATGAGGGTGTCCCCCTAATCTTGCTCGTTGTCCAATTGTATATAATTGATGTCCTATATTATCATTATAATAGATACATTTACTCTCTATATATATAACCTTTATGTTCTCCTAATTTTTTGCCATCAACTGTTATAATATCACCAGGTTCTCCTTCAAGATACTTTAGCCCCTATCATTAACTGGTAATATTAAATCTGTGCTTTACCTCAGTAATAAATGTTGGAAATTGTCTCTTACCAATAAAACATAATCCCATACTCTGTTATATTAATAAGACAATATATTAATTTTATTAACTATAATTATTACTTCTTTTTTATTAGCTATTTCATGTAATCCATTGTCCCGGGCAATTGTCCGCACTTGAGATTTAGTCAGGTGACCAATAGGGAACATTGATGTTTGGAGTGCATTCTAAAAATAGATACACTAGCTATTAATAGTAACATACAAGTTACATCACTACTTGTGACACAGTTGCTAAAAAGAAAGTTTGATCTTTTCTCTTGTCAAAAGCTTGTAGTAATCTCATATCTAAAATTGAAATTTGAGAGATTAGATTTTGATATATCAATTCTCACCGCCATTTTTCTTTTTTTCAAGCTTTGCATAATGTCCAGTGGCTATTTTATCCATCATCATTTTATTGATGATGTAATAATTAAATACACCAAATTTAATATGTTGATTACATAATATATCAGGATTAGGAGTCCGTCCTTGTTGATATTCCTGGAGAAAATCACTACATACTTCAGTTAGAAAGTGATAGAAAACCACACCCACTTGAACACATTGTTCCAATATTCCTTAATAAACTCCACTCGGTGACATAATATCCCAATATGATGACACACCTCCTGAACTTGATGATACTCAGTATCTGAAGTACACACCCCTAATTCATCTTTCTCATCCCAATTAACCATAAATACACCCTCTACTTGATATCCTTATAAGAGCAGGATAATGTGATTATTATGAAGATATCTTCACCTTGTCTCTTTAGTAAGAGAGCTGCTACAGTAGAGTCTACTCCACCTGACATTGCCACAGCTATCTTACTTACTTTACTGCTAAACATTTCAGAACAACCTATTAATTAAATAATAATTATATTATAAATACAATATTACATGTTACTTGCTAACATATATTATATTAAATTAATAAAATATTACATGATGTATTAAATTAATAAATTATTACATGTTGTATTAAATAAATGAAGTATTACATGTTGTATTAAATAAATGAAGTATTACATGTTGTATTAAATAAATAAAGTATTACATGTTGTATTAAATAAATAAATGAAGTATTACATGTTGTATTAAATAAATAAATGAAGTATTACATGTTGTATTAAATGAATGAAGTATTACATGTTGTATTAAATAAATAAAGTATTACATGTTGTATTAAATGAATGAAGTATTACATGTTGTATTAAATAAATAAAGTATTACATGTTGTATTAAATGAATGAAGTATTACATGTTGTATTAAATAAATAAAGTATTACATGTTGTATTAAATGAATGAAGTATTACATGTTGTATTAAATAAATAAAGTATTACATGTTGTATTAAATGAATGAAGTATTACATGTTGTATTAAATAAATGAAGTATTACATGTTGTATTAAATAAATAAAGTATTACATGTTGTATTAAATGAATGAAGTATTACATGTTGTATTAAATAAATGAAGTATTACATGTTGTATTAAATAAATAAAGTATTACATGTTGTATTAAATAAATGAAGTATTACATGTTGTATTAAATAGATATGATTACTGTTCCTTCATTTTTTAATACTAGAGAATATTCCATATTCTCTATATCATTGTTATTAGTTGTATTATCTGGTATGAATTTTTCAATTTTCAATGTAGATTTTTCTATAATATCAGCTGTACTCTCTAATAATAAACAATGGATCAATAGTTATATAATGGATATATACCATCAAATGTTCCAAGAGTATATTGTCCATAGATATTACCAGTAGGAACTGGTCTTGCACTATTTTTACGAGTAACCTGTAAACAAGTAAATGTCATGATGTCATTATGACATCATTGTAACTTACTGATGTCCGCATTAAAGTTGTTTTAGTGAAAGATAGTTTACTGAGAAATTGATAGTTATTTTGTTTGTTATGCCACCATCTTGAGTAAACCTCTCTTACCTGTATATGTGTGTGTATGTGTGACATTTATCTACTAGTAGTAATAAATAGATACTTACATGTTTAGATAGAGGGACATAAAGTATGAAGATAATAATACCTTGACCAGCAATAAAGACTGTCATTATATATGCAATGAACAGTAATTTATCAGTAAAGAAAAGGACATTAGCTAGCCATCCTATACCCATCACTATAGTAAGTGATATAGATGCTTTCAACCAATATCTAATAAATAACAATATTAAGTTATAAATTGTAATATATCTTACTTAATATTATCAACTTTAGTTTTATTCAGTTGTGTTTTTTGATGTCTTCTCATTATAACAATAGACATGATGAAGAACCCAATATTGACCTGATAATGGAACATTACATTTGTCTATCCATCCATCCATTCATTAAACTTACTAGTAGTATTAAGATAACTGGTATAATAAATGACCATATAAATCCACTCTCATAATTTAACCAACATCTATAAAATATTTATTATCATTAAATAATTATATAACTACTATTACTAACGCAACCAGTTTGTCATTCTCGTATAACAAGTAATGGCTGTGGTTTTCATCAGTACCAACAAGATATCCAATAGGTACTATAATTAACATATATACTCCAGGAATACCTGAATACAATAATAGTTAGAACTAATAAATTAATTAATATAATTACAGACCATAACTCAATAGTGTAAAACACATTATGTAACGTTTAGGATGTTTAATGAAAACCCTAACAAGAGCAACATATAAGACCACACCCTCCATTAACATCCACATAAATGTCACTAGAAACATGTACTGCAGTACTACAGCTATTGATGAACACGCATACTAAATGACAGTAACAATCACATGACTACATACCCAATACTTGGTTTGTTCAATACCCACTACAAATAGAAGTTGTCCTATCAATAAATTACTACATAACATAACATGAATATAGTTCCTCATACTCCACAGTGATCTATGGACATATATACTATCACTGATATATGTGTGTGTATCTTACCTCATACAAAGATAGGTCAATATTGTCAGTAACATACATATCATAGAGATAGGTAATAACACAACTCCTATAGTTTGAAGGATCTTACGATCTTTATCACTAACCTATAAAATAGACAGTTATATATACAGACATACTCACAGACATACTGGTACTCCTGGACTAAGTAGAATAGCAAAGTGTGTTAGATGATCACATTGACATCTTACTGTTGAACCCTCTTGACTAATAAGACTACACCCATTAGTGCTCCACTCACCACTTGGTAATCTTATATCAGATCTAATAGGAGATATAATACACTCAATATATTATTGATAGAATTATGTACAATTTAAACTGCCAATATACACAAGATAAATTATCACTACTTGATATCTGTGGAGAGGAAGAAGAGATATGGTTGCTATGACAACTGAGTATGTCTTGTTATACCTGTTGACTAGACAAGTTAAACAAGATGTTAACTGGTGTAGTCAGATCTGTTATAGAACAGTCTGTACAATTAGTAGAAGAGAGAACTGGAGATATGATAGATTGGTTAGGATCTTCAGGAGGTAACCATCTTGATAAATTTTGGTAGTAAAATGAAGCTATTTTAACTGGTAGATTATCAAATATATCAGGAGGTAATGTAATAGAATTATTATTAACAGATATTGCTTGAATTGGACCAGTTACAGTTGTAATCTCTTTAACAGTAAATGCTATATATACAAGAGAGACATAGAGTATACAACTAATATATATATATATATACCTACCAATAGTATCTCCTATCATCTGTAGTCCTGTAGTATTATAGAGATATAGTGCAAATAGATCTAATGTTAGGAGGAGTTCACTACCAATAGATCGCCTCTTATCCTACATTTAGTAACATAATTAATATGTTGTTTTTTTAGTAAATTTCTGATTTACCATGTTATTAGAAATACTTTCATCAAATAATATATCAATGGTCAATTTTTTAAAACACTGTAAATATTTTAAATTTTATTACTCACATATGTTTCATACCTCAGTGAAATTAATTGAAACAGGATCTTGTGACTGGTTTAACTGGTTATTAACAATAGTAGAAAATAAGAAAATAGTTTGATCAACTGTTATATCTTCATTATTTTCATAACATAATATTTTCAAAGCTGTTATAGAAGAACTATTGATCTGTGTATGTAATAGAATGAGAGATGATATTACAAATTATATTAGTACTATACTTTTGATAATATAGTATTAAATTGTTTACTAGTAAAACAATAAATACTATCATCCCAGTTACCATCTTGTTTACATAGTCTGGTACCTGTTAGAGAGGATTATAATGTAAGGAGAAGTTATCATTTACCATTAACAGTTCCTTTATAACAGTAAAAACCAGTGACATTATGACCTGGTAGTGTCTCTGGCCATATACCATCAGTAGAACAAGTTATAGGAGTTGGAGATGGAGTAGATATAATGTTTGTACTTGTCTGACTGGTTATACTTGTTTCAGTAATACTGGTCATACTAGATTTGCTAGTAAAACAATAAATACTATCATCCCAGTTACCATCTTGTTTACATAGTCTGGTACCTGTTAGAGAGGATTATAATGTAAGGAGAAGTTATCACTTACCATTAACAGTTCCTTTATAACAGTAAAAACCAGTGACATTATGACCTGGTAGTGTCTCTGGCCATATACCATCAGTAGAACAAGTTATAGGAGTTGGAGATGGAGTAGATATAATGTTTGTACTTGTCTGACTGGTTATACTTGTTTCAGTAATACTGGTCATACTAGATTTGCTAGTAAAACAATAAATACTATCATCCCAGTTACCATCTTGTTTACATAGTCTGGTACCTGTTAGAGAGGATTATAATGTAAGGAGAAGTTATCATTTACCATTAACAGTTCCTTTATAACAGTAAAAACCAGTGACATTATGACCTGGTAGTGTCTCTGGCCATATACCATCAGTAGAACAAGTTATAGGAGTTGGAGATGGAGTAGATATAATGTTTGTACTTGTCTGACTGGTTATACTTGTTTCAGTAATACTGGTCATACTAGATTTGCTAGTAAAACAATAAATACTATCATCCCAGTTACCATCTTGTTTACATAGTCTGGTACCTGTTAGAGAGGATTATAATGTAAGGAGAAGTTATCATTTACCATTAACAGTTCCTTTATAACAGTAAAAACCAGTGACATTATGACCTGGTAGTGTCTCTGGCCATATACCATCAGTAGAACAAGTTATAGGAGTTGGAGATGGAGTAGATATAATGTTTGTACTCCTCATACTGGTTATACTTGTTTCAGTGGATAACTTACTGGTCAGACTGGTTTTCATTGATTTTATTGTTGTTTTGTCATTACTGATTGTAAATGTTTCAGTTGGTATAATAATCAAATGTGAAGTATATGTTACACTGTTTGTTATGAAAGAGCTGGTTATACTAGTTATACTAGAACTGCTTGGGGTTATAACAGTGCTAGTAAAACTAGTCACACCAGAACTTGTTGCGTCAATGGTCATTACAGAACAGTTTGTCAGTAATACTGAATTGTGGCCAGCTAAATAATATCTATCAGATTGTAGTCCTTTAATTCTACCATGAGAAAAGTATGTTTCTTCAAGTGGTAGGTTAGCTATAATTGTGTCATTAATATAGAGAATGACATTATTAATTGACCAAGAGCAGCAAGTTGAAGGAGAATACCACTGAAAATATACAATATCATTATTTGGAAGATCTAGTTGGTAATTTATTTCATTATGGGGAGACAAATAATAGTAGGTAAGAAAATCGACATTATTAATGATATGATGCAAAGCAACGACGATGTGAAATTTACAATAGATATTGTTAGTGCAGTTTTCAAGAGCTAAGCTAAACTTTAGCTCGCTATTAAAGAAAAACACGTTATAGTAAAGTATATAGAGAAAGTATTATTGTCTTACTTATTTCCATTAGTGCTGGTTGTAACAGAAAATAGATATAAGATCACTGTTAAGATCATTTCACTATCTTCTCTCTCTATCCAGAACAAAAATATAATTATGTTTAATTAAACATTCCTTCAAATAGTAAAAACAGTTGTGGAATTTAGTGTATTTATTATTAGTATTATTATAATAATATGCTTTGTAGTACACATACTTCTGTGTTTAAAAATAATATCAATAAAATACATAAATAATTATTTCATTATAAATATATAACAATTAAATACTACAGATTATATTATAATGATATGATATAGTTATTGTTATATAGTACAATTAAAACATCTTTTTATTCTATTTGTTTTCTCTTCTTCCTTCATTTATAAAAAATGTTCATTGCCTTTATTAGGATCAGTAGATTTTTCTAAAATATCAGCTGTACTCTCTAATAATAAACAATGGATCAATAGTTATATAATGGATATATACCATCAAATGTTCCAAGAGTATATTGTCCATAGATATTACCAGTAGGAACTGATCCTACACCATTTTTACCACTAACCTGTAAATGAGTAAATGTCATGATGTCATTATGACATCATTGTAACTTACTGATGTCTGTGATTTACTGAAAGATAATTTCATTTTACTGAGAAATTGATTACGCCACCATCTTGAGTAAGCCTCTCTTACCTGTATATGTGTGTGCAACATTTATCTACTACTAGTAATAATAGATACTTACATGTTTAGATAGAGGGACATAAAGTATGAAGATAATAATACCTTGACCAGCAATAAAGACTGTCATTATATATGAAATGAACAGTAATTTATCAGTAAAGAAAAGAACATTAGCTAGCCATCCTATACCCATCACTATAGTAAGTGATATAGATGACTTCAACCAATATCTAATAAATAATAATATTAAGTTATAAATTGTAATATATCTTACTTAATATTATCAACTTTAGTTTTATTCAGTTGTGTCTTTTGATGTCTTCTCATTATAACAATAGACATGATGAAGAACCCAATATTGACCTGATAATGGAACATTACATTTGTCTATCCATCCATTCATCCATTAAACTTACTAGTAGTATTAAGATAACTGGTATAATAAATGACCATATAAATCCACTCTCATAATTTAACCAACATCTATAAAATATTTATTATCATTAAATAATTATATAACTACTATTACTAACACAACCAGTTTGTCATTCTCGTATAACAAGTAATGGCTGTGGTTTTCATCAGTACCAACAAGATATCCAATAGGTACTATAATTAACATATATACTCCAGGAATACCTGAATACAATAATAGTTAGAACTAATAAATTAATTAATATAATTAACATACTGTAACTCAATAGTGTAAAACACATTATGTAACGTTTAGGATGTTTAATGAAAACCCTAACAAGAGCAACATATAAGACCACACCCTCCATTAACATCCACATAAATGTCACTAGAAACATGTACTGCAGTACTACAGCTATTGATGAACACACATACTAAATGGCAGTAACAATCACATGACAGTCACATGACTACATACCCAATACTTGGTTTGTTCAATACCCACTACAAATAGAAGTTGTCCTATCAATAAATTACTACATAACATAACATGAATATAGTTCCTCATACTCCACAGTGATCTATGGACATATATACTATCACTGATATATATGTGTGTGTATCTTACCTCATACAAAGATAGGTCAATATTGTCAGTAACATACATATCATAGAGATAGGTAATAACACAACTCCTATAGTTTGAAGGATCTTACGATCTTTATCACTAACCTATAAAATAGACAGTTATATATACAGACATACTCACAGACATACTGGTACTCCTGGACTAAGTAGAATAGCAAAGTGTGTTAGATGATCACATTGACATCTTACTGTTGAACCCTCTTGACTAATAAGACTACACCCATTAGTCTTCCACTCACCACTTGGTAATCTTATATCAGATCTAATAGGAGATATAATACACTCAATATATTATTGATAGGATTATGTACAATTTAAACTGCCAATATACACAAGATATATTATCACTACTTGATATCTGTGTAGAAGAAGAAGAGATATGGTTGCAATGACAACTGAGTATGTCTTGTTATACCTGTTGACTAGACAAGTTAAACAAGATGTTAACTGGTGTAGTCAGATCTGTTATAGAACAGTCTGTACAATTAGTAGAAGAGAGAACTGGAGATATGATAGATTGGTTAGGATCATCAGGAGGTAACCATCTTGATAAATTTTGGTAGTAAAATGAAGCTATTTTAACTGGTAGATTATCAAATATATCAGGAGGTAATGTAATAGAATTATTATTAACAGATATTGCTTGAATTGGACCAGTTAGTGTTGTAATCTCTTTAACAGTAAATGCTATATATACAAGAGAGACATAGAGTATACAACTAATATATATATATATATACCTACCAATAGTATCTCCTATCATCTGTAGTCCTGTAGTATTATAGAGGTATAGTGCAAATAGATCTAATGTTAGGAGGAGTTGACTACCAATAGATCGCCTCTTATCCTGTAATTAGTAATGTAATTATTAATGATGTAATTATGAGTCATGTAATTGTGCTATGTAAACAATAGACCTTACCTTGTCATCAGGAACATTCTCATTGGTTAGTAAGTCATTGATCACATCTTTAAAATACTGCAATAATCCAATATATCATACAGACATCAATATTATGATTGTAGATACCTTAGTGAAATTAATTGAAACAGGTTCTGGTGACTGGATTAACTGGTTATTAACAATAGTAGACAATAAGAAAATAGTTTGATCAACTGTTATATCTTCATTATTTTCACTTAATATTTTCAAAGCTGTTATAGAAGAACTATTGATCTGTGTACGTAATAGAATGAGAGATGATATTACAAATTATATTAGTACTATACTTTTGATAATATAGTATTAAATTGTTTACTAGTAAAACAATAAATACTATCATCCCAGTTACCATCTTGTTTACATAGTCTGGTACCTGTTAGAGAGGATTATAATGTAAGGAGAAGTTATCATTTACCATTAACAGTTCCTTTATAACAGTAAAAACCAATGACATTATGACCTGGTAGTGTCTCTGGCCATATACCATCAGTAGAACAAGTTATAGGAGTTAGAGATGGAGCTTGGGAAGAAGCTGGCGAGCTGTGTATGATTTGAGAAGATACTAATGGAGAGATGAGTATTGTTTGAGAAGATGCTGATGGAGAGATGAGTGTGGTTTGAGAATATACTGATTGAGAGATGAGTACTGTTTGAGAAGATGCTGATGGAGAGATGAATACTGTTTGAGAAGAAGGTGATGGAGAGCTCAGTATGGTTTGAGAAGACACTGATGGAGAGATGAAGGCAGGTGAAGATTGACCATTGACTCTATCAACACTAGAGTATTATAATACATTTACAATTAAACAAATTAGGTATACATAAAGCTAGTACTCACCTTTGTACATTTCTAACAAAAGTTGAGGTAACAGAAAATAAAGACAGAACTATTATTGCCAGCATCTCTTTTGCAAACACAATAACTAAACAACCATTTCCTATTATATTAGTGGGATTCTATTTGTGTGGTTAACACCTCAAAGCAATGACTAATTATAGAATTGTAAGATTTCCAGTTTATTTAATTATTTATTTGCTTGTGAAGTGAGATAATAACTTTGATGTTATAATTCTTTACATAAAAATGATATAAGAATTATTAAATTAATAGTCAATAAAAATACTACAACAATGTTTTAGAATTTACTAACACTTAAAATCCCATTTGTTTGGATATATATAAATATATAATTATTATTATATATATTTTGTGAATAATTATATCTTAATTTAAAACAGGGCTGTTTTCTTTCTCTTTTTGTACTTCCTCCACATCATTTGATGATTCATTCCCAATATTATATATTATGAGATCAGTAGATTTTTCTAAAATATCTGCGGTACTCTCTATTAATAAACAATGGATCAATAGTTATATAATGGATATATACCATCAAATGTTCCAAGAGTATATTGTCCATAGATATTACCAGTAGGAACTGATCCCATACCATTTTTACCATTAACCTGTAAATGAGTAAATGTTATAATGTCATTATGACATCATTGTAACTTACTGATGTCCGCATTAAAGTTGATTTAGTGAAAGACAATTTACTGAGAAATTGATAGTTATTTTGTTTGTTATGCCACCATCTTGAGTAAGCCTCTCTTACCTGTATATGTGTGTGTGTGTGTGACATTTATCTACTACTAGTAATAAATAGATACTTACATGTTTAGATAGAGGGACATAAAGTATGAAGATAATAATACCTTGACCAGCAATAAAGACTGTCATTATATATGAAATGAACAGTAATTTGTCAGTAAAGAAAAGAACATTAGCTAGCCATCCTATACCCATCACTATAGTAAGTGATATAGATGCTTTCAACCAATGTCTGCAGGAAAATATAAACACACAACATTATAATGTAATACATCTTACTTGATATTATCAACTTTAGTTTTATGATGCTGTCTATTTTGATGTCTTCTCATTATAACAATAGACATGATGAAGAACCCAATATTGACCTGATAATGGAACATTACATTTGTCTCTCCATCCATTCATTAAACTTACTAGTAGTATTAAGATAACTGGTATAATAAATGACCATATAAATCCACTCTCATAATTTAACCAACATCTATAAAATATTTATTATCATTAAATAATTATATAACTATTATTACTAACGCAACCAGTTTGTCATTCTCGTATAACAAGTAATGGCTGTGGTTTTCATCAGTACCAATAAGATATCCAATAGGTACTATAATTAACATATATACTCCAGGAATACCTGAATACAATAATAGTTAGAACTAATAAATTAATTAATATAATTAACATACCATAACTCAATAGTGTAAAACACATTATGTAACGTTTAGGATGTTTAATGAAAACCCTAACAAGAGCAACATATAAGACCACACCCTCCATTAACATCCACATAAATGTCACTAGAAACATGTACTGCAGTACTACAGCTATTGATGAACACACATACTAAATGACAGTAACAATCACATGACAATCACATTACTACATACCCAATACTTGGTTTGTTCAATACCCACTACAAATAGAAGTTGTCCTATCAATAAATTACTACATAACATAACATGAATATAGTTCCTCATACTCCACAGTGATCTATGGACATATATACTATCACTGATATATATGTGTGTGTATCTTACCTCATACAAAGATAGGTCAATATTGTCAGTAACATACATATCATAGAGATAGGTAATAACACAACTCCTATAGTTTGAAGGATCTTACGATCTTTATCACTAACCTATAAAATAGACAGTTATATATACAGACATACTCACAGACATACTGGTACTCCTGGACTAAGTAGAATAGCAAAGTGTGTTAGATGATCACATTGACATCTTATTGTTGAACCCTCTTGACTAATAAGACTACACCCATTAGTGCTCCACTCACCACTTGGTAATCTTATATTAGATCTAATAGGAGATATAATACACTCAATATATTATTGATATAATTATGTACAATTTAAACTGCCAATATACACAAGATAAATTATCACTACTTGATATCTGTGTAGAGGAAGAAGAGATATGGTTGCTATGACAACTGAGTATGTCTTGTTATACCTGTTGACTAGACAAGTTAAACAAGATGTTAACTGGTGTAGTCAGATCTGTTATAGAACAGTCTGTACAATTAGTGGAAGAGAGAACTGGAGATATGATAGATTGGTTAGGATCATCAGGAGGTAACCATCTTGATAAATTTTGGAAGTAAAATGAAGCTATTTTAACTGGTAGATTATCAAATATATCAGGAGGTAATGTAATAGAATTATTATTAACAGATATTGCTTCAATTGGACCAGTTAGTGTTGTAATCTCTTTAACAGTAAATGCTATATATACAAGAGAGACATAAGAGTATACAACTAATATATATATATATATATACCTACCAATAGTATCTCCTATCATCTGTAGTCCTGTAGTATTATAGAGATATAGTGCAAATAGATCTAATGTTAGGAGGAGTTGACTACCAATAAATCGCCTCTTATCCTGTAATTAGTAATGTAATTATTAATGATGTAATTATGAGTCATGTAATTGGTGCTATGTAAACAATAGATCTTACCTTGTCATCAGGAACATTCTCATTGGTTAGTAAGTCATTGATTACATTATTAAAATACTGCAATAATCCAATATATTGTATGATATCAATATTATGATTGTAGATACCTTAGTGAAATTAATTGAAACAGGTTCTGGTGACTGGATTAACTGGTTATTAATAATAGTAGACAATAAGAAAATAGTTTCATCAACTGTTATATCTTCATTATTTTCATTTAATATTTTCAAAGCTGTTATAGAAGAACTATTGATCTGTTTATGTAATAGAATGAGAGATGATATTACAAATTATATTAGTACTATACTTTTGATAATATAGTATTAAATTGTTTACTAGTAAAACAATAAATACTATCATCCCAGTTACCATCTTGTTTACACAGTCTGGTACCTGTTAGAAAGGATTATAATGTAAGGAGAAGTTATCATTTACCATTAACAGTTCCTTTATAACAGTAAAAACCAGTGGCATTATGACCTGGTAGTGTCTCTGGCCATATACCATCAGTAGAACAAGTTATAGGACTTGGAGATGGTGTAGATATAATTGTAATACTGGTCATACTGGTTATACTTGCTTCAGTTGGCATAATAGTGGTTTCAGTGGGTATGATACTGGGCAGACTGGTTTCAGTGGGTTTGATACTGGTCAGACTGGTTTCAGTGGGTTTGATACTGGTCAGACTGGTTTCAGTGGGTACAATACTGGGCAGACTTGTTTCAGTATCTATGATACTGGTCAGACTGGTTTCAGTGGGTTTGATACTGGTTAGACTGGTTTCAGTGGGTACGGTACTGGTTAGACTGGTTTTAGTGGGTACGGTACTGGTCAGACTGGTTTCAGTATGTATGACACTAGTCAGACTGGTTTCAGTGTGTATGATACTGGTCAGACTGGTTTCAGTGGGTATGATACTGGGCAGACTGGTTTCAGTGTGTATGATACTGGGCAGATTGGTTTCAGTGAGTACAATACTGGGCAGACTGGTTTCAGTATGTATGATACTGGGCAGACTGGTTTCAGTGTGTTTGATACTGGTTAGACTGGTTTCAGTGGGTTTGATACTGGTTAGACTGGTTTCAGTGGGTATGATACTGGTCAGACTGGTTTCAGTGGGTATGATACTGGTCAGACTGGTTTCAGTGTGTATGATACTGGTCAGATTGGTTTCAGTGGGTACAATACTGGGCAGACTGGTTTCAGTATGTATGATACTAGTCAGACTGGTTTCAGTGTGTATGATACTGGTCAGACTGGTTTCAGTGGGTTTGATACTGGTCAGACTGGTTTCAGTTGGTATGATACTGGTCAGACTGATCATACTTGTTTCAGTGGATATTCTACAGATCATAATTGTTTCAGTGGATATTCTACAGTTCATAATTGTTTCAGTTGATGTTACAATAGAATGTGTACAGGAGATGTTAGCACTCATTGTAGCAGGCACTGAATGGCATGAGACTGCTTCATCATCACAATTTCCATTATTTATGTTAAACTCTGAAGACATCAGTGGATTGTCCCTCCCAAAACGAAACCAATACTCTCCATTACATATTGTGTAGACATCAATTTGTGGATAGAGTTTTACATCATGACAACATATTTTATTGTTCTTGAATATAACCATTTTAACATTACTTACTGACCAAAAACAATTTGTTGCATTCGTAGACTCTTTACTGTTCCAGCTAAATGTTATTTTGTCACCATTATGTCTTGTTAATGAGTAATTATAGTATCCACCTAATTAACAATCATATTATTATTTAATATAATATATATTGTATGTACCATATAATCGAGTCATCATCTCTGAATAACTAAATTCAACAAATGGAGTACTTAAATTGTTTTCACATTTTATTACCAAGTCAAATCTTAGTTGTCTAAAGCGAGAGAAATACAATAAGTTATTAATACTATACAAAACGAGTTACATTTCAACTTCGTTGTTGTTGCCAGGTCCTTTATCATTTCCAGTTGACGGATAAAGAAGAGACAAGAGATAGAGACACAGTACAGCAGGAAACATGACTAACTCACCAACTATGAAGACATACAATTGTTGTCAACGTATTATAATATTATTAGGTAATTGGATTGAAGTAACGGTAGTCAAATATGACAACATCGGTATAACAATACGTTTGGGTGTAACCAAAATACAATATTAGTAAGGTGTCTGTTTTACTATATAAAATAATTTACACAATAAAAATAGAGTATTTACAAAATAATCTCATAATCTAAGGTAGTCCTTCTCTATCTAATGATACATATTGAGGAGTATCTGTACTGTAATTTATTGTATGACATGTCTTCTGTAATTTAATAACAGCTTCTCTATATAATGTATTATATTAATAGAGTAATATATATAAGAGAGACTTCATACTTGCTAACATGAACACATGATAGAATATCAAGTATTTTAAGATGGTGAGATTCTTTTCTCAAATGTCTTAGAGCTTCATCACTGACATATAAAGAAGGAGAAGGAAATATATAGTTATACATGATAGAATATGAAGAATTTAAAATATGCATGTGAGTAGCCCCATGATATTTATAACTGCTAATGGCTGATAAATATTTCCTAATGGAGCTATCTGATAGATGTCAGTCACTACTGCTTATGAGATTATTTCTTTTTTGTGGTGTAGTGGAACAAGATGATGTATCTATGAACTTAAATAATAATAATAATAATAATTAATACAATTACTAGTGTTGTTTTAGTTTACTTATACAGAACTAGTTTTATTCTTGGCCCTTAAAAATTTAAATATATTTTAGTTTATCTTGTTAGACCAGACCAGTAAGTGAATTGATCCAAAATACACTCCAAGTGAGAGAGGATAGAAATATAAAAAAATGTTCATTGTAGCAGTTTTATTTCCTTATATTAATAATACTATAAATACAATGACATAAACAATTAATACAATACAACATTAGATATAATATAATATATATTGTAATATAATATTAGTCATTAAAGATATTAATATCATATTGATAAAAAATTAAATCAGGTATTTTATTACAGCAATCTTCTTAATTTTTACTTAATAATTTCAAATGATTATCATAAATTAAGTTATTATCTCAGCCCTTCATTAGTGTATGATAATGAAAGTTCAATTTCTTTATTTTGATAATAATTATTCAATGTTGATTTCTCTAATGTATCAACCGTACTCTCTAATAATAAACAATGGATCAATAGTTATATAATGGATATATACCATCAAATGTTCCAAGAGTATATTGTCCATAGACATTACCAGTAGGAACTGATCCTACACCATTTTTACCATTAACCTGTAAATGAGTAAATGTCATGATGTCATTATGACATCATTGTAACTTACTGATGTCTGTGATTTACTGAAAGATAATTTCATTTTACTGAGAAATTGATTACGCCACCATCTTAAGTAAGCCTCTCTTACCTGTATATGTGTGTGTGTGACATTTATCTACTACTATTAATAATAGATACTTACATGTTTAGATAGAGGGACATAAAGTATGAAGATAATAATACCTTGACCAGCAATAAAGACTGTCATTATATATGCAATGAACAGTAATTGATCAGTAAAGAAAAGAACATTAGCTAGCCATCCTATACCCATCACTATAGTAAGTGATATAGATGACTTCAACCAATATCTAACAAATAACAATATTAAGTTATAAATTGTAATATATCTTACTTAATATTATCAACATTAGTTTTATTCAGTTGTGTCTTTTGATGTCTTCTCATTATAACAATAGACATGATGAAGAACCCAATATTGACCTGATAATGGAACATTAGATTTGTCTCTCCATCCATTAATCCATCCATCCATCCAATAAACTTACTAGTAGTATTAAGATAACTGGTATAATAAATGACCATATAAATCCACTCTCATAATTTAACCAACATCTATAAAATATTTATTATCATTAAATAATTATATAACTACTATTACTAACGCAACCAGTTTGTTATTCTCGTATAACAAGTAATGGCTGTGGTTTACATCAGTACCAACAAGATATCCAATAGGTACTATAATTAACATATATACTCCAGGAATACCTGAATACAATAATAGTTAGAACTAATAAATTAATTAATATAATTAACATACCATAACTAAATAGTGTAAAACACATTATGTAACGTTTAGGATGTTTAATGAAAACCCTAACCAGAGCAACATATAAGACCACACCCTCCATTAACATCCACATAAATGTCACTAGAAACATGTACTGCAGTACTACAGCTATTGATGAACACACATACTAAATGACAGTAACAATCACATGACAGTCACATGACTACATACCCAATACTTGGTTTGTTCAATACCCACTACAAATAGAAGTTGTCCTATCAATAAATTACTACATAACATAACATGAATATAGTTCCTCATACTCCACAGTGATCTATGGACATATATACTATCACTGATATATATGTGTGTGTATCTTACTTCATACAAAGATAGGTCAATATTGTCAGTAACATACATATCATAGAGATAGGTAATAACACAACTCCTATAGTTTGAAGGATCTTACGATCTTTATCACTAACCTATAAAATGGACAGTTATATATACAGACATACTCACAGACATACTGGTACTCCTGGACTAAGTAGAATAGCAAAGTGTGTTAGATGATCACATTGACATCTTACTGTTGAACCCTCTTGACTAATAAGACTACACCCATTAGTGCTCCACTCACCACTTGGTAATCTTATATCAGATCTAATAGGAGATATAATACACTCAATATATTACTGATAGAATTATGTACAATTTAAACTGCCAATATACACAAGATATATTATCACTACTTGATATCTGTAGAGAGGAAGAAGAGATATGGTTGCTATGACAACTGAGTATGTCTTCTTATACCTGTTGACTAGACAAGTTAAACAAGATGTTAACTGCTGTAGTCAGATCTGTTATAGAACAGTCTGTACAATTAGTAGAAGAGAGAACTGGAGATATGATAGATTGGTTAGGATCATCAGGAGGTAACCATCTTGATAAATTTTGGTAGTAAAATGAAGCTA
Source organism: Xestospongia bergquistia (assembly GCA_963965975.1). Classification (NCBI taxonomy): domain Eukaryota; kingdom Metazoa; phylum Porifera; class Demospongiae; order Haplosclerida; family Petrosiidae; genus Xestospongia; species Xestospongia bergquistia. The sequence goes on from OZ014425.1 coordinate 5,180,049, forward strand.
TTTTAACTGGTAGATTATCAAATATATCAGGAGGTAATGTAATAGAATTATTATTAACAGATATTGCTTCAATTGGACCAGTAAGTGTTGTAATCTCTTTAACAGTAAATGCTATATATACAAGAGAGACATAGAGTATACAACTAATATATATATATATATACCTACCAATAGTATCTCCTATCATCTGTAGTCCTGTAGTATTATAGAGATATAGTGCAAATAGATCTAATGTTAGGAGGAGTTGACTACCAATAGATCGCCTCTTATCCTGTAATTAGTAATGTAATTATTAATGATGTAATTTTGAGTCATGTAATTGGTGCTATGTAAACAATAGATCTTACCTTGTCATCAGGAACATTCTCATTGGTTAGTAAGTCATTGATTACATTATTAAAATACTGCAATAATCCAATATATTGTATGATATCAATATTATGATTGTAGATACCTTAGTGAAATTAATTGAAACAGGTTCTGGTGACTGGATTAACTGGTTATTAATAATAGTAGACAATAAGAAAATAGTTTGATCAACTGTTATATCTTTATTATTTTCATTTAATATTTTCAAAGCTGTTATAGAAGAACTATTGATCTGTGTAAGTAATAGAATGAGAGATGATATTACAAATTATATTAGTACTATACTTTTGATAATATAGTATTAAATTGTTTACTAGTAAAACAATAAATACTATCATCCCAGTTACCATCTTGTTTACATAGTCTGGTACCTGTTAGAGAGGATTATAATGTAAGGAGAAGTTATCATTTACCATTAACAGTTCCTTTATAACAGTAAAAACCAGTAACATTATGACCTGGTAGTGTCTCTGGCCATATACCATCAGTAGAACAAGTTATAGGACTTGGAGATGGTGTAAATATAATGTTTGTACTGGTCATACTGGTTATACTTGTTGTAGAACTGCTTGGGGTTATAACAGTGCTAGTAAAACTAGTCATACCAGAACTTGTTGCATCAATGGTCATTACAGAAGACTTTGTCAGTAATACTGAATTACCAGTTAAATTATATCTATCAGATTGTAGTTTTTTAATTCTACCACAAGAAAAGTATGTTTCTTCAAGTGGTAGGTTAGCTATAATTGTGTCATTAATATAGAGAATGACATCATTAATTGACCAAGAGCAGCAAGTTGAAGGAGAATACCACTGAAAATATACAATACCATTATTTGGAAGATCTAGTTGGTAATTTATTTCATTATGGGGAGACAAATGATAGTAGGTAAGAAAATCGACATTATTAATGATATGATGCAAAGCAACGACGATGTGAAATTTACAATAGATATTGTTAGTGCAGTTTTCAAGAGCTAAGCTAAACTTTAGCTCGCTATTAAAGAAGAACACGTTATAGTAAAGTATATAGAGAAAGTATTATTGTCTTACTTATTTCCATTAGTGCTGGTTGTAACAGAAAATAGATATAAGATCACTGTTAAGATCATTTCAGCATCTCTTTTGCAAACACAATAACTAAACAACCAGTTCCTATTATATTAGTGGGATTCTATTTGTGTGGTTAACGCCTCAAAGCAATGACTAATTATAGAATTGTAAGAGTTCGAGTTTATTTAATTATTTGCTTGTGAAGTAAGATAATAACTTTGATGTTATAATTCTTTACATAAAAATGGTATAAGAATAATTATTAAATTAATAGAGCTCTTGCATGTGACGTCATGCGCATTACGTAACCACTTCCGTATGGCAAGAAGTTGTTAGTTTGATTGCAGGAGTAGGTGCTACTAAGAAAAAGAATGGTCAATTCCTGCTGTGCCTTCAATTGCACAGCCAGGGACAAGAAAGAAAACAGAGATAGAGGCATTAAGTTCTACAACAAAAATACTACAACAATGTTTAGAATTTACTAACTCTTAAAATGGCATATGTTTGGACAATAATTATATATATATATTTGATGAGTAATTATATCTTAATTTAAAACAGGACTGTTTTCTTTCTCTTTTTGTATTTCATCTACATCAGTTGATGACCCAATATTATATATTATGAGATCAGTAGATTTTTCTAAAATATCTTGATCATCATCATTCAATGTAGATTTTTCTAAAATATCTGCTGTACTCTCTAATAATAAACAATGGATCAATAGTTATATAATGGATATATACCATCAAATGTTCCAAGAGTATATTGTCCATAGATATTACCAGTAGGAACTGATCCTACACCATTTTTACCACTAACCTGTAAACAAGTAAATGTTATGATGTCATCATGACATCATTGTAACTTACTGATGTCCGCATTAAAGTTGATTTAGTTAAAGATAGTTTACTGAGAAATTGATAGTTATTTTGTTTGTTATGCCACCATCTTGAATAAGCCTCTCTTACCTGTGTATGTGTGTATGTGTGACATTTATCCACTACTAGTAAATACTTACATGTTTAGATAGAGGGACATAAAGTATGAAGATAATAATACCTTGACCAGCAATAAAGACTGTCATTATATATGCAATGAACAGTAATTTATCAGTAAAGAAAAGAACATTAGCTAGCCATCCTATACCCATCACTATAGTAAGTGATATAGATGCTTTCAACCAATGTCTGCAGGAAAATACAAATACACAACATTATAATATAATACATCTTACTTGATATTATCAACTTTAGTTTTATGATGCTGTCTATTTTGATGTCTTCTCATTATAACAATAGACATGATGAAGAACCCAATATTGACCTGATAATGGAACATTACATTTGTCTATCCATTCATCAATTAAACTTACTAGTAGTATTAAGATAACTGGTATAATAAATGACCATATAAATCTACTCTCATAATTCAACCAACATCTATAAAATATTATTATTATTAAATAGTTATATAATTACTATTACTAACGCAACAAGTTTGTCATTCTCGTATAACAAGTAATGGCTGTGGTTTTCATCAGTACCAACAAGATATCCAATAGGTACTATAATTAACATATATACTCCAGGAATACCTGAATACAATAATAGTTAGAACTAATAAATTAATTAATATAATTAACATACCATAACTCAATAGTGTAAAACACATTATGTAACGTTTAGGATGTTTAATGAAAACCCTAACCAGAGCAACATATAAGACCACACCCTCCATTAACATCCACATAAATGTCACTAGAAATATATACTGCAGTACTACAGCTATTGATGAACACACATACTAAATGACAGTAACAATCACATGACAATCACATGACTACATACCCAATACTTGGTTCGTTCAATACCCACTACAAATAGAAGTTGTCCTATCAATAAATTACTACATAACATAACATGAATATAGTTCCTCATACTCCACAGTGATCTATGGACATATATACTATCACTGATATATATGTGTGTGTATCTTACCTCATACAAAGATAGGTCAATATTGTCAGTAACATACATATCATAGAGATAGGTAATAACACAACTCCTATAGTTTGAAGGATCTTACGATCTTTATCACTAACCTATAAAATGGACAGTTATATATACAGAAATACTCACAGACATACTGGTACTCCTGGACTAAGTAGAATAGCAAAGTGTGTTAGATGATCACATTGACATCTTACTGTTGAACCCTCTTGACTAATAATACCACACCCATTAGTGCTCCACTCACCACTTGGTAATCTTATATCAGATCTAATAGGAGATATAATACACTCAATATATTATTGATAGAATTATATACAATTTAAACTGCCAATACACACAAGATATATTATCACTACTTGATATCTGTAGAGAGGAAGAAGAGATATGGTTGCTATGACAACTGAGTATGTCTTATTATACCTGTTGACTAGACAAGTTAAACAAGATGTTAACTGCTGTAGTCAGATCTGTTATAGAACAGTCTGTACAATTAGTAGAAGAGAGAACTGGAGATATGATAGATTGGTTAGGATCTTCAGGAGGTAACCATCTTGATAAATTTTGGTAGTAAAATGAAGCTATTTTAACTGGTAGATTATCAAATATATCAGGAGGTAATGTAATAGAATTATTATTAACAGATATTGCTTCAATTGGACCAGTTAGAGTTGTAATCTCTTTAACAGTAAATGCTATATATATACAAGAGATACATAGAGTATACAACTAATATATATATATATATATACCTACCAATAGTATCTCCTATCATCTGTAGTCCTGTAGTATTATAGAGATATAGTGCAAATAGATCTAATGTTAGGAGGAGTTGACTACCAATAGATTGCCTCTTGTCCTATAATTAATAATGTAGTTATCATGAGTCATGTAATTAGTGCTATGTAAAGAATAGACCTTACCTTGTCATCAGGAATATTCTCACTGGTTAGTAAGTCATTGATGACATTTTTAAAGTACTGCAATAATCCAATATATCATACAGATATCAATATTATGATTGTAGATACCTTAGTGAAATTAATTGAAACAGGTTCTGGTGACTGGATTAACTGGTTATCAACAATAGTAGACAATAAGAAAATAGTTTGATCAACTGTTATATCTTCATTATTTTCACTTAATATTTTTAAAGCTGTTATAGAAGAACTATTGATCTGTGTATGTAATAGAATGAGAGATGATATTACAAATTATATTAGTACTATACTTTTGATAATATAGTATTAAATTGTTTACTAGTAAAACAATAAATACTATCATCCCAGTTACCATCTTGTTTACATAGTCTGGTACCTGTTAGAGAGGATTATAATGTAAGGAGAAGTTATCATTTACCATTAACAGTTCCTTTATAACAGTAAAAACCAGTGACATTATGACCTGGTAGTGTCTCTGGCCATATACCATCAGTAGAACAAGTTATAGGACTTGGAGATGGTGTAGATATGATGTTTGTACTCCTCATGCTGATTATACTTGTTTCAATAATACTGGTCATACTAGATTTGCTTGCTTCATTGTATGTCATATCTGAACTTGTTAGACTAGTCATACTAGAACTGATTGTTATATCAGAACTAGTTAAACTAGTTTCAGTGGTTGAAGTACTGGTTGTACTAGGGCTGATAGTTTTAGTGGATGCTATATTATCTGCGGTCAGACTGGCCATACTTGCTTCAGTGAGTGCAATACTGGTAAGACTGGTCATACTAGATTGGATTGTTATATCAGAACTGGTCAAACTGGTTTCTTTTGGTGCAATGCTGGTCAAACTGGTTATATTAGGGCTGCTTGTATCAGTGGTTGTTATATATTTTATACTTGTTTCACTCATTGTAATACTGGTCATACTGGTTATACTTGTTACTGAGGGTTCAATACTAGAGGTTGTTACAGTAGTTGATGATATGTCACAATGATAGGAGAGAGAAAGATTAGCACTACGTGGTAATGACCCATTTCCATTATCAAACATTAATGTACTCTTATTAGTACATAATGATTGAGATATATTCCAATTATAAAGACTCCAAGATCTACAAAGAGATATTATAACATAATATGAAGAGATAGTACTCACTCATTCTTATAACATAACTCATATTGCTCCAATGTTATATTGACTTGACTAAGACTCCAGATATCTTTATTAATAGTATAGTTCTCTTGTATCCAACTCAATGAGAATTCACTGATATTATTATTAAGACATGTTGTAATTAATGTATTCTGACTATTACTAGGAGAGTATATTGGAACATTATATAAACTACTACCATTAAAATAAGACCAGTATTTGTTACCCACTGGTACAAAATATGCCAAAGGTGATGAGGTATCTTCAGTATGTAGAGAGAGAAGGATAACATTAGGTGATGTATCAGTACATGGACTAGGTCCAATGAATTGAGTTAATTGAAGTAAGAAACTTATAAATCTGAGAAGAAAGAAATATATTCTATTTATTGATATATAAAGACATTACTTACATTATATTGTCATTATTATTACAAATATTCTCTTTATAAGTAGTAGGTGAAGAAGATAGAGTAACAGGTGTAATAACTTGAAGATCTAACATTGGGGATGTTGCTTGACGACTTCCTGTATGTTTATAGTCAGGACCACCAGTAAAATAAAGACATCCATTTGAACTATCACATTCACTAGAGTTAAATGAGATAGTTGAGTTAACAAGATCCCATCCAGGAGTTTCTCCATTATTAAAGTCTTGTTGATATATGTGTCGATAACATCCATTGTGTTGTAGAGATATACTGATGTTGTCTAACGCCCACACATCACAATTAGCATGATTTGCTCTGTATGTCTGATTCCATGCAAAACGTACTGTTTGATTTAACAGTAGATCATTGTTAATAGTAATGTTATAAAGATATGGTCCAACAGCTGATGAGGCAGTAAATGGGACAATATATGTAGTAGTATCATATATTAAATTAAGGAATGATGAGTTAATGGGGATCACTGTGGGAATACGCATATTATTTTTAGGTGCTGTTCCATATACATAATAGAAATGAAGTGGAACAACTGTAGTATTGTCTATTAATGCTTTAATGAGAACACCTTCATTTTGTACAGCTAATGTTAAACATGATTCTAAAGATGGATTTGCTGTATATTTAAGAACTAATGAGTATTTTAGGTCACTAGAGAGAGAGAGAGAGAAGTCAATGATGTTACTATAATTATATAAACATACATGGCACCATGTGTTTGTGTGGGGGTAAGAGGTAGACATTGTTGTTTATCTTCTGGACATATTCCTGGCTGTACTACAATAGCAGCAGAGTTAGCAGTAATATCATTGATAAAACTACTTCCAATGATGATACTAATATCAATTGACTGAACTCTGATAGGTTGTGTCAGATATATCCTAGTTGTATTAGTTGCACAGAATAGACTGTTATAAACTGAAGTATTAAATAGTTGGGAAGAACTAAGGGAAAAGGTGAGTTTTGTTTTTAAACAGTTAGGGAGACATACTGTACTCACTTGAAGGAGAAAGGTGTATTATAATTATCATTGAGTGTAAAAGTAACATTGTTAGTATTATTAATACAGTCACATGTTTCTCCTGCAGCTAATTCTAGCCTAAACTGAACTTGAGTATCTTCTTGAACCAGTAAACTGACATTTTGATGTGAACTACAATCACCTAAAGAGAGAGAGTAGGTGTGTGTGAGTGTATGTGTTTGTATCTGGTCTTATTACTGACCAATATAGTAATAGTCAAGGTACCAGTTGGAGAAGAATGTCTCTTCAGATTTCATATATCTGCTAGAAAGCTGTACAATAGGAGGGAGATTGCTACAAACAGAACTGTATCTGATGTTAAATGTTGCAGTACTACAAAAAAGAAAGACAGTCTCTTAACTAGAAATAACTATTGACCAACTTACAGTTTGATATCAAAGCCACTAACCAATGAATGATATATTGAGAACAGTAGCACAGTCTGTAGATGTAAGTTAGCCATTATGCTTACTTAGTAGTGTGAGAAAGGAAGATTTATCAAAACACTGTTATAGTATGTGTGTAATGAACTATGTACTGTGAACTATGTAACCTGTTGACTTTACAGCTAACATAAACAAACTGTTAGTAATGGTGCACAATTAACACTTGACATTGATGGCGTCAGTTATCTCCTCCATATTTTGACTGGTAATAATAATAATAAACAAACTTGTTTATCTTGTTAGACCAGACCAGTAAGTGAATTGATCCAGGACACACTCCAAGTGAGAGAGGATAGAAATATAAAAATTGTTCATTGTAGCAGTTTTTATTTCCTTATAATAACACTATAAATACAATGACATAAACAATTAATACAATACAACATTAGATATATTATAATATAATATTAGTCATTAAAGATATTAATATCATATTGATAAAAAATTAAATCAGGTATTTTATTACAGCAATCTTCTTAATTTTTACTTAATAATTTCAAATGATTATTATAAATTAAGTTATTATCTCAGCCCCTTCATTAGTGTATGATAATGAAAGTTCAATTTCTTTATTTTGATTATCATCATTCAATGTAGATTTCTCTAATGTATCTACATTACTCTCTAAAAATAAACAATGGATCAATAGTTATATAATGGATATATACCATCAAATGTTCCAAGAGTATATTGTCCATAGATATTACCAGTAGGAACTGATCCTACACTATTTTTACCACTAACCTGTAAACAAATAAGTGTTATGATGTCATTATGACATCATTGCAACTTACTGATGTCCCCATTAAAGTTAATTTGGTTAAAGATAGTTTACTGAGAAATTGATAGTTATTTTGTTTGTTATGCCACCATCTTAAGTAAGCCTCTCTTACCTGTATATGTGTGTGTGTGTGTGACATTTATCTACTACTAGTAATAAATAGATACTTACATGTTTAGATAGAGGGACATAAAGTATGAAGATAATAATACCTTGACCAGCAATAAAGACTGTCATTATATATGCAATGAACAGTAATTTATCAGTAAAGAAAAGAACATTAGCTAGCCATCCTATACCCATCACTATAGTAAGTGATATAGATGCTTTCAACCAATGTCTGCAGGAAAATACTAATACACAATATTATAATATAATACATCTTACTTGATATTATCAACTTTAGTTTTATTCAGTTGTGATATTTGATGTCTTCTCATTATAACAATAGACATGATGAAGAACCCAATATTGACCTGATAATGGAACATTAGATTTGACTCTCCATCCATTCATCCATTAAACTTACTAGTAGTATTAAGATAACTGGTATAATAAATGACCATATAAATCTACTCTCATAATTTAACCAACATCTATAAAATGTTTATTATCATTAAATAATTATATAACTACTATTACTAACGCAACCAGTTTGTCATTCTCGTATAACAAGTAATGGCTGTGGTTTACATCAGTACCAACAAGATATCCAATAGGTACTATAATTAACATATATACTCCAGGAATACCTGAATACAATAATAGTTAGAACTAATAAATTAATTAATATAATTAACATACCATAACTCAATAGTGTAAAACATATTATGTAACGTTTAGGATGTTTAATGAAAACCCTAACAAGAGCAACATATAAGACCACACCCTCCATTAACATCCACATAAATGTCACTAGAAACATGTACTGCAGTACTACAGCTATTGATGAACACACATACTAAATGACAGTAACAATCACATGACAGTCACATGACTACATACCCAATACTTGGTTTGTTCAATACCCACTACAAATAGAAGTTGTCCTATTAATAAATTACTACATAACATAACATGAATATAGTTCCTCATACTCCACAGTGATCTATGGACATATATACTATCACTGATATATATGTGTGTGTATCTTACCTCATACAAAGATAGGTCAATATTGTCAGTAACATACATATCATAGAGATAGGTAATAACACAACTCCTATAGTTTGAAGGATCTTACGATCTTTATCACTAACCTATAAAATGGACAGTTATATATACAGACATACTCACAGACATACTGGTACTCCTGGACTAAGTAGAATAGCAAAGTGTGTTAGATGATCACATTGACATCTTATTGTTGAACCATCTTGACTAATAAGACTACACCCATTAGTGCTCCACTCACCACTTGGTAATCTTATATCAGATCTAATAGGAGATATAATACACTCAATATATTATTGATAGAATTATATACAATTTAAACTGCCAATATACACAAGATATATTATCACTACTTGATATCTGTGTAGAGGAAGAAGAGATATGGTTGCTATGACAACTGAGCATGTCTTCATATACCTGTTGACTAGACAAGTTAAACAAGATGTTAACTGGTGTAGTCAGATCTGTTATAGAACAGTCTGTACAATTAGTAGAAGAGAGAACTGGAGATATGATAGATTGGTTAGGATCATCAGGAGGTAACCATCTTGATAAATTTTGGTAGTAAAATGAAGCTATTTTAACTGGTAAATTATCAAATATATCAGGAGGTAATGTAATAGAATTATTATTAACAGATATTGCTTGAATTGGACCAGTTAGTGTTGTAATCTCTTTAACAGTAAATGCTATATATATAAGAGAGACATAGAGTATACAACTAATATATATATATATATATACCTACCAATAGTATCTCCTATCATCTGTAGTCCTGTAGTATTATAGAGATATAGTGCAAATAGATCTAATGTTAGGAGGAGTTGACTACCAATAGATTGCCTCTTATCCTGTAATTAATAATAAAATTATTATTAATTAATGATATATTTACCTCATTATTAGGAATGGTCTTGTTTGTCAGTATATTATTAACAACATTATTAAAATTCTATAATAATATAATAAATTGTAATTAATTACAGGATATTGTACATACCTTAGTGAAATTAATTGAAACAGGTTCTGGTGACTGGTTTAACTGGTTATTAATAATAGTAGACAATAAGAAAATAGTTTCATCAACTGTTATATCTTCATTATTTTCATTTAATATTTTCAAAGCTGTTATAGAAGAACTATTGATCTGTGTATGTAATAGAATGAGAGATGATATTACAAATTATATTAGTACTATACTTTTGATAATATAGTATTAAATTGTTTACTAGTAAAACAATAAATACTATCATCCCAGTTACCATCTTGTTTACATAGTCTGGTACCTGTTAGAGAGGATTAGAATGTAAGGAGAAGTTATCATTTACCATTAACAGTTCCTTTATAACAGTAAAAACCAGTAACATTATGACCTGGTAGTGTCTCTGGCCATATACCATCAGTAGAACAAGTTATAGGAGTTGGAGATGGCGTAGATATGATGTTTGTACTCCTCATACTGGTCATACTTGTTTCAGTAATACTGGTCATACTGGATTTGCTTGTTTCAGTGGATGTCATGTCTGAACTGGTTAGACTGGTCATACTAGAACTGATTGCTATATCAGAACTGGTTAAACTGGTTTCAGTAGGTAAAGTACTGCTTGTACTAGAGTTGATAGTTTCAGTGGACGTTATATCAACTGTGTTAAGACTGGTCATACTAAAACTGATTGTTATATCAGAACTGGTTAAACTGGTTTCAGTAGGTAAAGTACTGCTTGTACTAGAGTCGATAGTTTCAGTGGACATTATATCAACTGTGTTAAGACTGGTCATACTAAAACTGATTGTTATATCAGAACTGGTTAAACTGGTTTCAGTAGGTAAAGTACTGCTTGTACTAGAGTTGATAGTTTCAGTGGACGTTATATCAACTGTGTTAAGACTGGTCATACTAAAACTGATTGTTATATCAGAACTGGTTAAACTGGTTTCAGTAGGTAAAGTACTGCTTGTACTAGAGTCGATAGTTTCAGTGGACATTATATCAACTGTGTTAAGACTGGTCATACTAAAACTGATTGTTATATCAGAACTGGTTAAACTGGTTTCAGTAGGTAAAGTACTGCTTGTACTAGAGTTGATAGTTTCAGTGGACGTTATATCAACTGTGTTAAGACTGGTCATACTAAAACTGATTGTTATATCAGAACTGGTTAAACTGGTTTCAGTAGGTAAAGTACTGCTTGTACTAGAGTCGATAGTTTCAGTGGACGTTATATCAACCGTGTTAAGACTGGTCATACTAAAACTGATTGTTATATCAGAACTGGTTAAACTGGTTTCAGTAGGTAAAGTACTGCTTGTACTAGAGTCGATAGTTTCAGTGGACGTTATATCAACCGTGTTAAGACTGGTCATACTAAAACTGATTGTTATATCAGAACTGGTTAAACTGGTTTCAGTAGGTAAAGTACTGCTTGTACTAGAGTCGATAGTTTCAGTGGACGTTATATCAACCATGTTAAGACTGGTCATACTAAAACTGATTGTTATATCAGAACTGGTTAAACTGGTTTCAGTAGGTAAAGTACTGCTTGTACTAGAGTCGATAGTTTCAGTGGACGTTATATCAACCGTGTTAAGACTGGTCATACTAAAACTGATTGTTATATCAGAACTGGTTAAACTGGTTTCAGTAGGTAAAGTACTGCTTGTACTAGAGTCAATAGTTTCAGTGGACATTATATCAGTTGTGGTCAGATCAGTTATACTTGTTTCACTCATTGTAATACTGGTCATACTGGTTATACTTGTTACTGAGGGTTCAATACTAGAGGCTGCTACAATAGTTGATGATATGTCACAATGATAGGAGAGAGAAAGATTAGCACTACGTGGTAATGACCCATTTCCATTATCAAACAATAATGTACTCTTATTAGTACATAATGATTGGGATATATTCCCATTATAAAGACTCCAAGATCTACAAAGAGATATTATAACATAATATAAAGAGATAGTACTCACTCATTCTTATAACATAACTCATATTGTTCCAATGTTATATTGACTTGACTAAGACTCCAGATATCTTTATTAATAGTATAGTTCTCTTGTATCCAACTCAATGAGAATTCACTGATATTATTATTAAGACATGTTGTAATTAATGTATTCTGACTACTACTAGGAGAGTATATTGGAACATTATATAAACTACTACCATTAAAATAAGACCAGTATTTGTTACCCACTGGTACAAAATATGCCAAAGGTGATGAGGTATCTTCAGTATGTAGAGAGAGAAGGATAGCATCAGGTGATGTATCAGTACATGGACCAGGTCCAATGAATTCAGTTAATTGAAGTAAGAAACTTATAATTCTGAGAAGAAAGCAATATATTCTATTTATTGATATATAAAGACATTACTTACATTATATTGTCATTATTATTACAAATATTCTCTTTATAAGTAGTAGGTGAAGATGATAGAGTAACAGGTGTAATAACTTGAAGATCTAATATTGGGGATGTTGCTTGACGACTTCCTATATGTGTATAGTCAGGACCACCAGTAAAATAAAGACATCCATTGTAACTATCACATTCATTAGAGTTAAATGAGATAGTTGAGTTAACAAGATCCCAACCAGGGGTTTCCCCATTATTAAAGTCTTGTTGATAAATGTGTCGATAACATCCATTGTGTTGTAGAGATATACTGATGTTGTCTAACGCCCACACATCACAATTAGCATGATTTGCAAAGTATGTCTGATTCCACGCAAAACGTATTGTTTGATTTAACAGTAGATCATTGTTAATAGTAATTTTATAAAGATATGGTCCAACAGCTGATGAGGCAGTAAATGGGACAGTATATGTAGTAGTATCATATATTAAATTAAGGAATGATGAGTTGATGGAGGTCACTGTGGGAATACGTCCATCGTTTTTAGCTTTTTTTCCATTTACATAATAGAAATGAAGTGGAACAACTGTAGTATTGTCTATTAATGCTTTAATAAGAACACCTTCATTTTGTTTAAGTAATGATGAACAAGGATAAGTATTATCACGTGTATACTTGAGAACTAGTGAGAATTCTAGGATACTGAGAGAGAGAGAGAGTATTATATTAGTACTAATATATGACTTACATTTTAACATCTCCACTTGATGTTCCTGTACTATCTTCAGTTGACAGATAAAGAAGAGACAAGAGACAGAGACACACACCAGGATACATGACTAACTCACTTACTGTGAAGATATAAAACTACTGTCAACAAATTATATGGTATTAGGTAATTAGATTAAAAGTAATACGTTATATGGAAATAAAATATGACAACATCAATTTAACAACATTTTCGGACATAGCCAAAATGTAATATTAACATTGTCATTATAGGTGGTAACCAAATATAATAAATGTCAGTTTAATAAAATATTTGGGTGTAACCAAAACAATATTAGTTAGATGAGAAAAAGACCTGGGTGTTTGGGTAGATTAGTGTTTTCAATATTCATTTTATTTCACCAAACAAAAAATGTATTAACGCCAAACATTTCAATAGTCAGAGCGACTATCTAATGCTAACTTTTGTTCATATAAGATATTTAAAGAATTTTGTTTGCAATAGATAAAAATAAGTTTTTAAGAGAAGACATTAAAATAATGCACAATATTTGGGTGTGGCTCCATAAGAAATAGGATATGACTATATAGCTCTATATGTGAATATTGGAGTGTCTTGGAACAGTCTAGGATATATAACTCAAATGGAATGAAACTCTTGGAATCATTTCCATTGCAATGTGTGGATGCTATTATAGCACAAGGTCTCAATAAACATAGCTATTGGGCTAAAGGTTGATCACCTAATGATACAATTTAACATGTCCATATAAATTAATAAGTTGTGCTATCAATAAATTACTACATAACATAACATGAATATAGTTCCTCATACTCCACAGTGATCTATGGACATATATACTATCACTGATATAATGTAATTTAAACCAAAGTTTAAATGTGGTTAATGGGGATGGATCTGGGCTATAGCGCGCATGCGCAGTTTACATAAGAGCACATGCCTTACTTGCTAGGCAAGCTAACAGACTTACCCACCCAGCGCTCCCACTAATGGTATAGTTTGGTCCATTTTAACTTCCATCTGACTTCAGATGTGACAGAGGATCCGGGCAATGGGTGGAGCACACACTCGCTCCACCCAGTCATATCACCCAAGGACATGCCTCATTTCAGAATTAAGTGATTGGGTCTACCATGATTCATTAAGGGATCATTTAGATTGACTAACACCCTAAAAAACTAGAGTAATGCATTTTAATGATTTTATGTGCCCAGCCTGGATCCTCCTTCTCCCATACTATACTGTTTCTGGAGAGCAAGGGATCAATAACAAAAATTCTACTTAATGTTAAAGGAAGGGTAAAAGTATGTCGACAAAAACCAGAGCAAACTATTATCATATCAGCATTAATGTGTGTGTATCTTACCTCATACAAAGATAGGTCAATATTGTCAGTAACATAGATATCATAGAGATAGGTAATAACACAACTCCTATAGTTTGAAGGATCTTATGATCTTTATCACTAACCTATAAAATGGACAGTTATATATATAGACATACTCACAGACATACTGGTACTCCTGGACTAAGTAGAATAGCAAAGTGTGTTAGATGATCACATTGACATCTTACTGTTGAACTTGACTAATATGATCACGCCCATTAGTCTTCCATGTTATATTAGATCTAACAAGAGATATAATATAATAATTGACTGATTTAAATGATGTATGGTTATATAGGTTTAATGTAAAATAAACATCAATACTATTTTCCTTATATATTATCAGATATTGACTAAACAGTTAATGTTTAGTTAATATCTGATAGTATACACTAGGAATGTAAACAGTATTGATGTTTACTTTCAGTTTGCATCAAATAATTTTCTACATACATAAAATCAGTTATATAATGATATATTAGTTAAATCAACCAATGAATTTATACAATAAATACACTCAATATATTACTGATAGTATTATGTACAATTCAAACATTTAATGAGGGGTATGTCTTTTTATTGTTCCCTTCATGGACATGACATGATCTTTACCTTATCCTGTTACTATAGAAACAGTGGATGGGAGGTGTGGTCTTAATAGGAGGCATACTTTACATTCTCATCTTTAGATCCATCAGGAGTTAAAATAATATCAGGAGTAAATAAATCAAAGTCTGTTTGAGAACTTAATGAAAGGGTTTTACCTTGAGTTGTGAATTTAATGAAAAGGTTTTCCTCTCATTTTGT
Source organism: Xestospongia bergquistia (assembly GCA_963965975.1). Lineage (NCBI taxonomy): Eukaryota > Metazoa > Porifera > Demospongiae > Haplosclerida > Petrosiidae > Xestospongia > Xestospongia bergquistia. Next base: position 5,195,759 of record OZ014425.1, read on the forward strand.
GAGTTTAATGAAGGGTTTTCAGCATCCACTGTGTTGCCTAGGTAACACAGATAATACAATTATATAGTATGTGTTTATAATATTACTTGTTAGCAAAATTAGAACAAGGTTTTCCACTTAATGTAGTAGCTTGACAAACAGAGAAATCTATTGATATTCTTAATGACATTATTTTACCAGGATGATCTAATGATAAACTATAATTCCTATTACCAGTAACACCTGTTGATCCATTTGTCTAGATAATGGTATATGAAATAGGTACATAATGATAACATGGATTAATTCACCTCTCTATCAGTTTGTATTTTTGTATTTAATATAGCTATGACATGACCAACTGGTATCTTCCAATGTTCCTGGAATACTTTATCAAAGAGAAACAGAGAAATTACTGAAGACTGTGAAGATAAGTCGGACAGTTTCCATACAGAGAACTTAACACCCTAAGTAAAAAACAATATGTTACCATAGCAACATATGTTTCTTCCTTACTTTAGCAGTATCTCTAGGTGGTAATTTATGTATGATAACTCCTATAGTCACCCAATCACCTTCAATAAGTCAACTCTCATTATGTCAACATGTCATAATGTCAATCCCCATAATTCCATTCCCATAATGTCAATACATCAACTCCTGGAATGTCTATATACCAATATATCAATATGCACTAAAATAGGAATCAATTTTTACTGAGACTAAATAATTTTATTAGTGTTAATTATTATTATAACTATTGTTTGTTTAATAAACTTAAGAGATAGAGGAGGAATTCATGTAGACTGAGTCTGTTACTGAATTCTTTACAATAGAAACACTAGAAGATATAGTAATCAATTCATTAGTCTCTACTACATAATGTGATTATATTACTACTAGCATATAATATATATATTTCAAGTTTCAAATAAAGACTGTTAGACTTTGCTGAGAATAACTACAACTAGTAACATTGCCAGAATCTAACATAGCTACACTCTGACTTTTTTAGAGCATTGAACATATTAATGTTGTGCTTAGTTTGCTGAGGAACCAAATAACTATTTTACTTGTCAAGACTACTAATTATCTTTGTCAAACTCTAACATTTACATGTACACTAATACACTCTAATATTATAGGAATGTATTTGATATAAGTATTGAATATATTCCTAAAATATTGCAGTATGTTGATGTATAATATTTAGATTAGCATACTTCAATGTTCTAGTAAATAGTACGACTACAAAAGATAAATTATAGTCTTGAGTGATCAACCGAATTCATTCCCAGAATGCTAGAGTATGATGACATATATGTAAAGATTAGAGAATGGCAATGATGAATTGTAGTTTTGGGTGGCCAGTTTTAGATCATCAGCCAGCTATGTAAACATCCTGATTAATTTACTCTACTGTTATAGTAAATAGTTTGATTACAATGACAAATTACTGTCTTCACTTGCCAACAGAATACATTCCAAGAATATTAGAGTGGGTGACGTAAGTGTTAATATTTTATTCAGTTGGCTGATTAGCCAAGTTTGACCATCCAATTCTACAACTTATATTTGTAGTCATACTCTTTCCTAAAACATTGGAATATACTGATACATTAACTGGAACATAATATTTCTCGATAAACACCACTCTCAGTGACATGATATCCCAATATGATGACACACATCCTGAACTTGACGATACTCAGTATCTGAAGTACACACCCCTAATTCATCTTTCTCATCCCAATTAACCATAAATACACCCTCTACTTGATATCCTTATAAGAGCAGGATAATGTGATTATTATGAAGATATCTTCACCTTGTCTCTTTAGTAAGAGAGCTCCTACAGTAGAGTCTACTCCACCTGACATTGCCACAGCTATCTTACTTACTTTACTGCTAAACATTTCAGAACAACCTATTAATTAAATAATAATTATATTACAAATACAATATTACATGTTACTTGCTAACATATATTGTATTAAATTAATAAAATATTACATGATGTAATAAAGTTGAAATAAAACAGTTGAAGTATATTATATCAAACATAATTAACATAATACAGTATATCAGTATTTGGTGTAATAACATTCAGAGAAAGTTACTTCAGCTTTAGATACTACTACTTTTCCTTCATTTTTTAATACTAGAGAATATTCAATATTCTCTATATCATTGTTCTTAGTTGTATTATCTGGTATGAATTTAGGATCAGTAGATTTTTCTAAAATATCAGCTGTACTCTCTATTAATAAACAATGGATCAATAGTTATATAATGGATATATACCATCAAATGTTCCAAGAGTATATTGTCCATAGATATTACCAGTAGGAACTGATCTTACACCATTTTTACCACTAACCTGTAAATGAGTAAATGTCATAATGTCATTATGACATCATTGTAACTTACTGATGTCAGAGATTTACTGAAAGATAGTTTACTAAGAAATTGATAATTATTTTGTTGATTGGTCCACCATCTTGAGTAAGCCTCTCTTACCTGTATATATGAATATATATGTGAATGTATGTATGTGTGTGTGTGTGTGTGTGTGTGTGTGTGTGTGTGTGTGTGTGTGTGTGAGTGTGTGTGTGTGTGTGTGTATATGACATTTATCTACACATTACAAACTGATTAGTTGATTTAACAATATATTGTTATATTGTAATATAGATTGTATTATGCAAACTGTTTACAAAATGTTAGAACTAAAAATGATATTTTAAACATAAAAGTAAAACAATATCATTTGTTTAACAGTTATATACACAGGAAATAGTAAACCAAGATGTATTTTGTTTACTTTCAGTTTACATCATATTATAAATACTATATCATATATATCATATAACCAATTTAACCAATATAAGGTTATATGATGTAATCATATATTGGTTAAATCAACTATCAGTTTATAGAGTGGTCACTACTAGTAATAAATAGATACTTACATGTTTAGATAGAGGGACATAAAGTATGAAGATAATAATACCTTGACCAGCAATAAAGACTGTCATTATATATGAAATGAACAGTAATTTATCAGTAAAGAAAAGAACATTAGCTAGCCATCCTATACCCATCACTATAGTAAGTGATATAGATGACTTCAACCAATATCTAATAAATAATAATATTAAGTTATAAATTGTAATATATCTTACTTAATATTATCAACTTTAGTTTTATTCAGTTGTGTTTTTTGATGTCTTCTCATTATAACAATAGACATGATGAAGAACCCAATATTGACCTGATAATGGAACATTACATTTGTCTATCCATCCATTAATCCATCCATCCATCCATTTATCCATTAAACTTACTAGTATTATTAAGATAACTGGTATAATAAATGACCATATAAATCCACTCTCATAATTTAACCAACATCTATAAAATATTTATTATTATTAAATAATTATATAACTACTATTACTAACGCAACCAGTTTGTCATTCTCGTATAACAAGTAATGGCTGTGGTTTACATCAGTACCAACAAGATATCCAATAGGTACTATAATTAACATATATACTCCAGGAATACCTGAATACAATAATAGTTAGAACTAATAAATTAATTAATATAATTAACATACCATAACTCAATAGTGTAAAACACATTATGTAACGTTTAGGATGTTTAATGAAAACCCTAACCAGAGCAACATATAAGACCACACCCTCCATTAACATCCACATAAATGTCACTAGAAACATGTACTGCAGTACTACAGCTATTGATGAACACACATACTAAATGACAGGAACAATCACATGACAGTCACATGACTACATACCCAATACTTGGTTTGTTCAATACCCACTACAAATAGAAGTTGTCCTATCAATAAATTACTACATAACATAACATGAATATAGTTCCTCATACTCCACAGTGATCTATGGACATATATACTATCACTGATATATATGTGTGTGTATCTTACCTCATACAAAGATAGGTCAATATTGTCAGTAACATACATATCATAGAGATAGGTAATAACACAACTCCTATAGTTTGAAGGATCTTACGATCTTTATCACTAACCTATAAAATGGACAGTTATATATACAGACATACTCACAGACATACTGGTACTCCTGGACTAAGTAGAATAGCAAAGTGTGTTAGATGATCACATTGACATCTTACTGTTGAACCCTCTTGACTAATAAGACCACACCCATTAGTGCTCCACTCACCACTTGGTAATCTTATATTAGATCTAATAGGAGATATAATACACTCAATATATTATTGATAGAATTATATACAATTTAAACTGCCAATATACACAAGATATATTATCACTACTTGATATCTGTGGAAAGGAAGAAGAGATATGGTTGCTATGACAACTGAGTATGTCTTGTTATACCTGTTGACTAGACAAGTTAAACAAGATGTTAACTGGTGTAGTCAGATCTGTTATAGAACAGTCTGTACAATTAGTAGAAGAGAGAATTGGAGATATGATAGATTGGTTAGGATCAGCAGGAGTTAACCATCTTGATAAATTTTGGTAGTAAAATGAAGCTATTTTAACTGGTAGATTATCAAATATATCAGGAGGTAATGTAATAGAATTATTATTAACAGATATTGCTTGAATTGGACCAGTTAGAGTTGTAATCTCTTTAACAGTAAATGCTATATATACAAGAGAGACATAGAGTATACAACTAATATATATATATATACCTACCAACAGTATCTCCTATCATCTGTAGTCCTGTAGTATTATAGAGATATAGTGCAAATAGATCTAATGTTAGGAGGAGTTGACTACCAATAGATCGCCTCTTATCCTGTAATTAATAATATAAATATTATTAATTTATTATAAATTTACCTCATTATTAGGAATGGTCTTGTTTGTCAGTATATTATTAACAACATTATTAAAATACTAAATAAATTGTAATTAATTATAACAGGATATTGTACATACCTTAGTGAAATTAATTGAAACAGGTTGTGGTGACTGGTTTAACTGGTTATTAATAATAGTAGACAACAAGAAAATGGTTTGATCAACTGTTATATCTTCATTATTTTCACTTAATATTTTCAAAGCTGTTATAGAAGAACTATTGATCTGTTTATGTAATAGAATGAGAGATGATATTACAAATTATATTAGTACTATACTTTTGATAATATAGTATTAAATTGTTTACTAGTAAAACAATAAATACTATCATCCCAGTTACCATCTTGTTTACATAGTCTGGTACCTGTTAGAGAGGATTATAATGTAAGGAGAAGTTATCATTTACCATTAACAGTTCCTTTATAACAGTAAAAACCAGTGACATTATGACCTGGTAGTGTCTCTGACCATATACCATCAGTAGAACAATTTATGTCACAATGATAGGAGAGAGAAAGATTAGCGCTACGTGGTAATGACCCATTTCCATTATCAAACATCAATGTAGTACATAATGATTGGGATATATTCCCATTATAAAGACTCCAAGATCTACAAAGAGATATTATAACATAATATAAAGAGATAGTACTCACTCATTCTTATAACATAACTCATATTGTTCCAATGTTATATTGACTTGACTAAGACTCCAGATATCTTTATTAATGGTATAGTTCTCTTGGATCCAACTCAATGAGAATTCACTGATATTATTATTAAGACATGTTGTAATTAATGTATTCTGACTACTATTAGGAGAGTAGATTGGAACATTATATAAACTACTACCATTAAAATAAGACCAGTATTTGTTACCCACTGGTACAAAATATGCCAAAGGTGATGAGGTATCTTCAGTATGTAGAGAGAGAAGGATAACATTAGGTGATGTATCAGTACATGGACTAGGTCCAATGAATTCAGTTAATTGAAGTAAGAAACTTATAATTCTGAGAAGAAAGCAATATATTCTATTTATTGATATATAAAGAAATTACTTACATTTTATTGTCATTATTATTACAAATATTCTCTTCATAAGTAGTAGGTGAAGATGATAGAGTAACAGGTGTAATAACTTGAAGATCTAACATTGGGGATGTTGCTTGACGACTTCCTATATGTCTATTCTTTGGAGGACTTGGTATTCCTTCATAATCAGGATCACTAGTAAAATAAAGACATCCATTTGAACTATCACATTCATCAGAGTTAAATGAAATATTTGAGTTAACAAGATCCCAACCAGGGATTTCTCCGTTACTAAAGTCTTGTTGATATATTTGTCGATAACATCCATTATGTTGTAGAGATATACTGATGTCGTCTAATGCCCACACATCACAATTAGTACGAGGTGCTCTGTATGTCTGATTCCATGCAAAACGTACTGTTTGATTTAACAGTAGATCATTGTTAATGGTAATGTTATAAAGATATGGTCCAACAGCTGATGAGGCAGTAAATGGGACAATATATGTAGTAGTATCATTATATGTTAAATTAATGAATGATGAGTTAATAAAGGTCACATCGAGAATACTTTTATTATTATTAGCAGATTTATCTTCTGTTCCATTTACATAATAGAAATGAAGTGGAACAACTGTAGTATTGTCTATTAATGCTTTAATGAGAACACCTTCATTTGGTGCATTCAATGCATAACACGACGACTGATTATGAGGTGGGTCTGTATAGTCAAGAACTAGTGAGAATTCTAAGTTACTAGAGAGAGAGAGGGAGAGAGAGAGAGAAAGAGTTATCAGTATTATATCAGTATTAGTATTTGACTTACATTTCAATATCTTCAGCATCAGTTGGCAAATAAAGAAGAGACAAGATACAGAGACACACAGCAGTAAACATGACTAACTTCCTAACTGAAAGAATGTATACTATCGTCAACAGATTATATCTACTATTGGCACTCAATAACTTTAGAATGAAGAGATCATGTCAATATATAGTAAACCACAAATGATAAATATTCATAACTTCCTACTAGTTACAACATTATTATAATACATTTCCTTATAAGGACAGTATAAATATCAAACGATAAGACATCACACATGAAAAATGTTTAGTTATATTGTGTATCTCTCGGGAGGTCTTGAAATTAGGCCACCCCTTGTAATTAGAAGGTATTGACATTGTCCTCATTGCTTTTAGAATCTTCAAGAAACTCTTTAGCTGTTTGATTACAAACGGAATCTTTAGGTTGGAGGCTTTGCCAATTCTTTAAATTGAGAAGAGAAATATTGTGTTTATTATTTTGAGATAATTGTCAGTAGAAAATTATGTCTTGTAAAGATTCCCTATAACTGTTCAATTACTGTTACTGTGGTCAATGACAACAGATTTGCTACTTCACAATAATAGTAAATAATGACTAATAGAGAGTAATTTTGTTTACATATAAGAGATCTGTAGTTACTATTTCCCAGGGTATGTTTGGTAGTAGCGAAGGTTATAGGAGTTCAACATGTGGTCATATGTGTTTGAAACATATTCAACAGCTCTTGAACTCTTCAACTTGAGCTTGTTATTCCAGGCTACCAGAGTGATCTTCTAGTATGCTCTTTACACTTTTATAGATAGATAGACCTTGATGTCCAGAGTGAATGTGTTCTAGTATATTTGGCTTAGTCTTGGGGATAATTAGATGGCTTCCTTTCAACAAGAAACTGTCCTTAGCGAAGATCTCAGTTAATATATATGTTAAGCCTGGGGTAAGTCTCTTTTGCTAGAAGTTCATTTCAAACAGTATTGTTTCAACCTCTGTAGAAAAGGAACACTTCTTGCTGCTGGGTCTCTCTGAGGCATTTGTCAGGTGAAGGTAATTAAGTTCACAAAAGCTTCTACTTTACTTTGAAATTCTTTAATCTCTTAGCATTTAAAGGGATTGGTAATCTAAAAAGGTGGTCTACTGTGTTTAGTTCTTTGACTGATACATGTCTAATTAAGAAATAATACTTTATAACCTAAATTGTTGTATTCACAAGGTAACTCTTCCAGATTCTTTGAGGACAGGAGAGAAACTAGAGTCTTATGGTCTGTCTCTACTACAAACTCAGGCTCAATTAACAATTTCTCAGCTGCCATATCATTATCAATCCTTCCTTTTTTCACTGTTCTGTGGACATCAAGGACCTGGATATAGCCACTACACTACTTGATTGATTTTCCATCATTCTTATGATCTATGATACTCTCTGAAACAACTCTGTCAATCTTAAAGGTCAGTGGATGCCCATTCAGGTATAGATGTGTTGTCCATTGCTGTGTCTCTCCAATGCTTCTAAAAAATGCATCATCTTTTGAAGTTCCATTAGCATTGTAATTCCACACTTGTAGTGTCTGGCTTCAGAGGCAGGATAATAGAAATCTCCACAAGGAGGAACCTTCCCACATCTTGTACAAACAGTTTCTTTAGATCTTTGATATTGGGTTGTCTTTGGGACTAAGTCAAGTCTGTTATCTTTAAATGGCTTCTATGTGCCTGTTTGTGATTTATTAACCCCTTCTGCAGTTTTTTACTTGTTCAGTTTTCTATTGTAATATTATAAACTATTTTATCAAGAATAAGACTTTTCTGCTGTTGAATTTCACTTGTTAGTAAATGGCATTCTGTCCCTGCAGAAAACATTTTTCGATTTTTGTTTCACTATGTCATACTTTTTGATCCTATTCCAAATTCTTGAAAACATTGAGGACATTGTCTCCTTGAGCTCACATCAATGTGTTAACTTGAGTTTATTCTCTCTTTCTTTGTGAGATCTAGACGGACTAAACTCAAACAATTCTGAAGGAGTAAACTGGTATGAGGCTTTGTCTCAGTATTGGTTAAACTCCTGACATCATGTACTGTATGCTATCTACACTCAGTAACTTTTACAACAAAAAGATTGGACAGAGATTATGTCAATTTATATATAGTCAACCACAAATTTTATAGTAACTATGTATAATGAAAATATTAAATCATCATAACAATAGTAATTATTGCTGGTAGCCAAATATGACAAATGTCAGTTTAATAACACAATATGAAAAAATAAAATACAATATTAGTTAGTTATGTGTGTAGTTTATTGTATAAAATAATTAACATAATAAAAATAGACTTGCCAACACAAACACATGATAGAATATCAAGAATTTAAGTTATGATCATATTAACGACATATTGTAAACATTTAATAACACAATGTCTGTTTATAACAAGAAAATATCAATTAATGAAAAAAGACAATAGCACACAATATATTATTTATGTTATAAATTTAATATTTAATGACTTTTGGAGTGATTGTTGTAAATGAAGATATTATCTCAGCCCCTTCATTAGTGTATGAAAATGAAAGTTCAATTTCTTTTCCTTGATCATCATTATTGAATGTAAATTCCTCTAATGAATCTTGATCATCATCATTCAATGTAGATTTCTCTAATGTATCTTGATCATCATCATTCAATGTAGATTTCTCTAATGTATCTTGATCATCATCATTCAATGTAGATTTCTCTAATGTATCAACTGTACTCTCTAATAATAAACAATGGATCAATAGTTATATAATGGATATATACCATCAAATGTTCCAAGAGTATATTGTCCATAGATATTACCAGTAGGAACTGATCCTATACTATTTTTACCATTAACCTGTAAATGAGTAAATGTCATAATGTCATTATGACATCATTGTAACTTACTGATGTCTGGATTAAAGTTGATTTGGTCAAAGATAGTTTACTGAGAAATTGATAGTTATTTTGTTTGTTATGCCACCATCTTGAGTAAACCTCTCTTACCTGTACATGTGTGTGTGTGTGTGACATTTATCTACACTTTAAAAACTGATTAGTTGATTTAACAATATATTGTTATATAGATTGTATTATGCCAACTGTTTACAAGATGTTAGAACTAAAAATGATATTTTTGAAAATAAAAATATTTGTTTAATAGTTAAATACACAAGAATTAGTAATCCAAATTGTATTTGGTTTACTTTCAGTTTACATCATATTATCAATATAACTATATATATCATATATATATATATATTATATAACTATATATGATATAACAATATATTGGTTAAATCAACTATCAGTTTTTAGAGTGGATCACTATTAATAATAAATAGATACTTACATGTTTAGATAGAGGGACATAAAGTATGAAGATAATAATACCTTGACCAGCAATAAAGACTGTCATTATATATGAAATGAACAGTAATTTATCAGTAAAGAAAAGAACATTAGCTAGCCATCCTATACCCATCACTATAGTAAGTGATATAGATGACTTCAACCAATATCTAACAAATAATAATATTAAGTTATAAATTGTAATATATCTTACTTAATATTATCAACTTTAGATTTATGTTGTTGTGATTTTTGATGTCTTCTCATTATAACAATAGACATGATGAAGAACCCAATATTGACCTGATAATGGAACATTACATTTGTCTCTCCATCCATTCATCCATTAAACTTACTAGTAGTATTAAGATAACTGGTATAATAAATGACCATATAAATCTACTCTCATAATTTAACCAACATCTATAAAATGTTTATTATTATTAAATAATTATATAACTACTATTACTAACGCAACCAGTTTGTCATTCTCGTATAACAAGTAATGGCTGTGGTTTACATCAGTACCAACAAGATATCCAATAGGTACTATAATTAACATATATACTCCAGGAATACCTGAATACAATAATAGTTAGAACTAATAAATTAATTAATATAATTAACATACCATAACTCAATAGTGTAAAACACATTATGTAACGTTTAGGATGTTTAATGAAAACCCTAACAAGAGCAACATATAAGACCACACCCTCCATTAACATCCACATAAATGTCACTAGAAACATGTACTGCAGTACTATAGCTATTGATGAACACACATGCTAAATGATAGCAACAATCACATGACAGTCACATGACTACATACCCAATACTTGGTTTGTTCAATACCCACTACAAATAGAAGTTGTCCTATCAATAAATTACTACATAACATAACATGAATATAGTTCCTCATACTCCACAGTGATCTATGGACATATATACTATCACTGATATATATGTGTGTGTATCTTACTTCATACAAAGATAGGTCAATATTGTCAGTAACATACATATCATAGAGATAGGTAATAACACAACTCCTATAGTTTGAAGGATCTTACGATCTTTATCACTAACCTATAAAATGGACAGTTATATATACAGACATACTCACAGACATACTGGTACTCCTGGACTAAGTAGAATAGCAAAGTGTGTTAGATGATCACATTGACATCTTACTGTTGAACCCTCTTGACTAATAAGACTACACCCATTAGTCTTCCACTCACCACTTGGTAATCTAATATCAGATCTAATAGGAGATATAATACACTCAATATATTATTGATAGAATTATGTACAATTTAAACTGCCAATATACACAAGATATATTATCACTACTTGATATCTGTGTAGAGGAAGAAGAGATAAGGAAAGGTTGCTATGACAACTGAGTATGTCTTGTTATACCTGTTGACTAGGCAAGTTAAACAAGATGTTAACTGGTATAGTCAGATCTGTTATAGAACAGTCTGTACAATTAGTAGAAGAGAGAACTGGAGATATGATAGATTGGTTAGGATCTTCAGGAGGTAACCATCTTAATAAATTTTGGTAGTAAAATGAAGCTATTTTAACTGGTAGATTATCAAATATATCAGGAGGTAATGTAATAGAATTATTATTAACAGATATTGCTTCAATTGGACCAGTTAGAGTTGTAATCTCTTTAACAGTAAATGCTATATATACAAGAGAGACATAGAGTATACAACTAATATATATATATATATATATACCTACCAATAGTATCTCCTATCATCTGTAGTCCTGTAGTATTATAGAGATATAGTGCAAATAGATCTAATGTTTGGAGGAGTTGACTACCAATAGATCGCCTCTTATCCTGTAATTAGTAATGTAATTATTATTAATTAATGATATATTTACCTCATTATTAGGAATGGTCTTGTTTGTCAGTATATTATTAATAACATTATTAAAATTCTATAATAATATAATAAATTGTAATTAATTATAACAGGATATTGTAGATACCTTAGTGAAATTAATTGAAACAAGTTCTGGTGACTGGATTAACTGGTTATTAATAATAGTAGACAATAAGAAAATAGTTTCATCAACTGTTATATCTTCATTATTTTCATTTAATATTTTCAAAGCCGTTATAGAAGAACTATTGATCTGTGTATGTAATAGAATGAGAGATGATATTACAAATTATATTAGTACTATACTTTTGATAATATAGTATTAAATTGTTTACTAGTAAAACAATAAATACTATCATCCCAGTTACCATCTTGTTTACATAGTCTGGTACCTGTTAGAGAGGATTATAATATAAGGAGAAGTTATCATTTACCATTAACAGTTCCTTTATAACAGTAAAAACCAGTGACATTATGACCTGGTAGTGTCTCTGGCCATATACCATCAGTAGAACAAGTTATAGGACTTGGAGATGGTGCAGATATGATGTTTGTACTCCTCATACTGGTCATACTTGTTTCAGTAATACTGGTCATACTGGATTTGCTTGTTTCAGTGGATGTCATGTCTGAACTGGTTAGAATGGTCATACTAGAACTGATTGTTATATCAGAACTGGCTAAACTGGTTTCAGTATGTAAAGTACTGCTTGTACTAGAGTTGATAGTTTCAGTGGACGTTATATCAACTGTGTTAAGACTGGTCATACTAGAACTGATTGTTATATCAGAACTGGTTAAACTGGTTTCAGTAGGTAAAGTACTGCTTGTACTAGAGTCGATAGTTTCAGTGGACGTTATATCAACCATGTTAAGACTGGTCATACTAGAACTGATTGTTATATCAGAACTGGTTAAACTGGTTTCAGTAGGTAAAGTACTGCTTGTACTAGAGTCGATAGTTTCAGTGGACGTTATATCAACTGTGTTAAGACTGGTCATACTAGAACTGATTGTTATATCAGAACTGGTTAAACTGGTTTCAGTAGGTAAAGTACTGCTTGTACTAGAGTCGATAGTTTCAGTGAACGTTATATCAACCATGTTAAGACTGGTCATACTAGAACTGATTGTTATATCAGAACTGGTTAAACTGGTTTCAGTAGGTAAAGTACTGCTTGTACTAGAGTCGATAGTTTCAGTGAACATTATATCAACCATGTTAAGACTGGTCATACTAGAACTGATTGTTATATCAGAACTGGTTAAACTGGTTTCAGTAGGTAAAGTACTGCTTGTACTAGAGTCGATAGTTTCAGTGAACGTTATATCAACCATGTTAAGACTGGTCATACTAAAACTGATTGTTATATCAGAACTGGTTAAACTGGTTTCAGTAGGTAAAGTACTGCTTGTACTAGAGTCGATAGTTTCAGTGGACGTTATATCAACCATGTTAAGACTGGTCATACTAGAACTGATTGTTATATCAGAACTGGTTAAACTGGTTTCAGTTGGTAAAGTACTGCTTGTAATAGAGTCGATAGTTTCAGTGGACGTTATATCAACCATGTTAAGACTGGTCATACTAGAACTGATTGTTATATCAGAACTGGTTAAACTGGTTTCAGTAGGTAAAGTACTGCTTGTACTAGAGTCAATATTTTCGGTGGATGTTATATCAGTTGTGGTCAGATCAGTTATACTTGTTTCACTCATTGTAATACTGGTCATACTGGTTATACTTGTTACTGAGGGTTCAATACTAGAGGTTGTTACATTAGTTGATGATATGTCACAATGATAGGAGAGAGAAAGATTAGCACTACGTGGTAATGACCCATTTCCATTATCAAATATCAATGTACTCTTATTAGTATATAATGATTGGGATATATTCCCATTATAAAGACTCCAAGATCTACAAAGAGATATTATAACATAATATAAAGAGATAGTACTCACTCATTCTTATAACATAACTCATATTGTTCCAATGTTATATTGACTTGACTAAGACTCCAGATATCTTTATTAATAGTATAGTTCTCTTGTATCCAACTCAATGAGAATTCACTGATATTATTATTAAGACATGTTGTAATTAATGTATTCTGACTACTACTAGGAGAGTAGATTGGAACATTATATAAACTACTACCATTAAAATAAGACCAGTATTTGTTACCCACTGGTACAAAATATGCCAAAGGTGATGAGGTATCTTCAGTATGTAGAGAGAGAAGGATAACATTAGGTGATGTATCAGTACATGGACTAGGTCCAATGAATTGAGTTAATTGAAGTAAGAAACTTATAATTCTGAGAAGAAAGCAATATATTCTATTTATTGATATATAAAGACATTACTTACATTATATTGTCATTATTATTACAAATATTCTCTTTATAAGTAGTAGGTGAAGATGATAGAGTAACAGGTGTAATAACTTGAAGATCTAACATTGGGGATGTTGCTTGACGACTTCCTATATGTTTATTATTGTTACTTGCTACTTCTTTATAGTCAGGATCACTAGTAAAATAAAGACATCCATTTGAACTATCACATTCACTAGAGTTAAATGAGATAGTTGAATTAACAAGATCCCAACCAGGGAGTTCCTCATTATTAAAGTCTTGTTGGTATATTTGTCGATAACATCCATTGTGTTGTAGAGATATACTGATGTTGTCTAATGCCCACACATCACAATTAGTACGAGGTGCTCTGTACGTCTGATTCCATGCAAAACGTACTGTTTGATTTAACAGTAGATCATTGTTAATAGTAATGTTATAAAGATATGGTCCAACAGCTGATGAGGCAGTAAATGGGACAGTATATGTAGTAGTATCATTATATGTTAAATTAAGGAATGATGAGTTAATGGAGGTCACTGTGGGAATATTTTTCGTATTATAATTATCTTCTGTTCCATGTACATAATAGAAATGAAGTGGAACAACTGTAGTATTGTCTATTAATGCTTTAATGAGAACACCTTCATTTGGTACTTTCAATATATAACACAATGACTGATTATGAGGTGGGTCTGTATAGTTAAGAACTAGTGAGAATTTTAAGTCACTAGAGAGAGAGAGAGAGAGAGAGAGAGAGAGAGAGAGAGTTATCAGTATTTTATCAGTACTAGTATTTGACTTACATTTCAATATCTTCAGCTTCAGTTGGCAAATAAAGAAGAAACAAGATACAGAGACACACAGCAGTAAACATGACTAACTTCCTAACTCCAAGAATGTATACTATTGTCAACAGATTATGTCTACTATTGGAACTCAATAACTTTTACGACAACAAGAATGAAGAGATCACGTCAATATATAGTAAACCACAAATGATAAATATTCATAACTTCCTACTAGTTAGTAGTTACAACATTATTACAATACATTTCCTTATAAGGACAGTACAAATATCAAACAATTAGACATCACACATGAAAAATATTTATTTATATTGTGTATCTCTTGGGTGGTCTTGAATTCAGCCATTCCTTGTAACTACATGTCCAGAAGGTATTGATAATGTATTGAAATTATCCACATTACTTTCAGAATATTCTAGAAACTCTCCAGCTGTTTAATTGCAATCGGGATCTTTAGGCTGGAAGCTTCTTAGAGGTCATTCTTAACTGACTTCCATCATTTGTCACAAGTTTATAAGACCCAGCATTCTTCCCTCTGTATTATTCCTTTGGTATTCTGATTTGGTATCCATACTTCCTCTCTTATTACTTCTGTTGTTTATCAAAGTATCTTTTGTGCTTTTTTTCTTTACTTTGAAAAAATTGGGAACGTGAAGTTTTAAAGTAACATTATGTAACATTATGCATTAGACTGTATCATACTTTTCCATAGATTTTTCAAGGTTAGTATAACTCTCTCTGCCTCACTATTTTCTTAGGTATATCTTGAGACACTTGTAATGTGTTTAAATTAGCTGAGAATTCTCTAAATTGACAGGAGGAATGTTAGGTTCATTATTTGAGATAATTGTCTGTGATGTCACATACAATGATTACAATCTCTTTAGATCTATAATGTTGGGTTAACTTTGGGACTGGATTTCATTCTATACTCCATCTTCTTTCTTCTGCTGTTAACTTTCGTTTATTGGTAGATGGTATTCTGCCACTTCAGAAATTAGTTCTCAAATTTTTGTTTCTCTATACATTCTCTGTACTGGTTAAACTCCTAACACAGTGTAATGTATACTCTATACTCAATAACTTTTGGACAACAAGAATAAAGAATGGCAGAGATAACATCAATATATAATTATAGTCAACCACAAATTTTATAACAAATAATTAACGTTTACTTTTAATAATAATTATTACATCTAATATGATTGTAATTGTTCCTGGTAGCCAAATACAACAAACATCACTTTAATAACATATTATGTGAAATCAAACCATTATAACAAGAAAATATCAATTAATGACAATAGTACACAAAATAATAAAAAAAACTTAATATTCAATGAATTTTGGAATGATCGTTGTAAATGAAGATATTATCTCCTCTCCTTCATTAGTGTATGATAATGAAAGTTCAATTTCTTTTCCTTGATCATCATTCAATCTAGATTTCTCTAATGTATCTTGATCATCGTCATTCAATGTAGATTTCTCTAATGTATCAGCTGTACTCTCTAATAATAAACAATGGATCAATAGTTATATAATGGATATATACCATCAAATGTTCCAAGAGTATATTGTCCATAGATATTACCAGTAGGAACTGATCCCACACCATTTTTACTACTAACCTGTAAACAAGTAAATGTCATGATGTCATTATGACATCATTGTAACTTACTGATGTCCACATTAAAGTTGTTTTAGTGAAAGATAGTTTACTGAGAAATTGATAGTTATTTTGTTTGTTATGCCACCATCTTGAGTAAACCTCTCTTACCTGTATATATGTGTATGTTTGTATGCATTTATGACATCTACCCATACATATCACTGTATAAATTGATTGATTGATGTAACCAATATATGTTATATATAGATTGTATTATGTAGAAATTGTTTATGCAAACTGAAAACTATTACTTACATGTTTAGATAGAGGGACATAAAGTATGAAGATAATAATACCTTGACCAGCAATAAAGACTGTCATTATATATGAAATGAACAGTAATTTATCAGTAAAGAAAAGAACATTAGCTAGCCATCCTATACCCATCACTATAGTAAGTGATATAGATGACTTCAACCAATATCTAACAAATAACAATATTAAGTTATAAATTGTAATATATCTTACTTAATATTATCAACTTTAGTTTTATGTTGTTGTGATTTTTGATGTCTTCTCATTATAACAATAGACATGATGAAGAACCCAATATTGACCTGATAATGGAACATTACATTTGTCTCTCCATCCATCCATCCATTTAAACTTACTAGTAGTATTAAGATAACTGGTATAATAAATGACCATATAAATCTACTCTCATAATTTAACCAACATCTATAAAATATTTATTATCATTAAATAATTATATAACTACTATTACTAACGCAACCAATTTGTAATTCTCGTATAACAAGTAATGGCTGTGGTTTTCATCAGTACCAACAAGATATCCAATAGGTACTATAATTAACATATATACTCCAGGAATACCTGAATACAATAATAGTTAGAACTAATAAATTAATTAATATAATTAACATACCATAACTCAATAGTGTAAAACACATTATGTAACGTTTAGGATGTTTAATGAAAACCCTAACAAGAGCAACATATAAGACCACACCCTCCATTAACATCCACATAAATGTCACTAGAAACATGTACTGCAGTACTACAGCTATTGATGAACACACATACTAAATGACAGTAACAATCACATGACAGTCACATGACTACATACCCAATACTTGGTTTGTTCAATACCTACTACAAATAGAAGTTGTCCTATCAATAAATTACTACATAACATAACATGAATATAGTTCCTCATACTCCACAGTGATCTATGGACATATATACTATCACTGATATATATGTGTGTGTATCTTACCTCATACAAAGATAGGTCAATATTGTCAGTAACATACACATCATAGAGATAGGTAATAACACAACTCCTATAGTTTGAAGGATTTTACGATCTTTATCACTAACCTATAAAATGGACAGTTATATATACAGACATACTCACAGACATACTGGTACTCCTGGACTAAGTAGAATAGCAAAGTGTGTTAGATGATCACATTGACATCTTATTGTTGAACCCTCTTGACTAATAAGACTACACCCATTAATGTTCCACTCACCACTTGGTAATCTTATATTAGATCTAATAGGAGATATAACACACTCAATATATTATTGATAGAATTATATACAATTTAAACTGCCAATATACACAAGATATATTATCACTACTTGATATCTGTGTAGAGGAAGAAGAGATATGGTTGCTATGACAACTGAGTATGTCTTCTTATACCTGTTGACTAGACAAGTTAAAGAAGATGTTAACTGGTGTAGTCAGATCTGTTATAGAACAGTCTGTACAATTAGTAGAAGAGAGAACTGGAGATATGATAGATTGGTTAGGATCATCAGGAGGTAACCATCTTGATAAATTTTGGTAATAAAATGAAGCTATTTTAACTGGTAGATTATCAAATATATCAGGAGGTAATGTAATAGAATTATTATTAACAGATATTGCTTCAATTGGACCAGTAAGTGTTGTAATCTCTTTAACAGTAAATGCTATATATACAAGAGAGAGACATAGAGTATACAACTAATATATATAATATATATATATACCTACCAATAGTATCTCCTATCATCTGTAGTCCTGTAGTATTATAGAGATATAGTGCAAATAGATCTAATGTTAGGAGGAGTTGACTACCAATAGATCGCCTCTTATCCTGTAATTAATAATATAAATATTATTAATTAATTATAAATTTACCTCATTATTAGGAATGGTCTTGTTTGTCAGTATATTATTAATAACATTATTAAAATTCTATAATAATATAATAAATTGTAATTAATTATAACAGGATATTGTACATACCTCAGTGAAATTAATTGAAACAGGTTCTGGTGACTGGATTAACTGGTTATTAATAATAGTAGACAATAAGAAAATAGTTTCATCAATTGTTATATCTTCATTATTATCACTTAATATTTTCAAAGCTGTTATAGAAGAACTATTGATCTGTGTATGTAATATAATGAGAGATGATATTACAAATTATATTAGTACTATACTTTTGATAATATAGTATTAAATTGTTTACTAGTAAAACAATAAATACTATCATCCCAGTTACCATCTTGTTTACATAGTCTGGTACCTGTTAGAGAGGATTATAATGTAAGGAGAAGTTATCATTTACCATTAACAGTTCCTTTATAACAGTAAAAACCAGTGACATTATGACCTGGTAGTGTCTCTGGCCATATACCATCAGTAGAACAAGTTATAGGAGTTGGAGATGGAGTAGATATAATGTGTGTACTGGTCATACTGGTTATACTTGTTACTGAGGGTTCAATATTACAGGCTGCTACAGTAGTTGATGATATGTCACAATGATAGGAGAGAGAAAGATTAGCACTACGTGGTAATGACCCATTTCCATTATCAAACATTAATGTACTCTTATTAGTACATAATGATTGGGATATATTCCCATTATAAAGACTCCAAGATCTACAAAGATATATTATAACATAATATAAAGAGATACTACTCACTCATTCTTATAACATAACTCATATTGTTCCAATGTTATATTGACTTGACTAAGACTCCAGATATCTTTATTAATAGTATAGTTCTCTTGTATCCAACTCAATGAGAATTCACTGATATTATTATTAAGACATGTTGTAATTAATGTATTCTGACTACTACTAGGAGAGTAGATTGGAACATTATATAAACTACTACCATTAAAATAAGACCAATATTTGTTACCCACTGGTACAAAATATGCCAAAGGTGATGAGGTATCTTCAGTATGTAGAGAGAGAAGGATGACATTAGGTGATGTATCAGTACATGGACCAGGTCCAATGAATTGAGTTAATTGAAGTAAGAAACTTATAAATCTGAGAAGAAAGCAATATATTCTATTTATTGATATATAAAGACATTACTCACATTATATTGTCATTATTATTACAAATATTCTCTTTATAAGTAGTAGGTGAAGATGATAGAGTAACAGGTGTAATAACTTGAAGATCTAACATTGGGGATGTCGCTTGACGACTTCCTATATGTCTATTACTAGGACTTGGTACTCCGTCATAATCAGGATCACTAATAAAATAAAGACATCCATTTGAACTATCACATTCATCAGAGTTAAATGAAATATTTGAGTTAACAAGATCCCAACCAGGGATTTCCTCATTATTAAAGTCTTGTTGATATATTTGTCGATAACATCCATTGTGTTGTAGAGATATACTGATGTTGTCTAATGCCCACACATCACAATAAGTATGATTTGCTCTGTATGTCTGATTCCATGCAAAACGTACTGTTTGATTTAACAGTAGATCATTGTTAATAGTAATGTTATAAAGATATGGTCCAACAGCTGATGAGGCAGTAAATGGGACAATATATGTAGTAGCATCATTATATGTTAAATTAAGGAATGATGAGTTAATGGAGTTCACTGTGGGAATACGCATTTTATTTTTAGGTGCTGTTCCATGTACATAATAGAAATGAAGTGGAACAACTGTAGTATTGTCTATTAATGCTTTAATGAGAACACCTTCATTTTGTACATTCAGTGATGAACAATTGTCATCAATAAATATTTCTGTATAGTTAAGAACTAGTGAGAATTCTAAGTCACTAGAGAGAGAGAGGGGGGGGAGAGAGAGGGGGGGGGGAGAGAGAGAGAGGGAGAGAGAGAGAGAGAGAGAGAGAGAGAGTCATCAGTATTATATCATTACTATTTGACTTACATTTCAACATCTTCAGCTTTAGTTGACAGATAAAGAAGAGACAAGATACAGAGACACACAGCAGTAAACATGACTAACTTCCTAACTCCAAGAATGTAGATTATTGTCAACAGATTATGTCTACTATTGGCACTCAATAACTTTTACGACAACAAGAATGAAGAGATCATGTCAATAGATATAGTAAACTACAAATGATAAATACTCTATAACTTCCTAGTAGTTACATTATTACAATACATTTCCTTATAAGGACATTAAAAAAATCAAATGACTAGACTAGACATTACACATGAAAAATATTTAGTTATATTGTATCTCTTGGGAGGTATTGAAATTGGGTCCTTCTTGGTGAAACTTGTATGATGATGTAACTTGTATTATGATGATGACATCACTATGTGTCATAGTGTTTTGGTTTAGGGTCCATGATGTCATCATATATGATGACATCAACTGTGTCATTAATGATGATGTCATCATAGTCAAGTTACACCTGAAATTAGTCCACTTCTTGTAATTAGAAGGTATGGGACATTGACAAAGGTATTGCTTTCAGAATATTCTAGAATAACTTTATATGATCTAAGTAATTCTTTTCTATCATTCCCTCAGTATTATTCTGATCTGGTATCCATACTTTCTCTCCTGAGTAAAGAGCTGGTAGTTCTGTTATTTGGTATTGTCTATCAAACTTTGTGCTCTCTTTAATCTTTTTAATCTCTTCTTCAATGTAGAAAATTTGGCAACTTGAGGTTTAAGGTATCTTCTGATACTGTAGACCTAATACTATGAAACATGAGTAATTGTCCAGGACTATGTCCTAGTTTATTGAAGATGACAATAGTACCAAGTAAGGATCATCTGACTTTTCTGCAGATTTTCAAGGTTTATATATCTCTCTGTTTCACTATTCCCTTAGAAATATTTTGGACTACTTGTTTAAATCAGCTAAGAACTCTCTATAACCTATATCATTGAATTAAAGTAAGGATTGATTTATTGGTCCAACTTATAATCTCTGACAAGAATAAAGAATAGACAGAGACGATATCAAGATAAAAATATATTTGACCACAAATTTATAATAAATATGTATAATTAAAACAATTATATTACATAATTATATTTATTATTTGTAATGTGATTGGACAGTAAGTCAAATATGACAACATCAGTTTAGTAAACATGTTTGGATGTAACCAAATACAATATTAGTTAGTGTCTGATTTATTATATAAAATAATTAACATAATAAAAATAGACTATTTACAAAATAATCTCATAATCTATTTAACATGGATTCCACTGGTAAGTCAGGTAGTCCTTCTCTATCTAATGATACATATTGAGGAGGATCTGTACTGTAATTTATTGTATGACATGTCTTCTGTAATTTAATAACAGCTTCTCTATATAATGTATTATATTAATAGAGTAATATATATAAGACAGACATCATACTTGCTAACATGAACACATGATAGAATATCAAGTATTTTAAGATGGTGACATTCTTTTCTCAAATGTCTTAGAGCTTGATCACTGACATAAAAAGAAAGAGAAGGAAAGATATAGTTACTATAACTTTGACCTAATGTCTCACATACGTAATATTGGTACCAGACATGTCAATATGATCTATCCAGGTACATCCTTGAGCTAAATATTTAATTGATTTATCACCCAATAATGGACAAGTTGATAAATGAACAGATCTCAATAACTGACAATTAAAAGCTAATACTTGAATACTAGCATCAGTCAGAGCCTATAAGAATGGATGGATGGATGGATAGATGGATGGATGAGGAGATAGACAGATGAAAATCAGGAAGAGATCAAATACCTCACATCCACTCAAATCAATAGTTTCTAAGTTATTCAATCCTCCAGCCATTTTCTATAGCAGTACACACAATAAACTGACTATATAATAATACATACTGTTAATCCATCATCAGATAAATCTGTTAATTCAGCTAATCCTAAATGTTTTAAATGTTGATTGTGTCTCAAGGCAGCAACACCCTGCAATAAAGATAGTTCTAATATAATAGATGTATCTTATTTACCTGATCACTGACTCCACAACCAGTAATATCTAAGTCAATAAGAGAGGGTATTTGAGCAATTAGCTCCACACCAGTGTCTGATATATGGTCACAGTAAGAGACATTTAAATGAGTTAACTGGTGACAACTATAACAGATTATGACATCATTATTATGATATATATATATTAATGTACTATTGTGATATTCTTAATGGAGTAACATCAGATAGTTTAGCACAGTTGGTAAGATTGAGTTCTCTTAATGAACCACTAGCATTTTCAACAATATAACGAATACCAGCATCAGATACTCTATTTAAACAACAAATAAAAATATTGTAGGGGGTGTGGTTTACCGATGACAATCAGCTATGTTTAGAACATGAAGTTTCTTAAGAGATCCTATTAATTTAAGTCCTTGATCAGTAATTCTGGAACATCCCGGGAGACAAACTATTTGTAAATCACGACATGCTTTAGCCAAAGCCCTCAATGATACATCAGTAATTACATCGTTATCTAATTACAAAGTCATGAATATAGTTAAAAATAATAAAACCACACCTACTTTCAATTTTAATTGATTTCAACTTTCTATTTTCTATTGCTAAATGTTTGAAGGCTCTGTCACTGAGAGAAGACCCGCCCAAAAGAGAGATGTGACGAAGGGTGTGGCAATGAGTGACAAAACCCTAAACAATGATTATTCTTAATTAATGGGTGTGGTCACTTACTAAGAGTGCTTCATCTGTTAGTGTCAGTACATCATCAAGAATTAATGTATGTAATATTGGAAGTCCTTGACCAATAAATTGAAGAGCTTCTTGAGTTAACTAGAGAGAGAGAGAGAGAGAGAGAGAGAGAGAGAGAGAGAGAGAGAGAGGAGATATCATTGTCTACAATGACATAATAATAATTAACCTGCGTACATCCTGAAAGATCTAAATGTATTAATTTACGACATCCTTTACCAGCCATTATAGATTGGAGTCCTTTACCAGTAAATTGAGTACAATGAGCTAAACTAAGATAATTTAGACTAATACAATATCTAGGAGAGAGAGAATAAAATGATAGCACTTGATCTTTTTACTTTGTTAATAATCTAATAATAGAGTCTGTTACATAACAATGTGACAAATTGAGATAAAATAATCCACTACAGCACATTGCTATACTTTTAATGACATCATCCTAAGAAATATATGAGAGATATCGAATATTTAATTAAGTGGGTGTAGTTACTGTGATATCCTGACACTCAGAGAGATTAAGATCTTGTAGATTTTGACATTGACCAATAAAACGAAAACTTTCTGATGATAATAAACTACATTTTTGTAAACAAAGATGACCCAGTAATGGCCGCCATTTCTTCAAAAGTTGTACTACAGACTTATCTGTTAAACTAGTCCCCAAATAAAACAATATTAATTACTTTAACTTACAAATTACTCAGAGGAGAAAGATCAATCTAAATATATAAATGAAATATATCATTATATTATAACACCAAATACAAGTACTTTATTCCACAGTCTTGTATCTTCAGTCATCTCTCTCCATGAACGACATACTTGAGCACATCGACATATTCCTTGTATACCAACATGACTAAAGATCTGGAGAACAAAGTGGACATGATTATAACAAGTTAATATGTACCTTTATACTGACATCACGAGGAAAGAGAGAAATGGGGTCTTCACCCTCAGGCCAACACCATGCCTCATTTTCATTGTCATGTTCACCACGTCCTCTGTTCAAGAAAAATTGTTTTGCTTTGCAAGATTCTTCAGTTTCTTTCTTCCATGATTGAAACAAAGTCTTCTTAATATGAAGTTGAAATAATTTGATCAAAAGGGCAATAGCTTCCTCTCTTCTCTTTCTTTTCATCACAGAATAATTGTAAGTATCAGTTAAGACAGTGGTAACTAAGGTAAGTACATTGGTAACTAAGATAAGTACATTGGTAACTAAGGTAAGTACATTGGTAACTAAGGTAGGAAATACATTTGGTATATTAGTGTTTAATAAAGGATATATGCCATTTAGTAACGATGGTACGACCATATTTGGAAGCATAATAATGTTGAGCTCTTTGTAACTTTTGCAACAAAACTTCATTTTCTTCTCTAACAAGTAGATGATATTGAATCCATGCCCTATAATTGAGAAATACTATTAATATGAGGAAATTTAAAGGTTTCTAAATACCCATAACAAAGGTGAAATAATTTCTTACGGCGAAAATTAAATGCAGCTTCAAACATTTCTTCAGTGGGTAGATCTGTCTCATCCATTATAGAGTCCAACATTCCACGATGTAAGAGAGAGTGTTGAGGTCGTAATAATGGATCAATAAACATGTCCCTACAAAACAATAGAAATTGAATCATACCACATATAACTGACCATTGTATATTTGAACATCCTTGATCTTTAAGTTGGAGCAAGCTATTCTCCACAAACTCCCAAGGATTATCTGGTAGCATGATAGTTAGACCACTAATGAGTGCCTGCAAAGATACCATCATGCAGAACTGCAGGTATTTGAGCTTAAAACTACCTCCATTAAGACTGGCCAGCTATTAGACTGAAAGTACTGCTGCAGATCTGGACTATAGTCCTCTAGAGAAACTAATGATTGCATGATTTATATCCTAAGGCAAGAATCTCCTCAGGCAAAGGTTTCTTTCACTATGTTGTTGCTATGGTGATTAATTATGGCCTGTAATAAGTGATAAGGGTGTGGTAAATGTTTAGGGCGTGGCAATATTTAGGGCGTGACCTGGCATGTCTACATATACTATTAATTTTTTATAATAACTCTTCGACCTTTTAGTTGCAGAGATGGCAGAACTAGAAGGATTTATCTGTCCACTTTGTATGCAGGTATAATAGTAGTACGCCATATATTATGATTACAGTCCATTATAGAGTTTACCTGGAGTGAGTCAACTTGAGAAGCATGTAAGAGAGGAACACAGTGACTCTGCTAGTGGGAAAATGAAAGCAAATTTTAGACAATTTATTGGTAAAGCTAAAACAACTCTTTCTAAGACAAAGGTATGTTTGTAATTAATGTATAATGTATGATTAATTAATTTAGGCGGGTTTGGAAAGTTCAATTAATGAAGGAGCAGCTGCTGTTGCATTACGTAAGACTCCGGATGGAGAGGATGAAGGGGAAGACCTCATAATTAATGTGACTGGTGTTAATATTGAATTATGGCCTGAACAAGAATTTGGTAAGGATATTAATATGATGTAATGTTGTAATGATGATATAATGAGGATGTGCATGTGATATGATGTAATAATGATGTAATGATTGTATAACAGGTTTTGAGCGTTCTCATATGGAAATGTTTCGTAAAGTGAGAGACATTAAGGTACAACGTATTGCCGTGGAAACCAATCGTCTCTTAATCAGACTTGGAAAGGTAAAGTTTCATATGACATAATTATGACATCATTAAGTTTTGTTTATCACTAATTATAGTTATTAAAAATATTGAAAAACGAACACTCCATGAAACCTAAACAATTAAAAGGTTAGTCACATGACTTTGACTATAGGTCATGTGACATATTCCCTTTAGCTCTAGAACAAGACATTGTTCCATGGAAGAGAGACTCGGAACAAAAGAGATGTATGAAATGTAGCAAGGAATTCTCTGTTCGTAGAAGAAAACATCACTGTCGTCTTTGTGGAGATCTCATATGCAAACACTGCTCTAATTTTTTACCTCTCTCAGAAGCTTGTATGTTGCCATGGTTACAGTAATACCCTATCATTACTATGTAATTATAGACCAATTAGTGTCTGATAGTCCAGAGTATCAATCACTTCTTCCCGGTCCTGGCTCACGACGAAAGAGAGGCAAATTTAGTAAGATGTTAAAAGATGATGATAGTGATGATGAAGAAGACAGTTCTGATGAACTACGAATGTGTCCTACTTGTGAGGAACTGTTGATACGTCGTCTTGCTCAGATGTTATCTGAGGGGAAGACCCTCATCACAGCTCTTTATGAGAAGATGCAATCAACTATGATTGATGCTGACAAACTAAAGCCGAATTATTTGGAAATGAATGACTCTTTAATGTGAGAGAATAATGTGTTATAAATATTTATATATATATATTCTATATAGTAATGGAGAGTATCACTTCAGACTTGTAGATGCTCATGGATTAAGACAGAATCTAGTAAAACTGTATGAAGTAGTTGATAGTGTGAGGTATGGCTGCCCACTTCTAATTATTGCTCCCTATTAATTAAATTATTTCTCATTGTAGTAAACAGATATTGGCATTAAAATATGATGATGGACGAGAACCTTCTCCCACATGTCTAAAAGTTCAACGTTCTATTAGAGTATATGCCAGTACTTATCTTCAAGAAAACTTGTTTACATTACCTGGTTTACCAACAAGAGAGAAACTAAAACAAATCAGAGAAGAAAGGGAGAAAGAAGCTGAAGAAAGGAGACGTGCAATGATGAGACAGAAAGAGGAACAAAGAGAACTAGAAGCTGCTGCAGCTGCTGCTGCTGCTAAAAAGGAATCCACAAAATTAGAAATACCTTTTTCAATTGATACAAAATTTCGTGTGTCACCAACATTTGCTAAGAAAGCTAAAGCTGTTCTTGGTATCAAAATGTCAGACATTGATGATGTTGATCATGACTTGACCTCAGGATGGACAGCAGAGCCTGTTATATCTAGTACTTTAGATGTTGAAGTAGACCCATTTGAACTTCAACGACAACAATTACTGAGTTATATTAATCAGGCTCAACAAGCTAAAAGATTTGATGAAGTAGCTACTTTGAAAGAATCTCTTCGAGAGATTGAGAGTTTAATGGAACAAGCTCAAATGTAGTAATCCCTTATTAATGACATGATAATGAGTTCATTATTTTTATCCCATGCAATGTGCTGATAATATATATTTATATGAAGTAGGAATTTTGTTTATCATGTTATTCATATTTTATATTTTAAATATAGAAATTAATTGAGCTATATGAACGTGATAGAATTCTGAAAAAAAGTTAACAGAATGTTTCGGCCAAAGGCCTTCATCAGCTCTTTGGCCGAAACGTTCTGTTAACTTTTTTTCAGAATTCTATCACGTTCATATAGCTCAATTAATTTCTATATTTAAAATATAAAATATATATTTATATGGAATTAAAAATGTGATTGTTTTCTGTAGCAAATTATGGGTGGAGCTCATAATAATTAAACTATTGTTTTCAGCCTCCCACTCAAAAGCGAAATTGCGTGGGTGGTTGGCTTGTAGAAATGGCGAGCCCATCAGAGCTTGCTCAATGTCTCGAATGGTTTGATAACCAGTTAAGGCAGACAGTGGCGTTCTGGTTGACTAAATCCATTGATCACAAACATGGGTAAGTCATTAGACAGCCATTACACTCTATCTTATTCTTCATTAGAGGATATTACAATTGTTTAAGTTTAACTGGTGAGATTTATGATAAGACAAAGTATGGCTGGCTTCAAGGCAGACAGGTATAATGCTCCACTTGTATTACATATTATATTAATGATAATATCTGTAGGTATGGATGCTAGCTAAACTATACAATCAACTCCCTGAATATCATCGAACAGATGTTTTAGAAGCAGCTATACAAGGTTACACGTAAATACATGTGTGTGTGGTATATCACTGATTGTATTAGGTGGAGAGTTCCTCTTAGAGGCTATCAAAGTAAAAGATCAGTTGAGATGTTATTTTGCTGTCACTGATAATGGACTACCACTTAGATTGCAACGAAAACCTTATACAGAATGTTTCTACATAATGGGTTTGTATGAACTCTATAGAGCAACATCAGAACTAAAATACCAGGTACTGTCTGTCTGTCTCTCTGTTTACCATCAATCATTAGATTGGAGCTGAGGAGATGTTACAACAATTGATATATTGGATATGTCATGATGATAGTGGATTGGGTGTGGCTTCATTATCAGGAGCTCCACCCACTAGAGAACTTGGTCGTCCTATGATGTTACTTAATGTAATATATGAAGTTTGTGGTAATGATCCTGTACTACGTGAGAAATATTGGGAACAATTAAAATGGAGCACTGACGCTATTATGCAACATGTACAGAATGAATGAATGGATGGATGGATAATGGTTGAATGGCTGAATGGATGGATAGATGTTTATGTATCTATTTGTAGCATGATGGACAATGGGTTCATGAACATGTTCTTGTAACTGGTGGATTTCCTGAAGGCTGTCTTGGTCGACTAACTAATCCTGGACATGCTATAGAGGCTGGATGGTTCCTGTTACAAGAAGCAGAAGCAAGGTCTATAAATTCAATTATAATTAACTGTTAATTAACTAGGGGCTCTTTTATAGAAACAATATAGAACTTTGTACCATAGCTATCAAACAGTTTATAGAGATACCATGGCAATATGGCTGGGACACAGAGTATGGAGGATTTTATTATTTCTTAGATTGTGAAGCACACAGTCCCATACAACTGGAATGGAATATGAAACTTTGGTGGGTCCATTGTGAGGCCTTGATTGCTTCTCTAATGGCATATTGTACAACTAAAGATCCCCAACATTGGGCCCTGTTTAAACAAGCATTTGATTACACTGTGAATCGTGTAAGATTTTACTAGTTATATTAACTGGTTTGACTTGTTTTATGATCTTGTTTTAGTTTCCTGATACTGAACATGGTGAGTGGTTTGGTTATCTCAATAGAGAAGGTAAAATTAATCAGACATTTAAAGGTGGTCCTTTTAAAGGTACAAATTAATCTACATACTAAATAAAGTAATATTCTCTTTTAGGATGTTTCCATTTACCACGATGTTTGTATTTATGTCGACAGTTATTGCAAGAACTTCAAGCACAAGTGTAATAAATTATTAAAGAGAGTGACCCTATTTTGAAAACTTAATTAATTAACATTAAACAAAAATTAATTGACCACACCCATCAACATGGCTCTTTTTAGAAGAGTAAGTAATAAACGAGTAAATGTAGATTGAAATATTTTCCATTAACAGATTAATATTTGGTCAATTAATTATTGTAGGACTATTAGTCGAAGGTAAGTTAAGTTTCATTAGTCATTTCTACAGTATTATATATACACATATAGTGCTGTACAATATGCTAGAAAAGGAGATGACTATTATCTACAGCAGAGCAAGATACCTACCATGCATTTCCAACCTAGTTTACCACGACTGCCAATACCTAAACTTGCAGACTCTTGTCAACGCTATTTAGCAGCTCAACGTCCTATACTCTCTGACAAAGAGTATGAAACAACAGTTCAATTGACTGAAGAGTTTTCTAAAGACAGGTCAGATGGATGGGGTAAGTAATTATAAGTGGGAGGAGTTTCAATACTCATTCCTATAGAACTTAATCAACGTCTGATACTGCAAGATCAAGATAATAAACACACTAGTTTTATTGCTGGTAAATTCAAATGTTTATTGACTTGACCACACCTACTTTAATTAGATTACTGGTATGACATGTATTTAAAGGATCGTCGCTCTATTGTCCTCAATCATAATCCTTTTGCTTTATTTAAAGAAGACCCTCGTAACCCCTCTCAAGTTAGCCACACCCACTTTTTTTTCATTTACCCTATCACATGTAGACTGATCGTGCAGCTCAACTTATTCATAGCATTGTAAGATTTTATAATTCATTAAAAGATAATAAATTAAAACCAGAAGTCTATCATTTGGATCCAACAAAAAGTGATAAAAACTGGTTTAACCTGTTAAGGTATGACTACAGTTTATTAACTAATTTATATTTCTCTAGATTTATTCCAGGATCATTAGCTTGGTATGGAAGTTATATGGTCAATGCATTTCCACTTGATATGGTCCAATATAAGAAGCTATTTAATTCAACACGTATCCCACGAGAAACCAGAGATGAACTAGTGTCATATCCTGGTACTCGACATGTCCTAGTGTTACATAATGATCATATGTATTGTGTTGATGTAATACAACCTAATGGTAAGAGTTAATAATCATTATATATTAATATGATATGATTATTATACAGGTTATCCTGTTGATGTAAATGATATACAGGCATCTTTGGAAGCTATTAAAGCTGATGTTACTCCTAGCCCCACCCACCCAATGAGCTTCTTAACGACGTTAGGGCGTTCAGAATGGTCTAAAGCTCGAGAAGAACTTGTATTAAATTCACGTAATTTAGAAATGATAAAGAAAGTTGATTCAGCTTTGTTTGTGATTTGTTTGGACGAGAGTCAACCAACAGAACCTCTTGAGGCCACTCGTGTTTTCCTTCATAATAATGGACAGAACAGGTAACTGTCCATTATTAGCATACAATTTATTCTATATATCCATTACAGATGGTTTGATAAATCAATTCAGTTCATTGTAGCATCTAATGGTACAGCTGGTATGAATTTCGAACACTCATGGGGAGATGGTGTCGCAGTAATACGACTTTTCAATGATATATACGAAGAGACTACACGACGACCACGCCCACTGACTCCACCCACTTCTCCAGCTCCACTTCCTGAAAGACTTGACTTTGAACTAACTGATGGTGTTCGGTCAGCTATTGAACTTGGCCGTAGTACAATAAATGAATTAGGTAACAGTATATCAGTTAATACTATGCAGTATGAAAGATATGGTAAGAATTATTTGAAGAGCAAGAAGCTAAGTCCAGACGGAGTATGTCAACTATCATTTCAACTAGCATATTATCGTCAATATAAAACTAGTCCTTCTACATATGAGTCTTGCAGTACTGCTGGATTTCGTCATGGTCGTACTGAAACTATACGTCCTGCATCAGTACCCACAATGAAATGTGCTATGGCTTTTGAACCAAACTCAGGTGATATTAAATGCTTTATTAATTAATTAATTAACGTGTTAATTATAGGGGCTAGTGTGAGTGATAAAATTAAAGTAATCAAAGAGGCTGTCTCATGGCATTCTAAATTAGTTAGAGAAGCTGCTACAGGTACAACAAATATTCTTATTCCCATGTTAATATCCTCATTCTCAAACTACATTTTCTCATTCTCATGTTACATATTCTCATTTCCATATAGGTCAGGGTTTTGATCGGCATTTATTTGCTTTGAAAAATCTAGCAGAGTCTGAGAAGTTATCTCTTCCTTTCTTTTCTGATCCAAGTTATACTAAACTCAATACAATTATACTGTCTACTTCAACATTACCATCTGATGCTGTATCATTTGGTGGGTTTGCCCCTGTTAATCCAGACAGTTATGGATTAGGCTATGGTGTCCTAGACAACAATTTTGGTAAATAATCTATATTAATATCTGATGTATTATATAATATATTAGGTGTGAATGCTATAACATATCCTACACGAGATGGTCAACTATTTAATGAAAATTTGACTAAAGTTTTGGATGAAATATATTCTCTATTAGAGAGTCCAGAATATAAACTATAAAAATACTTTAATAGTTTGAATGTAGGCTTTGATCTTTCAATTATTATTATTATTAAGTTGAATGAGAGGTGTGGCTGACCTTTGCTTGCACGTTTTGCAGCACAATGTCTAGTCAAGTAAAAAAGAGAAAAAGAGGAGCTAACTCTATTAAAAATGACAATACTGGAAGTTTTCTTGCTTCCTCTGAAGCTCCACCCACTCCAGGAGGGTTTCATTGGGATCTTTGGTTGGTTTTATGTATAGAGAACTGGGTACTAGATATTGGTCGTCCTATATTAGCATTGTATGTATCAGTGATACCATTATCTTTACCTACACTTGGAGATTGTTGTCATCTACTATATAATGTTATTACTGCTCTTGTATTAATGAAACTATTGAGGAGATCTCTACAACCAGTACCTAAGATTGTACAAGTATGGATACATAGTATTGATAAATGGATGCATTATTCATAATCTAATGGACATATAATGCAATAATGGATGCATCATTTACTCGTTTTAGGATCTTCTTGTTATAATTTTTGTAATGGGAGCTAGTATACATTTAGTGGGAGACTCATACAGTCATAGACTAATGCATTGTGGTTACTCCCTGCATTTATCAGTGAGGGATAACCCTATAATTAAGGTTTGTTATTAAAGAATGTAATAATTGTTTGATTTATATCTATAATTATTCAGAATCTCAGTCAGCCGTGCTTGATAGATTCATTTGAATTAATGTATTTCTATGATGAATATTTGGGACATGAGATGTGGTTCATACCACTTTTTACAACATTTCTGCTATACTTTCACGGATGTTTCTCAAAGCAGAAGACACAGCGTTCATTTTCCTTATCTTTTATTGTTCTCCTTATTCTAAGTACCCTATACAACTGGTATTATGTCACAGAGGGTCAGTTGATTGGGCCCTACATTGTAACGCTAGTGGCAATGGGTGTGGTCTGGGTCTATAATGTATTGATCACTGGGAAATATATGGATATTAATGGTTGGTTCTTGTTGACACAGAATATTCTAACATGTCTGCTTGATATTGTGTGGGTTATATACTTGTGGGATGACCCTGTGTTACGAGTTCGTTATCCAGGATGGCTATATGTACCTGAACCTTTATCATATCTATCTTTATATGGTGTACCATTTTGGTCATCTTAGTTTCGATTTGATTTGTAATTGTTATTGAAATTATTAACATGATTTTAATTGATTCTGGCACTGATAACCAACACTGTTTATTTGTGAACTTTTTGGAACTTCTCTCATTAACACTATAAAATGTGTTACCATATATGGATATAATTGATAGGTGTGGCTACTCATTTGTTATGAGAAGGAAGGCAACAACTACCACAAATGATTCTGGAGGCTCTGCGCCTTTTTCTGAAGCTCCACCCACTCCAGGAGGGTTTCATTGGGATCTTTGGTTGGTTTTATGTATAGAGAACTGGGTACTAGATATTGGTCGTCCTATATTAGCATTGTATGTATCAGTGATACCATTATCTTTACCTACACTTGGAGATTGTTGTCATCTACTATATAATGTTATTACTGCTCTTGTATTAATGAAACTATTGAGGAGATCTCTACAACCAGTACCTAAGATTGTACAAGTATGGATACATAATATTGATAAATGGATGCATTATTCATAATCTAATGGACATATAATGCAATAATGGATGCATCATTTACTTTTTTTAGGATCTTCTTGTTATAATTTTTGTAATGGGAGCTAGTATACATTTAGTGGGAGATTCCTTTAGTTATAGTTTAATACATTGTGGTTATTCTCTACATTTATCAGTTAGGGACAACCCTATAATCAAGGTAGATAATTAAATTATCACACCATTCTTATAATCATTATGTTGATAGAATCTCAGTCAACCATGTCTAATAGAATCATTTGAGCTGATGTATTTCTATGATGAATATTTGGGTCATGAACTGTGGTATATACCACTTTTTGCGACATATCTCGTGTACTTTTACGGATGTTTCTCTGTGAAAAGAATATATTACTCACGTTCTCTCATCCTCCATGTTTTATTAGTTCTAAGTGTTATATATCAGTGGTATTTGATCACAGAGGGACAACTGATTGTAATGTATTTACTATCTCTAATCGTCATGGTAATTATCTGGATGTATAATGTATTGGTTGCTAGGAAACATATGGATATTAACGGATGGTTCTTGTTGACACAGAATGTCTTGACAGGATTTCTCATTATTATGTGGGTCATGTACTTGTGGGACGATCCTGTGTTACGAGTTCGTTATCCAGGATGGCTATATGTACCAGAACCATGGTCCTATTGGTCATTATATCTTAGATGATATTTATTTTATTATCATTCCATCATCAGTTTCATATTACAGTTCATTAATAAAATTAATTACAGATAATAATATTATGCAAAAGAAACTAATGAGTGATCACGTGATCTAGTGAAACAGAAATGATGCTAAGCAGAACTCAACACTCATCGTGAGGTAGAGAGAGAGAGAGAGAGAGGAAGTGAAAAGAGGATATATACATTACGTGTTGTAGACTTAAGTTTCGTTAGTATCTCTTAACTTTCCTCGTCATGACTCGCAGAGCTCAAGATTTGGAGAATCAAATCCGAGGTTAGTGGATTCAGTAGAGATAATATCACCATCTCTCTTTCTCTCTTTAGACATTAGAAAGCAACTCAACGATCAATTGACTTGTCTCGAATTTCGAACAGAGAGTAAACAATCATTGTTAAATGAATTGAAAGATTTCTTTAAGAAGAGAGGAGAAGTGGAATTTGAATATGCTAAAAACTTGGAACGACTTTGTGAAAGATTTGAGCGAAGCACTAAACAACGAAATATTAAGTGAGTTATACATAATAGTTATATGGACATTTGGTGTCACTCTCTCACCTTGTAGGCATGAAGTACGTTCAACGTTTAATTTGTGGTCAACTCTATTAGCTGAAACACGACGTATGGCTCGTGACAGAGCTACATTAGCTGAAGTGTTGGCTGCTGAAATGGGAGCCCGTCTTGATATAATGACCAAAGATGTTGCTTTCATTTCAAGGAAGGTATAATACCCTCTATATCAAGAAATGTTGATACAAGAAATGACATAAACATTATTTGTTTATGTATTTTGTGTGTTTTTTTAGTGTAAAGATCTGTACACAGATGTACAAGAGAATTTAATGAAAGACCTTAAGGATCTTAATGAGGTGGGATGATTTGTTAATATTACTTGTTGTATTACAGGGTTTTTCCCTTTAGCAATCTAAATTGTACCAATATTCTTGTCATCATTGTATGGAAGCCCATACTAAACTTGTTAAAAGTCGAGAGAAAGTTGAAGGGGTTAAAAATTCTGCCGTTAGAAAACGTAAAGCTGAAGAAAAGGAACAAGAGGTGTGTGTTGTCATAGAAACTGAAAATGAATGTCTCTTTTTTAGCGTCTGCGTCAGTTTAATGAATTAAAACATCGTCAATTGAAAAGTCGAAATGATTACTTGTTAAAGATAGCATCAAGTAATGCTAGGGCACTCCATTATTATAGTGTAGATGTTATGAGTGTTGTAGAGGTAAGTCAAGCAATCTGTCTCACAATTTTATCTCTCTCTCCTAGTTTATGGACACTGATTATCATGAATCTTTTAAGAGGCTAGCTCAAGCATACAGTGATGCTGAACAAGGAACTTGTCAATCTATTATGAAGGCAACTAGTTCCTTTGTAGACCAAGCACAAACGCTTAATTTTGAGAATGATATGCATTATTTTCTATCAGAGTTTGCAGCAATCTTTACTCAACCTCCTGAGTTTAATTATGTCTCATTTGGTGACGATGATGTCACAGAGTATAAAGTGAACACAAAAGATGTCTTTTTGAAAGCACAAGAAATTGTCAAAAATCTCACAGAGGAGATAAAAACTTTAGAGATACAAACGGATGAGGTACTCCAACTATGACACCTTCTCTTTTTTATCTATTATTTAGGATAACAAAACCATTGAACACATGTCCAGAGTTAATCTCCGCAAGTACAAAGTCCAAACAGTGGACGATGCCCTAGCTGTCTTAGAAGAAGCTGGAGAACCTCTACCCCCTGAGCCGGCATCTAAAGCCTCCTTGTTAGATCGTAGCAGTTTGGCATTAACTACACGAGCAGTACAGGCTTTTCATGCCTCACAAAAAGGGAAAGAGGACACCTTGACTTTTACATTAGGGGTAAGCTGATCATGTGATTGTCACATGATATGTGGTCTTGTTGTTGCTCCATTAATTTGTTAGTATTAGTACTATTTTGTTAGCAAACAGTCTGAGTCATTAATATCAATGTATTTCAACATATGTAGACAATGTTTGTACATGTCCATATTTGTACTAATTTGACATGACAATATTTTTATATTAGGTTTTTCAGAGGAAATTGGGACGAGCTGCACAACTCAATATATCTAGTGCAAAGTTGAATATTGTTGATAAAAGTCTAAGTGAACAGAAAGTGTGAGTAATTATCTTTTAATCAATAGGGATTTACCCATCTTGTAGACCACCAATTAGTGTGGGTGGAGACTATCGTATTCCTAAACTCTTTGGAGGAGACTGTCTGGAATATATCTTGGTAACCATGGTAACATGTGTCTTATTATCATGTTCCCTCGTCCCTTTAGGCTACAGGTAGTTCTATTCCATTAATTCTTCTTAGCTGTTGTCAAGCTATTGAAAAGGAAGGTATGTACTAATAATCAGATTTTACTGATTTTAGAACACTTCTTATAATAGGGTTAACAACTGAAGGGTTATTTAGAGTACCAGGACCTGCTCAACAAATTGAGGATTTAAAGAAAGGATTTGAAGAAGGTCGTGATCCTTTGGCTTATTCTGCTGTCAAGAAGATTGAGATCACAGCAGTAGCTAGCGTTTTGAAGTTGTACTTTCGTGAACTGGCCAATCCCTTGTTTCCTTGTGATAAATATTATGCCTTCATCAAATGTTCCAGTATGTCATCTTACATAATATGTATCACATTATATCACAAATATTTTGTCTAGGGAAAGAAGACCCACAAGAGAGACTTGATGCTATAAGAGAAACTATTAGAGAGTTACATCCTGCTATATGCACAGTTATGAGATATCTGTTCAAATTCCTTGATAAGTCAGTTCTATACACATTAATACAATATCATATCTTTTCTTATAGTGTTTCTCAATATACTTCTGAAACAAAGATGAATTCAGCTAACTTAGCACTAGTGTTTGGTCCTACATTAACACGAGCTCCGGCTGATGCTGACCCACGTCTTCTCCATAATGATGTTCCAGCAATTAATGTTCTTATTCAACTTTGTATTGAACATCATATTTACATTTTTGGTGAAGAATCAGAGGAAGACGGTCTATCTTCTCCTCCACCGCCTCCTGAAGAACCTCCAGTCTCAATGTTAGGTACTTCTCCTGATGGTATCCCTCCATATTTACCTGACGAAGAATCTGAGAGTCCCGAAATCATTGAAACAGTATTGGATGATGTGATAGAGATGCCAATACCAGCTGACACTGTAGAGGAGGCACCAGAACCTGATGTTGTTGTGGAGTCTATTGTAGAACCACCAGAAGAGACACATCCACTGACAGAGGAACAGCCTGTACATGAATCAGCACCATTGGTTATAGTGGAATCACCTGTAGCAGAACTACCCACAGAAGAACATCCTATAGAGAAGCCACCTGCAGAGGAACTACACCCAACAGAACCATCTAAAAAGGAAAGTCCCATAGAAGTACAAGTCATAAAGGAGCAACCTCAAGGAGAGGAACCAACTGTAGAGGAACCCACTCCTGATGATAAATTGGTCCAAGATGCTCAAACTTTCCATTCTCAAGTCTCAACAAGCAGTATTTCAGGTTATTTGGAGGAAGCTCTTCATGATATAGAAACCAGTATTGAATCAATGAAAGATCGTCCTAAGAGTAGCACACCAGTAGCAATAAAAGAAGAATCAGATTCAGGTGATTCTGACTCCGACACTGAAGGTACATAGAATTTAAATATAGTACAATTGTAATGTTTTTTTGTAGAAGTGTTGACAATATCTGCTAGAGCTTTATATGACTATACTGCTCGTAATGAAAAAGAGTTGAGTTTTGAGAAAGGGTCTATGTTAGATGTTGTTGAAAAGACACCTGATGGTAACTGGTGGGATGGATTTCATCAAGGTAGACGAGGGTATATCCCTGTATCATATGTTGAAATAGCAGAGCTGTCTGCTTCCCCTCGAGGTCCTCTAGTTCCAGTTCCTCCATTGCGTAAAAGTAGCATGCAGAAAGAAGGGGAAGAAGATGATGACACTTTGTCACCCAAAACTTCTGTGTCTGCTGAGCCCATTATTGAAGAAGAGGAACTAAAGCATCCCGAGGTTAAGTCAATTGATGCAGTAGTTGTCAAGACAACTGGTGACTCCACCCCTAAAGATGAAGGCATGTCTCCTAAACAGCCTCCTGAAGAATCGCCCAAAAGGAAAATGGATGTTCCAATTAGAAGTGGTGCTGTTAGTAAACTAACTCAGCAGTTTCAACAACCTCCACCTGCTCCATCTCTCCCTCAGCAACGAGTCCTAGTGGGTCCTCACACTCATCGTAGGTATCCCTCTGCAGATATGACAAAAGGCAAAGAAGAAAGTGTATCTCGATCTTTTCAAGATCGATCTGGTTCTGGTGGTAGCAAGGTTCAGATTAAGCCACCAATACATACCCCACCACCTACTAAACCCAAACCTGATAAGGAACCACCAGCGGGTAATGTGTCCCCGTTTCCTCTCATGTCACATGACACTCATGTGTCTGCTTCTCCATTACAGAAGGCTCACCTTCAAGGTCAATTTAAAAAGCCAGCACCTCCTAAGAAAGGAGGTGTTTTTAGGAGTTCAGGCAAAAAGACGCCTGATAAACCTCCTCTACCTAGTAAGCCTGCACCTCCACCCACCAAACCTGCAGCTCCACCCAAACCTCAACAGTTGCAAGCAGAGTTAGCTGCAGCAACTGCTTTGAGAAGGAAACAAGATGGAGAGGCTAGTTAAATAGTAGTTATTAATGTTATTTGTGTGTATGCATGTATCAAGTCTTTAATATAACACGTAGTATGTATATCTCTGCTCACATTTTTTCATATTGCAGTTTTGCTTTAAAGGATTGTTTTGTAACTCATTGAAATACCAATAATGTTAGAATGTTAATTATAATAATATTCTTTTAATAAATAATTATTATAATTATTATAGTTTTGTTTTAAGGTGGTACTCGTTCAAATGGGACAGTGTCCTTAAAACAGGTATCAAAAACAGATTCAACGGCAGCTCTAGCTTCAGTTTCAGACACATCTTGAACACATAGAATAGATTTGGTAGCTCTCTCTTTGACACACTCCTAATATAATATAACATAATTACTATAATGAGTAGATTGCCTTACTTGTTGATGTTTCTTCCAACCAAATTTCAGTCTTGCAAAGTTTTCTTTCCAAAAGAAACAGTCTCCGCTTAAATTAGCTGCTCTAATCTATTCACAAATCAACATTAAATTTTTGTATGTTATTTTTACCTCGGTACATGCTAAATGTTTGAGGTTGTTCCAGTCCAAATGAGCTCTACAGTAGTCGTATGCATGAATTAATTCATGAGTCAATGTATCATTCATACAACCTTGAGAATATATAGTGTTCTCACATAACACTATCTGTAAGAATAAGTGCCAGTAGGTGTGGTTTAATAACTAGTAATTAACCTGATGAGTATGAGGGTCAAACCCACCTAATACATTGGAACCACATGGTTCGCATACTAAGTGACGATCAATCTTCACTTCACTACAATATCAGTATATGTCAGTATATTCTTGTATACTATACTCTCATACCATCCTAACTGTTTCATTGCATCCAACATGTACCGAACATAGGAACCTAATAATAAATAAAATGTTTTAAACTTTTAAGAGAGCAACTAACTTTTAGTAACAGATTTCTCTAGTCGCTTCTGACATAATCGATGAAGACGTTCATTAGATGGACCTTGTCTAGTTCTCCCAACAAATGCTTCTTTCTGTTTATCAGAAGAAGCGGCTAAAAACGGGAATGTTTCCATAGGAATGTTTCCACAGGAATCGATTTATTATATATTCATGATAACTTCCATTAATCAATGGGTGGAGTAAAAATAAATAAATATACAAAACTCATACTTGATCCACTATTGAGTCAGTAGGATTGTATGGGGAATACAACTTATACCATATTTGAATTCAATATTTATCAATTGTCTCTAGTAAAAAGCTCCAATTAATAGTCTAAATAATTTCAGCAAGAGATCAAGCCATGTCTAAAACATTACAAAATGAAAGTCATTAATAATATATGTGTGTGTTTGCTTAAATGGAATTAGCTTTATTCTTGTTATCCCTTAAAAATGTAGTTTGTTTTATTTATTTAAAGAGCACTTCACCGTTGCGGCAGTTATCGTTAATGAGATTCATGGTGCGCCCCACAAGAGCATGAAGACAAAATCGTACGTACATATAAAAAGAAATTTGAACAGTCCTGAGTGCCAGTGTGTTGTGGGCGCCAGCGTTCTGCAATGCATCAGACCTCTGAGATGGTTACCAGCATACTCTACGGAGTATCCGAAAGGCCGACTAGGATAGGGCTGGTAGTCTCCCTTTAAACGAGACGAGGCTGGTGTATTTGTGGTTCCCGGTTCCTGAATGCAAAATTCCCTAAGAGCTGGAATCCCGTACGGCTGGTTTTAAGTTAGGGCGATGCTCCAGCCAGGATTACCTCGCGAAGACGAGGGTTACCAAGCCAGGCGGCGGTCCCAGCTAGCAATAGCAGGGAATCCTGGAGCCTAAGTGGAAGCCTGAGTGGGTGAGCGAGTAGGAATCGTTTGGGCAACACACAAGGATTTTTTTTTATTTTTTATAAATCTTATTTAACTTATGTTATTAAGTTATTGATAATGGTGTGGGTGAACCAGTAGGGATCACTCACAAGATTTGTAAAAAAATCTTAAATCTATTTAACTACTGGGAAGGAATGTCAGTATAACTGGTCCTCAGTCTATCATAGAGAACATACCATGAACGTTCTCTTTGACAGAAACATAAAACTAACAAAAAATTTTCATAAAATATTATCAGCATAGATTTTATCAGATAATTATTTAACTAGTTTAACAAGTTTGTTAGATATTGATAATCTAATTAAAAAAATAAGTGGAAGTCTGAGTCGGTGAGTGAGGAGGGATCATTTGGGCAACACACAAGGTTTTTTTTATAAAATATAATTCTATTCAGTTATAAATAAATCTTAATTATCTATTAAAATTAATTATAAATCACTTTAAGAGTATTTAAGGAATATTTAATAAGAATATTTAGGAGGTGAATTGAATGTAATAAAATGTTGAGCTGGCAAGTTTAGGAGCAATAAATATTTACAAAGTGTCTAGATAGCTTGCAAAGAAACATCATAATTATATAGATGTGAAATTAATAATGATGTCTTGTCTCTAGACTAGAAATATACTTTAAAATGCATACAATACATATGACAAATTGTGTACTTCGATGAATTGACTTTATAAGTCTGACCAGTCTTTAAACACAAATATTAAAAGCACACATCATCCACTGACTACTAGACTGTGTTGGACTCCATACACACTAAGAAATAAAGAATACATACAATATCACTTGATATGTAATGAATTTACTGCTGTTAATGATATAATATATGAACAATAACCTTGTTTGAAATATCAAATAGAACTAGTGGGTGTGGTTACTTGAGGACTACGCCTATAACAGTAATGCAAAGTAAACAAATGCCTTGGAGACTTATGTAAGAATAATTATAACTCAATTATATTTACTTTATTTCGAACTATCTATTTTATCAGTTATAGAAGACTGCTCCAGTCACACTTAGAGAGAGATGTAAGTATAAAAAGCTGAACTGAACATTTTAAAAACCATCAATATCATTTTTAGTTATCAGAGTCAAGATATATCCGTCGACTAGCTCAACTTACAGTCTACCAGTTAACCAGAGTATCAGATTGGGGTATATATAAAATTAATAAAATTTACTACTATACTGGTTCTGTTGTAGGGAATAAACAGTTCTTATCAGATACTTCCTTTCCATATCGCTTGAGACGTTTCTTGAAAGCTTTTCAAGATAATTTAGAGAAAGAAATTGAAGAACAACATAAAAACCCTTAATATCAGAGTAATGGTTTACAATCAGAAATGTTATTATAAATAAAGAAATTAGTTAATTTACATGTATATATATATAGTAGTAGTAAAACAAAAAGGTTATTATAATTTTTTGAAATTTAATGCAAAATTTAAAAACAGTAATGCAAAACTAAATAATAATAAAACAATATATTTTTCTCTTATTGGTAGCATCTTTTGTCTTCTTTTTTTAATCATCTTAATATCTCTAGGATGTCTTAATTTATTCTGATAAAAGTTCTCATGAGGTTTTCAAAATTATACTCTAATTTAATTCATAAAATCAACACTTGTATTTTTAACTAATAATAAAAATAAATGCACTATATAATTTTAATTCTAAGCCAAACAAGTTTAACACTCTAATTCTATTAGTTTATAATTACCAGGAGTATCCCCCAAACTTGAGCTTCAGTAGGTAACGGATACGAACTTGACTCTCCTTATAAACTAAATATTCACTCTATAGACCATTAAAATAATAATAACAGTATATTAGCTAATAATTACTTACTTGGGAGAAAGAACTCTGAGAATACTTAGTCTGAGGTAGAGGTTTGCCTTGTGGTACAATGACTGTCTTACCTTCAACAGATAGGGTAGTATCTTTAGAAGGATCTGTAATAGTACATTATTAATAAGTTAATTAGTTGATTAATAAAGGGACCTGGTTCAGTGTGTCCCTTTGCAACAACACTGTCAAATCCTTTGGGTGGTTGTCGGAGAGATGGGTCGTCTCGAGTGATGTAATGTTCTTTACCAAGTGCTACTTCATTGAGAAACATAATTCCAATATTATTAACACATCCAACTAAAGGAGAAGTCACATGATTGTGCTACAATGTCACATGACCTACCATAACCAGCTGATTTGCTGTTCTCTGAGGCAAAGTATATCCCTCGTCCAACTCGACCTCCTGAATGAGGCATGATACGTAGTCCAGTTTTCAAGATGGCTGCTACAACTGCAACATTAGTACCATGCCAAAGCAGACGTCGGTTTTCAATGGAGCCATGTTCAGCAAATCTATCACACTATAATAATATAATATAAAAATATATATTATTAAAATAAAACATATGGTCTCTCTTACTTCTTCAGTTCTGTCCACACGCCAAACATCAATGATTTCAAGTTTTCTATAAGCTGGTTCTGTTGACTTCAAATACGTATCAATTACTTTATAATCTGGATCTGTTTTCTGAACATGTTCCAACTTAGCTTTTAATGAATCATAATTAGCATCAAGTGGGTGAGGGACTTCCCCAATAGTAGGTTGTACTTTATCTTTCTGCATATTTTGAGCTATTTCAATGTCACCTAACACCTATCATACAACAGAGTATATCGTCACTCTCCTTAATACACACAACTTACCATTAACATGTC
This sequence comes from Xestospongia bergquistia, assembly GCA_963965975.1. Taxonomy (NCBI): domain Eukaryota; kingdom Metazoa; phylum Porifera; class Demospongiae; order Haplosclerida; family Petrosiidae; genus Xestospongia; species Xestospongia bergquistia. Next base: position 5,240,076 of record OZ014425.1, read on the forward strand.
AAACTTCTTTTGGAGGTGTTCATGGTTATCAATTACTGGTGGTATTCGTCGACCAAAATCATGAGGTATGATGGTATAAAATTTTGAAGAGAGCTCACTCAATTTGCTTCTTGATGAACCACTGTCTAGAGCAGCTTCAATAGCTTCTAGTGCCTAATAAATAATACTGATTATTATGTTAATAAGAGGGGTAACCTCACTTCAAAACCTTTGGCAATTTGAGGCTTGCTAAGTTTTCCAAGAGGCATTTTCTTTGTATCTAAAGAAAGAGAGATACACACTAACTAACTATGATATAATACTAACCTATCTCTAGTTTTTTCATAGCATCTTGGAACATATCATTGTCAAAGATAAGTTTTACTAAATCTTGAGTTGCCTTGTTTAAAGTACAAGGTTTAATTTTAGCAGGCACACCAGAATCAGTCTCATTGGTAACCTCCTACAGAAAGGACGATATATGTAACCACACCTACTTGCCACACCCACCATAGCTTGGTCATCGTCATCATCTTCATCTCCCATTTCTATCATGGTGTATTTCCCAGGGTGTGGTGTAAAGCTATTACGATCTGACCAATCATTGCGTGTTTTATCTTTAAACTTTTTATCAAACTCTTTTTCAGCTGATTCCATGGAAGAAAATGGTCCTTTCATAGACGACTGACCTGGCTCACCAACACGTCCCCACCTATGATGTCATAATGAAGTCATTGTTTGACCACATCGACTTACCTGTTCCATACATGAAAACGTCCAGAGCTCTTGTTCTTTAGTAATTGAATAACATAAAATTTATTATTATTATGACCAATATTAGTTTGATTTAGCATACAGTCCCAGTCATCAACTACCTGAATAAACAGATGATTTAATAAATGGATACATAATTTTAATAAATGGATAGATGATTTTAAAATGGACAGATAATTTAATAAAATGGACAGATGGTATAATGAATGATTACATACAGTATAGTTTGTACTCCAAGGAATATGGCCATCCACTTTGTGTTGACGTTTTTTCTCTTCTTTTTTATCAGCTTTTCGAAGAACAGCTGCAGCTTTACTATATGTCAATTTTTCATCATCATCTTCACCTGCATCGACCTCTTCTTTAGGTTCCTCTTTAGCCTAACCAACAACAGTATCATTATGTTACTATGGTAACACCTCACCTTTTTACTAGGACCTGGTTCATCTTCGTCCAAAGCGTCTTTAAGTCTCTGAACAAGTTCAGCTTTTTTGCCTCCAGTCTCCAGCCCTCTCTTATTCAGCTCAGCTCGTAATTGCACAACAGTCATTGATGTAGGATTAATCTTAACTTCTACTATTTCTTCTTCATCTTCTTGCTCAACTTTCTTTTGTCTTTTTCGCCTAGGAGGCATGGCGGACTAGGGCTTACTTACTACCTTGTTAATATATTATTTAGGTGGAGATGCCTGGGTGCCCCACCCATCTTCGAGTTCGCTGTTTATAAGTATTCAAGTTTACACTTTCAAGAGCACAATAATGTCGGCATCGATACGCGACAACTTCACACACCTGGATACACTCGAGGCTATCCAACCTCGTCCGAGAGCGACTTCTCGTGGCTTCATCTTGTCTAGAAGGCAAAGATCTTTAGATGATGAAAACAGAAGATTAAAGGAGATGTTGCAGCAATCTTTAAAAAGAGAGGCAGAAGGATTGAACAAAATCAAACATTTACAAGACATGTATCAAGAATTACTTTATCGTACACATGGAACAAGCTCTCATCTTAAAGAAGATACTAAACAATGTAAGTTATTATAGTGTTGATAAACACTAATATGTATTGCTATGTCTTCAGATCAGCTGAATTGTGGAGGTAGCCCAGATGAACACACTGACGATAACTCATCCACTACAACAGTATAATAATAATATAGTCGTTATGATGTCATATTTTATTTTTAATAGGTACAAGTCACATATCCCCCGTTACTAGTCCAGGACAAGGATATATGTAAATATTATATTATATAACAACTAATACTTGAATTGTTTTCACTTTTAGCACAGGAAACCAAAGACAAAGATACAGATATCATTAAGGTAAAGTTAATATCATTAACAAACAATCATAGTCTACTTAAATATCAGTAACATCTGGTTGTGATATTATGATGTCAGATTCCACTGATAGCAATATAGAAACATTACCTACTATCAGTTATATTGTTGTAATAGAATTCCTTATGTCACTCCACCAGTTGTGTTTGTTGTGACAATGACATTGTATAGTAGTATATGTATTGTTTAGACCAACTGTACTATAATATGTTATCCATTCCAGATTAATGGCTCTCTAAGTACTCCTCCTAAAGAGGTAGGCTTGAAAAGGATAATTAATAAACTAAACCTGTCACTACTAGGTGGTTACATTAGCACCATTACCACTTGGACTACGAGATGTGCGTCATGAGAGAGAGGTATATCACCATTTTAATTATTTATTATCCATTTGTTGACATAGAAACCACCTTCTTCCTCCAAAGAAACTGTACCAATGTAAGTGAAATCACTTATTATCTTATATTATTAGATAGTTTCCTCATCTTTCCTCAAGTGTACAAAAACAAATTCAAGCACAGGATTCTCCTCACACAAACAGTCAGTTTAAATTAATTCTTCAAATAATTGTTATGGGTCAATGACTTATAGAACTAGTTAGACAACGATCAAGAAGTGATGAATACATTAATAATAAAATTGATAAATATAGTTCTACTGTTGAGGGTATGTGTGTCATATAATATTATAGTATTATAAGTTATATCTAGTGAGAGGTAGGGCTAATTCATTTTGGAAACGTAAATCTCGAAATATATCGGAACTTGGAAATTTATCAAATTATGACATCTTATTTAAACAATTTACACAGTCAGCATCAATACAAGTTGATCCATTAAGTAAATATTTGGTATGTTAAAAAGTTTGAGTTAATTAATTTAATTATTGTACGATATTGAAGGGTCTTCATTGGTCAGCATTTTGTGCAGATAGACAATGTTCTCGTGAAGATGAGAAATACAGAAATGCTGTCTGGGAGCTCTTTCAAGAGGAGACTAAATATTTGACCAGACAACTACAGCCGCTAGAAAAGGTTAGTATGTATTATACAGTAAATATTTAATACATAGTTAGGTCTATAAAGGATTCCTGGAAGAACTCCATTTTCATGGACTATTGGAAGAGGCAAAGATAGACAGAATATTTTCAAACATTTCTGAACTATGTGAAGTAATGGCTGTAACCATGGTAACCATAATTCAAGTCTTTTCTAGTTAAGTTCATCAATTGCCAACGATTTGTTAAAGTTATTTGAGAGACGATCATCAAATAGTATAGCTCTACCTAATGAACTCATTTTATCATTTAGTATGGTAAGTATTGTTATAATGAAAGTACTAATTAAAGGAGCACTTTCTATTTTAGTTTGGACACAAATTTAATCCTGTCTATAAATATTTCTGTACAAATTATGAACAACAACGAGGGTATATTAAACATTTGGAAAGATCAGTTCATTTCCAAGAATATCTCAGAGTTAGTTGACATTACAACATATTAAATTACTATTACATCAACAGGTATGTAGGACAGCTCCTATTGTACAACGTAGTGATCTCAGTGATCTTCTTATTGCTCCAATGCAACATCAATGTCATTATCAATTGTTACTTGATGTAAGTTATTATAATATTTATATTAAGTGGATATATTCATATAATAGAATGTATTGAAATACACTCATGATCCTAGTCATCGTGCTGTACTTCACTCTACAATAAAAGCATTTGTTGTTTCATTAAGTAAGTGAAGTCTTGTTAATGATCATTTATTAAAGGGGTTTATAGAGGAACTAGAGTCAGCCATTGCACAACACAAATGTTCTCTGGAATTACTTGAACTTGAAGAATTAATTTATTGGCCTCCAGTGACTCAACTGTCACCAGACAACTTTATTCCTCAAGTAAAAAATGTGTTACCATGACAACTAATGGATAAAAATATCATATTTCTCTAGTCATTAACAGAACATGTACAACAACAACCCTGTGCTACATTATTGACATCATCAAATCACTATTTAAAACTTCAAGGATCATTTAAAATGTTAGATTCACGAGGTCGTCCATATTATGACGTGCAACTAATACTACTTAATGACTTGTTGTTGTTGTCTGAAATCAAGGGCCAGTCTAACAAAAAGGTTATTGTGATGACATCATAATTATATCATAATGACATCATTATGACATTATGGTCTGTACCTCCAATAGGGACAATACTATTCATTAATGTATCAACCCTTCCCACCACATTGCATCAGTGTCCATCGTCCACCTGACTCTCCTCGACCTGTACTTTCTATGATATGTCAATCTTCTCTTGGACAACAACTGGTATGTTTTTCTCTCCTCTCCTCAAATGAAGAAGAAAGAGAGAGTTGGGTCACTGAATTGTTAGCTTTGGGTGCTAAACTTATATGATATTTTTTATGATTAACTTAAAATATTTATGATTATATTAAATTGTTTTCATCTGTATGTGACTCCACTTCTTCCATTGTTGGAGAAACCTCATGAAGATTTTTATGAATATACAGCTCAGGGGATATACCATGTACAATATGACCATTACCACGCAATAGCCATTTAGTGGATAGCAATCCTTCCATCCCAACTGGTCCTCGAGCATGAATACGTCCAGTACTTATACCTACCTCAGCACCTAAACCAAACCTACAGAACAAAGGGTTAAAATAGAATGCCATGCACATACCGATAGCCATCAGCAAATCTTGTACTAGCATTATGGAAGACACAGGCACTGTCTACTTGCTGTAGAAATCGTTCAGCTATTGTAACTGTTACATATAATATGAGTATATACAATGTTAATATATTAATATACCATCTTCAGTTATAATAGCGTCAGTGTGAGCAGAGCCGTGATTGTTGATAACATCAATTGCTTCTTGTAAATTATTAACAACTTCAACAGCACATTCTAAATCACTGTATTCTTGAGTAAGTGTGGACACTCCTGTCTCGGGAAAAGGAAGTAAAGAAGCCATTTTACTACCAGGATGAAATACAACCTAATATAAGTATAATATAATTTATAATGTGAATATTAACAACTTTGTGGTCTCGTAGTGTAGCTATTAAACGATGAAAGAGGTTGGTCCCAATCAGATCACGATGAATTAAAATATTTTCTACTGCATTACATGCAGCAGGATAATCACATTTACTATCTATCACTAGAAGATTAAAGGACATAAATGAATATATTGATCGGTGATGTAACAAAGGTTCATTACCAATTTTAATGGCCTTTTCAGTGTCAGCATATCGATCAATATAGATGCTACACACTCCTTCAGAGTGACCTAACACAGCCATTTGTCCTGCAGCTTGTTGCTGTATAGATCTCACCAGCTCATTAGAGCCCCGAGGAATAACAAGATCAATTTTACCTTCTAATGAGAGGAGCTCACTTACTTCCTCTCTCCCATCAACCTAAACCATACAATAACACATGTTGTCATGACAACAAGACATTATTACCAGTTGTACTGCTGAAGTACAATCATAAAGTGAAAGAGCTTCTTGGACCAACTTATATAAATATGTATTAGTATATTTAGCTTCACTACCACCTTTTAATAACAGACCATTTGCTGTAGCTATAGACAAACCAGAGATCTAAAAATAGATATTATATAGTGTTGAATAAGCACTCAATTTACTTGTGGTAGGCAATCAGGTCTTGACTCAAATATGACCAGTAATACACCAATTGGTACCTTTTCTTGTACTAATTCCAGTTCCTCCATTATCAGGACTTTCTTTACCTCCTCTCTTACTATGTCTTTGTTTAGTATGTTTTCTGATAACTGGTATAATCCTTGTGACCACAGAAGACAATATAGATTATATTAACCGGACAACATTACCTGTTACTAAACTCTCTAACTTGGAATCTGAAAGTATTAGACGAGATTGTAATGAAGGGGAGAGGTCAGTTGCTGTATCTAAGTCTAGTTTATTTGCTGTTTGAATTTCCTTCTTTCTCTCAGTCAATAAGTCAGCTAAATGCTTTAATATTAGAGAGCGCTATAAGATATTATAAATCATTTCTCATCAAAAATTACTGGCTACCTCTTCTGTTGTTAATTGAAGGAGAGCAGAGCTACCTCTACGAGCTAAAACAACACACACATATATATATATCTACATTGTGATTTGATAACTTACCTTGGTCAGCCATTATATCAACTGATTGAGCTAGTTCCTGTTGTGCAGATTGAGTTATTAATGTACCTATTGGACGACCACGAATCACATCCAATATTACATCACCTTGACGACAACCATTAGTAATAACCACTGCAGTCTGGCCTTCTTCAACAGCTTTTTCAGCAGACATTAACTATTAAATATTATTATAATAATTATTATTATCTATGTTGCTAACTTTACTCTGCATGCCACCTCGACCAATACCAGACTTGTTCCAGAACTGGATTCCCTGACCAGATTTACCAGTTTGATAGGTCCTTAATAGACGGCTACCATGCTCTCCTGGGGGTCCATTATAAAGTCCCTCTACATCAGAAAGGAGGATCAGTAAATCTGCCTCTAATGTTATAGCTAGATCTGCAGCCAGTTTATCATTGTCTGGAATAATCTGTTAAAAATAATTATTAAATATTAAAATAATTTAATTCTTACACTTCCTCCACTTGTGGGTGGAGCTATAGCATCGTTACCATTAAGAACAGGTATCATTCTCATTTTTAACAAATCATTCATTGTTTGTGACAAACCTCGTCTGTCTTCAGAATGCTGTATCTCCTGTCCTGTTAAAAGGATCTACAAAAGAGTAGCTACCTACATCAGATATATCTTACTTGCGCACAAGACACACCATACTGTGCAAACATAGATTCATAAAGTGACATTAGTCCAGCCTGACCAACAGCAGCACAAGAAGTTGGTTCTGGTCGACGAATAGGAGTATTTTGAAGAGGATCTAAAGTGGAACGCACAGTACGAGAGAGAAGTTGTTCCTGTTGCAGTCTCTGGCGTCCGAATGCAACTGCTCCACTAGTAATCATAATCATTTCCTTACCACTGTTATGTAGCCATGACATCTACAATAAGATCACAAGATTATATTATATATAATTTAGTATCACCTGTTCTATGATTGATGCTAGCCTGCCTAGAGCAAGACCACAGCCATCATCTCTCGTAATAACAGTAGAACCAAGTTTAACCATGATCCTTTTAGCATCAACTAGTTGACTACGGTAAGATAAGACAGATCTACTACTTGATGAAGTAGAGCCAGCTCGATATAGTAGCCCATGTCGAACTGGAAACTTGATTAGATGATGCAACATTATTTGTCGTATTATGACAATCTTCTATAATCTCTTTTCTTTGATTTTGAAACTATCTTTTGTTATACAAAAACAAAGAGGGTTCCACGTGTTTGAAGTATACGGAGTATATTGTCTTTTTGTCCCATTACATTTCCATAGAAATTTCAGAATGTTTCCGTATACTTCGATAAACGATAGGCGTGGTCTTCAGCAGGGGTGTGGCTGCTGCAAGATGAATACACAGGAATTTGTTGTTGGTCCATGGACTATTAGTACAATACGTAGTCATATTTTAAAGTCAGTATGCGAGAAAAGTGGGCAGGTTGATAGTTCATCAGATTGTATATGTAATGTCTGCAGGTCAGAAGTCAAATTGTTTAATTAAATAAATTAATTAATTAGGTATTCTAATGAGCTGGAGTTGCCCTCTTTACCAGAAATGGTATTTCCAGAGAACCGATTAATTTTAGAGCACACAAATGGAGCTCAACTTCAATTCAATGCACTTGATGCTCTCAAATTGGTCGACGCCCACCATGAGAGTATCAAAGTGGCTGCTGCTCAAGAATGGAAATCAGCACGGCAAGTAGATTTAATTAATTGGGTGTGGTTTAGCATACAATAACAGATCTGATGGTTTACAAGAAGTAAAGGACAAAGTCAAGCAATTTGATTGGACGTTCTCAACAGATTATAATGGCACAATTGATGATAAAATACAGGTTACATTACAATGGCTAATACATATATATGATATTGGTCTTATAGGTTACCATGGAGACAGATGTTGGCATTGATTATGACAAATTGAAACAACCTGAGAGGATTCATTTTTTTGATGACATTGTTTTGTTTGAAGACGAATTAGCAGACAATGGAATAGCCGAGTTGAGAGTAAAAATAGTAAGATAATTAGGGAATGTAAATAAAGTTTATAAATAACTCTTTAGCGTGTCATGGCTAGCGGTTTCTTCATATTACTGAGGTATTTCTTAAGAGTGGATGGGGTTATGGTTCGTATCAATGACACACGTATATATCATGCAGTAAGTAGTGATCATGTGACAATCACATGACCTGTACTATTATAGGCAGGTACTGATTATATGGTGAGAGAATTTAGTCGAAGAGAAGTTAAATTACCCAATCCATCTGTAAGTACTGCATACACATAGTCCATGTAATAATATGATCTCTTAGTTATCGCTAGATGTCCTTAAAGATATAAATAAATTATCAGAGAAGTTACCTCATAGTAATGTGGTCATTCATAAACTCATTCTACCTTCAAATTAAGTGAATTAGAACAAAAATATTAATCAGTTTTAATATATTTTAATCCTGGTAGCTGACCAAATATTCTACCTATTAGGTTTTGTAACCTTGTTGGTAGCCGACTCATTAAAAATATACACAGATCTTGTTCAACTATTATGATAACCACACCCACCATTAATAAACAGCCACACCCAATGAGTACATGTATGATCCGATATATCATTCCCAAATGACAACAAAATGTTGCCTGTAAAGGAGGTTATATATAATGAGGTAAAGATTGAGGGGTTACTTACTTGAGATATAAAAGTAAAAACAAAAGCTATTACCAGTGTTACTATGACAACAAGAGCCGGAGAAGCAGATGTAAGTGGATAAAGGGAAGAGGTATTGAAAAAAGTTTTGATGAAACGAGTACTGCAAATGATAATATAATTAGAGGTGGGTGTGGTTTGTACATATACCTGTGGAGAATCCTTGTTGTCATGTTGATGCAATTAGCTAAGATAAATCCCACACTACCAAACATTTGTATTAATATAACAGCCACAAAGAGAAATATGACAGAAAATAACAACATTATTTGATTATATCTGTTGGGAAATAACCTTGTGTACTAGAGAGTAGTAGATAACTTACTTATCAACTTGTTGTTGACTCATAACAGCAAACATAAAACATTCTGTTATACCATTTACAGCTAAGAACACAACATATAGGCAATAACATTTTAACAACATAGGCCCTGTAATTAATGTGATATAATTATATTATCAAATACTATATAATTTACCAGATCCAACAGAAAGGACTTTACCACCATATAAATCAAGAGCAAGGTTGGAATAATTGATACCAAATACTAAAATAATAAGAGCAAAAAGAGACACCATTTTGAGCAGAAGAGAGAGTATATTTGAAGATGTCTTGACAACCTCCTATCACATAAGAGATCAATAATGGCGTGGACTGTGATACAACTAACTTGGGATTGTTTACTACAATGTTCTCCTCGTAACAATGTTGATGAAAAAAATATATAAAAACTCTCTTCAATTGGTAAAAAGACAAATCTTGCTACAAGGGACCCTAGATTATTCACTATATCATAGACCCCTAATATAATAAATGTAGTAACAGATGTTATTACTACATTAGCATACCTTGTTCAGTAAAACTTAGTACGCCTAATAATGTCATAATATAACGTTCACCTGTAGTGGAGAATATCCCATGATGTCATAATGACATCATATTATGTACCATCAGTTAATAACTGTTTCAGAATTGATTGTTTGAAAAAACTTTTAGCTAAATTGATTAATTCTTGACTTTGCCACTATAGAAATGGATATATAGTTGAAAAAATGGATAAATGTTTACTTTTCCAGCAAATCTTGAAGGAAATATATCAGTGATATATTTTATAGGTAAGTTACTCCTTGTGCTTTGATATATGAAGTATGCATAATATGTCACTGTATAACATAGTGAATACATCAACTATAATAATGACGTCATAATTACATCATAATATTATAAGTATATGTACCTGACCTACAGCAAACACAATGACACCATTGTTTGGGAAATAAACCACACCCATTGCTACCAAAATACAACGAACTATTTGTGAGAGCCCTTCAGCTACTACCTGTGAAATGGACAGAGAGTCATTGAAATGGAGAGATAGCTATGTACCTTAATGGATATATGATGAGTTAACTGTCCTAATATCCATAATGGCTCAGCTGATAACTCTAACATTGATGATAGAGCAAAACAGACCACACCCACCCAATCTCCAGGTAATTCAGGTTGCTGTAAAAGGGGGCTGATCCATATTAACGAGAGTACCAGAGCACAAACCACACCCATTGGAAGTCTAAGTGGGTAAAGTGACTACAATAATATAGAAATAACTTACGAAAGCCATAATAAATTAAATGTATATGTCCATTGTCTTGTCTCTGATGTTTTAGTAAGAGCAGCTTTACGAAGTGGTTCTCTTGATAAGAACAATATTGTATTATACAACAACGTTAACCTAAATGATATTAATTACATCATACTAATGATTAATTTAGTAGGAACTACCTCAGATTGACAATACCCAAAAGTTCAGCACTAATGAAACGAAGGACAAACCCATTGAGGATGAAGGAACTGATACGCAATAGAACCTGTTTAAAAAGAGGTGTGGTCTTACATTTGTTTGTAAATAAACTCACTTGTAATATAATGTTAAATGATACTGATTTAGCTGCTACATCTAATGCACTACTAGCCATTAAGTGACCTGACAAAATTTAACCCCTTCACGTTGAAGCCTAATTGAGGACGAAAACGTCATAGTTAATTTGCAGGGCTGCAGACGAGGTTGTGCAGAACAATGTCTGACATGATAAAGTCTTTTCTACCTTTTAAAAACAAACGTAGAGGCACAACTGATGCCACTGCCACGGGCGAAGAGAGTCAGATAAAAGTTAATCATACTCGTCGTCGTTCTCATGGTGACTTAGCAGAAAGTGACGAAGAATGGTTTAATACAGAAAGGACAAATCCTGATGAATGGAAGGAGTTAACACTATTAAAGAGTTTATCGCCTGTAGTAGTCTGTGTCCTCCCTTCTATAGCTCGAGATTTTGTGGCATCTGCACTGTTAGCTGTTGGAGCTAATCCAGTTATACCAGAAGGTAAGTAAGTGTACATGTTTCACAGTATGCAAAAAATACTAATTAATAGAATACTCTTGGAATGCATACATGTTGCCAATAAAAGGAAATTTTTATAATAACTATGTAGTATATATCACTATACTATTTTATACTTACTGAGCATTTCATTTAAGACAATTTTTAACGTAGTATATCATGGGATGTATAACATTACATTCTTCAGAGGCAGAAGATGTGGAAAGACATCTTGGGGATTGTAAGGCTGTCTTAGTTGATATCACAGCAAAAAGAGATATTGTTGAAGCAGTAGTTGACAATTATGTTGTTGGATCTATCCCATTAATTCTTGTCTGCTGGGAAGCAGGCACTATTGACGCTCGAAAAGATTTAGCAAGAATGGTCATTGAACGTTGTTCACCTTCTTTAATCAGTGGACGTTTAGGAGATGTCCATGCATTAACTATGGATGTAATGGATCGTGGTATGTGATGTAGTTAATGTGAAACTTGTTCCTCTATTCTCTCTCATAGTTGAAGGTGATTTAGATGACATTGAAGAAAATGCTCCAGCTACTTCTAATGATGAGAAAATTGTGACCCATTCATTACCAGCTAAATCCGGTCAACGTTATAAGAAAAAGGTAATAACATACATAGTGATAATCCTTTAATGATATCGTTAGAATCCCAATTATTCAAGACAAAACACGGCTATACCTCAAATGGTTTTAAAAGGTAACTTATTATGAAGATAATATTTAAATGTGAAGGTATAAACAGATGCCATATGACTATAGTAATTCTTCCAATTATAAAAGGACAAAAGTATACTAAGTTGCTGATATAAATCACTAAATTGTTTTATTTAGGGCAATTCAGACACCATACTATTAAAGATGTTTCTGTCACACTCGCATTAGACAGTGCTCGCAAACTATCTGCTCAGTATGCTACATATGTTCATGTCTATGAAGTCAATGTTGTAACATGTGGTGAGTTCTTTATTGAGATTAACAACAGTCAACAAGGCATGGAAAACCTCCATTCAACAATACATTGTGCTGCTGCCATCATCACTGCTGTCATTGCTTGCATTGAGGAGAAAGGAGATGAAACTCAATTATCTCATGTTGGCCATGCCCTTTCATTATATCATGTTGCAGCAGAAGAGGCAGCTATTTTGGTTTCATCCAAATCGGAGGTTATCAGTCCTGGATCATTAAGGGTTAAATTTATTGATATGTTACATAAATTAGATGAACCAACTGTACGTCACAATGCACAATTAGTAATGCACAATTCTCCGCCATCTCAATGAATTTGTATTTGGTAAAATAATCAAAAAATAATAGTAAATAAAACAATTAGTTACATGCATTTTTTTAAATGTGTAATTGTATTGTGTACATTTTAAACATGGGCAGTTGTAATGTGTGGTTTGACTTTTAAAAAAAATAATTTAAATCTAATTAGATTGTTTCTATTAAGGGGCTTCCTAATTAAAACCCGTGAGATTCAGTAGCATTGGGTACTTTGTAACTACCCAATCCACCAAGCGACTATCACCATAATAGACATAGTCAAATGCCACAAATGCAACAAGAAAACTCACAACCAGTATAACCAGTTGAACCAGTAACCATGTATTACACCAGCTAACACGATGTGGTCTTGGATATGATGTAGTTTGTAATGGAGCTTGTGGCTGTGGTTGATATTGTTCTTGCTAGTGAATAAAGCAACAATACTACAGGATAATAATATAATTAACGAACAATTATTGGCTTTTTTTGAGGGGGTGGTTTCACATCTTGATAAATTTGTGCTGAAGGTCGTGATCGTAAGTAATACGAAGAGGGTGACTGTGGTATCTAGAATCAATAGAATGAATGTAACAGCTAATATCTTAATATTATTTTTATTACCTTCACATGTTTGACTGGGCGTGGTTTCCCTATATCTGTTTCCTCCTCTTTTCCACTATCACTTGAAAACTCTTCATCATCACTTTCACTAGCTATTGTTATTCCACTAGAACTTGGTGTAATAGGATCTACTAAGATAACAAATATTATATTTATCACAATAAATAATTACCTTTGGTAGCTTTCTCAAACATCAATTTGGCCAACTTCTTTTCATAAACACCTCGTGTAGTTCCAGTAATAGGACCAACATCAACACGATGTTTCTGGAGTTCAGCGATTAACTCAGAATCGCTGTATGTCTTAATCTCTCTCATAAAACTCTCCACACTGACAACCTTAGAATATTGCTTGCTACGATTAGCACTCTATAAAACCACACCCATTACATATATCATTAACTATATAGTTAATATCTCACTTGTCTTCTCGTTATAGTTTCTTCATCTGATGAGAACTCTGATCTCTGGCGTGTGGTAGGTCTAGCTCCACCTAATACTCTGTCACGATACAACTTGACGAAGTAATCTTTAGGTTTATTAGGCGAAAATTGTACTCCACGTTTTTTGAGCTCCGACTTGAGACGAGCTGTAGACAGGTTTTCTGGTTGAGTGATCATTTTTCAAGAAGACAAGAAACGTGTCATTTAAAGTTTAAACTCGCTAAACCGCCCAAACTTTTTAATGACCACACCCTCTTTAATTATATTGCTTTATTAGCCACGCCTCTATTAATCCATTTTATAACTTATCCGTCCATTGTAAGTATGAGAATAGTGAGTTGGAACATCAATGGACTGAGAGCCGTCATCAAAAATCGCAGCACATCTGTCAAAGGATTTCTAGATTCTTTATCAGCTGATGTAATCTGTCTGCAAGAGATCAAGACGACAAGTGAGTGAATATCTATTACTATGGTAATCATTAATGTCTTTAATTAGGGGACCAATTAGATGAGACAATAGCTATCGTTGAAGGATACACATCATATTTTTCATTTTGTCGTGTTCGTCAAGGATATTCTGGTAAGAACTAATTATAAAATTAATAGAATTATAATAATGTAGGTGTGGTCACATTTTGTCGTACTGAAGTTACACCAATAGCAGCAGAGGAAGGGATAACAGGATGTACTCACGGCAATAAAAAAGACAGCATAGGTTTTCCAATAACTGATTTAAGTGAAGAAGATAAGACATTGCTAGATAATGAGGGGCGTGCCCTATTAACGGAACATATTCAAGACAATGGCCGACGACTTGTTATTATTAATGTTTATTGTCCACGAGTAGATGCTGAAAACCCTGAAAGATTACCTTATAAATTAAACTTTGTGGAAACACTTTTTAAACGTTGCATTGCAATACAATCAAATGACAAGTAAGTGTTGTCATATGATGTAATCATGATGTAATCTACATTATGTATTAGAGACGTAATTGTATGTGGCGATATGAACTGTGTCATGGACGTCATTGATTCAGCTACTCTACAAGACATGCCAGTAAGTATAATATTAACCCTTTAATCACTACTATATCTTTACTAGACCTTTTCTAAAGAACCTGAGACAAGACAGTTGTTATATAAATACATTTCTCCCTTGTCTCCTGATACTATATTAGTTGACACATATCGTTATTTAAATCCTGATGTAACAGGTGCCTATACTTGTTGGTGTACTGTGACTGAGTCACGTAAACTGAACTATGGTCAAAGAATAGATTATATCTTTATTTCATCAAGGCTAGCTCACACTATAATCAGTAGTGCTGTTCTACAAGAGGAATATGGATCTGATCATTGTCCTGTATGTACAGAGTTTTCACTAACACTCTCTCCGTCATCTGTACTGCCATCTTTATGTTCATCACATTTTCCTGAATTTGCTGGTAAACAAAGTAAGCTGTCTACATTTTTTAGTAAGAGAGACAGCGTCAAGAGACCACTATCAGAACCTTCAAAGAAAGCTAAAAAACCTTGTCTGGATTCTCAAACAAGTTTAAAATCTTATTGGAAGATGGAAGATACCTCAAGTATTAAAGAAGACATTGACAGAAATCATGATCAAGTCTCATATTTTGAGATGTCTTGTTCATCAAAGTTATCATCTGATTGGCAGCAGATTTTTAAACCACCTCCCAAACCTCCATTGTGTTCTGGTCACAAAGAACCTTCTGTTCTTAGAGTTGTTAAAAAATCAGGACCAACTAAGAGTAAAAAATTTTATTGTTGTGCTCGACCAGATGGATCTAAAAATGACCCTAATTCAAGATGCAATTTCTTTCAATGGAGTTCATAATCATTCACTTTATTAATAAAAATTCTAAAATCACACACACACACACGATACAGTAGTCATGTAACTATCACATGTTTACTTCCGACCCAGTACATCTTTAACATGAGCTACATAATCTTGTCCTGCTAGAGGATAGTGTTGACCAGATTCATAAAATTTTTTCATATTTGGTCGTTTGCGCATTGCCTGATAATATTGCTTTAAACGAGGATACTCCTCTAGTGTACTGGGTAAAATTTCATTAATATATTCCAACAACTCCAGGAACAGAAAATCTGGGAAGGCCACATGGTTGCCAAGGAGATAAGTTCCTTTATTGTTTGTTATCATTTCTTCAAGTGGTTTCAGATAACGTGATACAAAAGGCAAAAGGTTGTTTCGTATATGAACTTCTTTATCATTGGCAAATGGATATCCTAAAAATTTGCTCAAGAAATCATTTAGGCCACCCACTACCATGTCACATATTACAGCTTCACGATCATCATTACCATAGAGGTTAAATTTGCGAGCTAGATAGCGTATTATAGCACCAGACTGTACCAACTTTAGTCCATCTATCTCCAATAAAGGAAGCTGTTGGAACAAAAGGTGACCTTCAGATCTAAGTTCTGCAAGCATCTCTTTAGTAATAATCCTTTCTTCATAATCCACACCACAGTCAGCAAGAAGGTAACGCACTCTCTCTCCAAGTCCACGTCCTTTAAAATATGTAAACCTGCAGTATATGAAAAGTAATGTCGAGAATTGATCAAAGTGACCTTACCTAACAGCCATTTCCCTAGAAGTTATCGAAATTTTAACCCCTTCAAGTTGGTGAAGGAACTATACTCTGTCCGAGTTGAGAAAAGCCACCCAGACGTGTGAATAACTTTGCCGTTTTACGTGCTATCCACATGGGACTTGCACCAATCGATTCAGCTTGCAAACGCGCATTTTATATATAAAATTTGGCTCTCTAGCCCTACGAGAAAGTACCAAACTATAAAACTCCATACATTTTGAATGGCATACCTTTCGCATACTTGAAATTGCACACCTTCAAGCAGATAACAAAAATCGTGGTGTGTTCGCATGACATCCACGTGAACAAATAATGAATACACTTAACACGTACTTCAGCGCTAACAGGCGAGGAAATACCTCACCTTACATTCCATGCATAAAACACCTTTTTTTTAATAAGGGGCTTTTCTCAACTCGGACAGAGTATAGAATAAACAGAAATAATGAAAGAGTGTTTAAGTAAGGATTTTTATTTTGTAACATAGAAGGGACATAATGATATTTTACGTTAGTAATGTGAAATGTACTGTCATGGCAAATTTCTTCCTAGTTAAAATTGGACCAAGGTCCAATTTATGCAAGTTAAATTTGGAACTAGCACAATAATAATAATAATTGTAATATATTGTTAATGACTGTGGAGTGTATTTTGTTATTAAAATGCTAAGTATCATTATTAATTCCATTTCATATTAAAGTATGGTTTTCTTTGCAAGCTGCTTAGTAAACCTTAAATTTGCATGGATAGGCCCAGCCTAACATTCTATGTTTACATTTTAAGACTGACCAGTTCTATTCACATTTCTTCCCAGTAATTTAAATTTATAAAAAAACAAAAAATATGAAAAAAAAATCCTTGTGTGTTGCCCAAACGATTCCTACTCGCTCACCCACTCAGGCTTCCACTTAGGCTCCAGGATTCCCTGCTATTGCTAGCTGGGACCGCCGCCTGGCTTGGTAACCCTCGTCTTCGCGAGGTAATCCTGGCTGGAGCATCGCCCTAACTTAAAACCAGCCGTACGGGATTCCAGCTCTTAGGGAATTTTGCATTCAGGAACCGGGAACCACAAATACACCAGCCTCGTCTCGTTTAAAGGGAGACTACCAGCCCTATCCTAGTCGGCCTTTCGGATACTCCGTAGAGTATGCTGGTAACCATCTCAGAGGTCTGATGCATTGCAGAACGCTGGCGCCCACAACACACTGGCACTCAGGACTGTTCAAGTTTCTTTTTATATGTACGTACGATTTTGTCTTCAAGCTCTTGTGGGGCGCGCTGTGACGCTTATGAATTTCATTAACGGTACTATGAATATGATTACCAAGATCGATTAACCTTGCCTAAACATTTCTTTATTATCTTTTGTTCCTTCTATCCAAATTTATAGCAGCTCTTTTAGTTCCTCAAAAGCTCCAGACAAGTATAATAGCAATCAATTAAAAGTTTGGATAACTTTCTCTGACTAATGACTGTCAAATTACCTTGTGGTAGCCATGATTAGCTAATTACAGAGGGTCAATCTAAGGCTAACAGTTCATACAAAAAATGGACATTTATAATTTTGTGTATTAATTTTTATAAGAAGTGCCATAACTTTAAGCTTTAAAGTGGAATGTAAAAATATAGTACATCAAGAGAAGTCTTATAAATAACAAGTCATAAGCACAAGTTAAAATACCAGTTAAACAGGTTTTGGATGTAATAAATCTATACTATCAGTCACAACAAGGGATGGGGGTCGACTCCCTTCTGGAGGGGGAGATGAGGGGAGAGGTGGGGCTTCATCTTCTCTCTCTTCAGTAGGTATAGAATCTTCAGGTACTTGTAAAATTAACTTCTCAATTGTATACTGATCTTGTGAAGGAACAATGTCCTTGGTAGTTTGTGACACAAGTGTACTGTCTGTATTTTGTAACTTTTCTTGGTCTTCCTCCTCTTGGTATTCTACTTTATCTCCTTTTTGTATTTCTTTGTCTTCTTCAGAAGCCACTATTGTTAGTAGTTTACTTAATGCATTATAGCTCTCATCTTGTAAACTATTAGACAACACTTCTACTGGATACTCTTCAGCTTCAATATGTGGTACCTTAAAATATTCTATTATATAGGCACATGTATTAGTAACTTACTCGAGGCTCTTGACCTTTCTTTCTTTTAACAATAAATGTGGCCTCTGATTCGATAGCTCTCAACTCTTGGACACCAATACGATGTTCAATATTAATAAAACTCTTTCCATTCACCTAATAACTTAATAATACAAGAGGCATAAATCATTATAGTATAATTACTAGGAGTATCTCATCTCCACATCTCAATCTGCCATCAGACAAAGCTGGATCATAATCAACAGATGCTATATATAATCCTTTACCAACTAAATACATATAGTAATAATATAACATTTAGTAGATGAACTAACTTCGATCATCAGGATCATCTCTCCTAATTTTAAACCCAAATCCTTTGTATCCTTTGTGTAATTTAACTGAAAATTCCTCATCATTATGACTTGAAGGAGCTCTTAATTGAGAGCAATCTGTAATTCCTATGTTACCATTTCTTAGTATGGTGTTGTTGGTGGGTGGAGTTGCTGGTTTATCTGATTTAAAAACTTCGGTTTCTTCATTCACTGCCTCCAACTAACAAAGTAGTCTTTTATATAATAAAGTTGTATGGATACACTTACTTGAGTAGATTTCTTAAGATAAATGTTAACTTCAGACTGTGCATTAAGTAAGAGATCAGTGGCTTCACGTTGAGTTAGACCTCTTAGACTATGTCCATTCAACTAGTGTAATAAAGTCAAAATAAAACTTATAAGTATTATAATTACCTGGATTATTTCATCTCCAGGATGAATCAGTCCAGTTTTATCAGCTTGTGAGCCTTTAGTAACACTACTCACAACAGTACAACCTACAATAATATAGTAATACAATATCTATTATCAAATGAGACCTTGTTGATCTTTTTTAATACGTAGACCTAATGCTCCCTTCTTCTTATCCAAATAAATAGTCACAAAACTACCATCACCTGGTGGACAGAGTTGTAACTCAAGTTCATCACCAGCATTTCTTAGCATTTTGAAAACCTAATATTTGATAATATTATTTGATACAGTAAGAGACTTACCTCTGCGTAGCTTTTACCATCAGTACTTTGACCATCAACTGCTATAATATAGTCTCCCAATGATATTTGACATGACTCTTCGGCTGAACCTCCAGGTGTTATCTTTGTAATGCAAGCACTACGATATGGATTTTTAGACCTAGCCTATAAACATATATTTCCATGTCACAATAGTATCGTATATAACTCACAGCAATAGCAAAACCATAACTTCCTCTCTTTCGTTTTAATTTCACAAATCTTATATCATTCTAAAA
The DNA here is from genome assembly GCA_963965975.1 of Xestospongia bergquistia. Taxonomy (NCBI): domain Eukaryota; kingdom Metazoa; phylum Porifera; class Demospongiae; order Haplosclerida; family Petrosiidae; genus Xestospongia; species Xestospongia bergquistia. The sequence goes on from OZ014425.1 coordinate 5,259,864, forward strand.
ATATCAATGATATTATATTATTAGACTGGACTCTCTTACTGAGACAGAGAGAGAGCGAGCAGGTCCACTATCATTTAAAATAGTAGACTCCTTAACTAATGTGAGAGCTGATGTTTTACAAAGATTAGCCTTATCAGGAGTGTCTGGTTGATCAAAACTTAGTTCTTTATTTCCAGCAATCTCTACTACAACACTGATAGGTTCCTCCTCTTCTTCTGTAAAAAAGAAATAGAACTGCCCCTAATAAATTAGGTGGTTTAATTACCAGGAGTGTAATTAGAACGTCGAAACACAACAAGTTGTACAAGAGGAGGGCTTTTTTTCAATATTTGTCCAATTTCTTGATATGGTCTGTTAACTAGATATTCCTCATTAGCTTCAATCAGTAGATCACCTATAATAGTGGAATTTTTACAATGATATCAAAAATATAACACAGACCCTTCTTTATAGTGCCATTCATTGCAGCTGGACCATCTTTCTTAACAAGGTCTACTTCAGCAAATTTCTGAGAGAAAGAAGTATGCTGTTTGATAGTAATACCTGCAGTAATAGACGTCATTAATTTAGATGAACAATAATATTAACACTAACCTAATCCTTTAATCTCATCTTTAAGAAGTTTGACAGTCATAAATTCTCCACTATAGTCCTTGACATCTTAGTGAGAGAGGAGAGATATATCATATAATACAATAATTACACTTACTATAAATTGCTTCTTGATATTGTAGTGGATCAGGAGCAGAATCTCTCTTGAGAACGTCAGATGTTGGCATGGGAACAGATAAGTGACGATGTTTACGATCAAAGAAATGACAAAGTCGAGCCATTCTCACAAAATATGCAGCTCTGAAAATATAAATGATATAATAATAATATAGATATCAGATTTACCTCTTATAATGATGAACATATAAATTAATAGGCTCAGTTCCCACAACTTCAAGTGCTATCTGACGATTCTACAAAGATACCAAATGGACTATTGTTATATTATATTAACTTACATGAAAAGCAATATTAGTGGTAGTCTTCCATGGACATACTAAAATTAATGTTTTTTCATCTTCATTTACTTGAACTAGCTTCAAGTCATGTGTACTAAATCCCAACATATAGTTTTCATCAGTATTGTCTTTAGACTATACCAACATACTCTAATGTGTATCATATATAATATTACTTACCATTGACACCTTGTAAAATATATAACCATAATCTTCTGATTTCATCGCTTCCTAAAAGAGGCATTGACTACCAACTGTTTATATTTTAGATATCATTACTTGTAGATAACAAGACTGTGCTTCATCTGATGTCAATCCTTCTCTTTTTTTATGAAGATTTATCAGTGTCTCATGAACATTGCTGTGATAAAATTCACTCAATACCTAATTATTAACATAATAATAGGGGCTCTTCCTTTGTTATTTAATTACTTTTATTGGGAGATAATTAATAGGGACAAAATAATTTTGTTTATTTGCCAGCTTCTTATAGTCACCCATATCAGCTTGAAGAGCTAGTGCTGCTAGTCCTAATCCGTTGTCTCTTTTCACTGATATATTACCAGATATAACTTCATCAAATACCTGCACATATTGTTAATTAAATGAGTGGGATTAATGGGTGGAGCACCTGAAGATAATGAATGTGACGAGTCTGCTCTCTTTTCAATAGTGATATGTTATGACAATAGAACATCACTCGAAAATGAAGAACAAATTTTGGAATGCTCTTTTTCAATGGCTACATATTAATATATAATAATATAATAGTTAACAATATATTCTTACATATTTTAGCCATCCTTTGGGAGCATATTTGTAGAGTTTAGAGTCAGGGTCTAAAAATATGTACTCATTCTCTGTAAAATAATATAGAACTTGTAAATACATTTTGTTATTATAATGTATCTATTTATAGTAATTGTAATAGATATAGTATTAATATGTTAGTACAATAGTATTTGTATCTATTATCTATTAATAATACTGTAATACTTTTATCTATTAATAGTACTATTATCTATTAATAGTACCTTACCTATTAATTGAGCAAGACCAAATGTCTCTGGTTCCTCAATGTTCAATCTCTTGATTACAACTTGTTTTAAGTCATAACAAGTTGCTTTTGCATCAATTCGTATAACAGTGTCACTAGTATGTACTGCTTTGATTATAACTGAATGGTCCTCCAAATAAAAGTCATTAGATTTTGAACGAGTTGATGTTCTTTTTTCAGAATGAGTTCTAGATCTTGAGAAATCTTCCCCTAAAATTTTCTAAGAGAATATAGATTAGCATACTTTAAACAAGTTACTTCAGCTTTATTTCTTGTAGTTTTCTCATTGGACACTGAAGTACGTCTAGGAGACTCAGGTTCATCAAAAGATAGAACTTCTATATCTACTGTGTCAAATGACTCCACAGGCATAGAGTATCTTTCTGGAGATGTCACTTCAGGAAGATGATGATGACCACCAAGAATATTATCAGCTGAATTAGCTTTGAATATTTCTTGTTCTTTTAATGGCTGACTACCTGGACGACCAAGAGTCTTAACTCCTTCTTCATTGCTTTGTAATATATGAAGTTGAGTTTTTTTAGTAAATGGAATAGTATAGTCATTCTCATCTTTTATTAATTCTCTTTTAATATCTTCATCATCTGTATATCAAAATTATTATAATATTTAATAGTCTGTAATTGTACCTTGTTGTTGAATGGATTCATATGTAGGGGGGTCCATCTTAAGTTCCACCTCATCAAAGTCTAAACTCTTCACTACTGTACTCTATGGGATTGTGATGTCAAATGATGTCATATGATGTCATGGTTTACTTCAGGTGATAATTTCTTCAGAGGGATTGGAGGAGGCGACTCTAATAACTCTTCATCCTGTATTACGAGAGAATTATTATGATGTCATAATGATGTCATACCATGTCTACATTTAATCTTGGAGGTGAGGATAATGGAAGAGGGGGCGGAGCTACTTGGAATTCATCAGTTGTCTTTTCCAATGGAGGTTCACTAAATATAAGACTACTACTGTAATCAAAAGTGTTATCTCCAACATCACTCATAAGAGGATCAGGAGGGGGTGTGATCAAACTAGTCTCAACCACACCCTCCTTAGCATTATCATTATCATGATGAATATATTCATGATGGTCAAGTGGACTGAGTGAAGAGAGATGTGGGGGAAATGTTGGAGGAGGTGTTGGTGGGGCTTCTTTCTCAGTGACGTCATTGTTTGATGTTACCACAAACAGATCTGGTGGAAGTGGATGAGTTGGTTGTACAATATTATCATCTGTTATGTCAGTTAGTGAAGAAGATGCTAGTGTTTGGTTTGTCACTTTGTTACCCTAGTGAATATGATGTCATTATGACCTCATGATTGTATTAACATACCTTAAGTAAATCAGGTGCACTGTTACTCTCTAATATATGTTCAATCTTTAACAATGATGGCAGTTTAGTTTCTTTGGGTGTAGAAGTTATAATTATTGCATCAACTTCTTTATTTGGAGGTGGTAGATCAGAGGGAGGAAGTGATGGTAGATCAGAGGGAGGAAGTGACGGTAGATCAGAGGGAGGAAGTGATGGCGGATCAGAGGGAGGAGGTGGTAACGCTGGCATATCATTGTCAGGAACTGATATTTGAGGGATAGTTTCCTCTTCTCTCTTCTCAAATTTCTTTCCACTTGTTACATGGAGATGAAGAGGGTCATGTTTATTGTCTTTCTTTCTTGATCGTACTGGAGTATAAAATTGAGACTCTTTGAGTTCTGTGTCTTTGAAATGTTTTAGTCGTTCGTGCGAAGACCAGCGATAAGTGATAAGTCCTCTTGACCCATCACTACTAGGTCTAGTATTGAGAGCATCAAAACTTCCATATCCTAAATCAGTAGTAATATAATATTAATAATGTCAATAGTACCTCGACTGTTTAAGCTTAAGGAACTGCCACCACTTGTTTGACTCTCTCCACTATATGGCTGATCTTCTAAGTATTGCTGTTTCTCTACTTCTTCAAACTAAAATCACAATTATACAAATACTGTATCAATGAGACTCTACTTACCTCTGCAGCTAATGGTTCTACAGTAACAGACTCATCATCAGAATCTTCTGACCCCAACTAATGAGAAATAAATGATATAAATAAAATACATTGTATCATAAAAGACATACTGTATCATAAAATTCATTGAGAGAAGAATCAGTTGTGTTTGGTTTAGATATCTAGATGTGGAATTATTATAAGTAATTTATAGTGTAGGTACCTACTTGTAGAATAGTATCTAGTGAGGGTCTTTGAGCAGGATCATGACTACACATATTACATATTAATGAGAGGAGTCTTTCACTGTAATTAACAGACTCTTGGTTCATTAATGAAGAAAGTACTGCACCAACACTATAGACGTGTGTCTAATATATCAATTATATTACAATCAGTTTAATAATAAATGCAAAACTACCTTTTGTAAATCTTGTACTGACAAATCTTTCTCTCCATCATTAAGTTCAGGTGCAGCAAATTCCTTTGCAGCTTCAGCTATAACAAGTCAAATCTAGAATATCACAAAACAGAACTTACTTTGTAGACCTGAAGCAAATTGGACTTGTCCTGCTTTGTGTATCAGGAAGCAGTCCACAGAGATTATCAAACAAGGTCCAAGAGATTCAGTTACATCAGGATTTGGTTTATAATCTGATGCTAAGATTTAAATGTATGTGATTATAAGACACTTTTTACCTCTATATGTAGTAGACAGAGTTTCTATTGACGAATATAATAATGTCCAGACTTCATTCTCTTCAAGCGGTCTCTTCAAATCATCAATAATATTTCTTAGACTCTTAGCCATTGCAAAAATAGAGGTGGGGCTGCTTGTCTTTTATAAAATTTAATAATATTCATAACGGGCGTGGCTCTTTATAATTTGTGTGGTCTAATAATTAATTTATGACAGATAAGAATCATTTCATTTTTTGCTCTTCTTTATACCACTACCACCTATGAACATAATAAATCAAATTAAATAAATTAACAAAGGGTCTTACCCATTGGTCCTTTTTGTGCTGCTCTTGTTTGAGCTTCAGCTAATTTCTTTTTGTCTTCACGAAGTTTTTCTTTCAATGCCACATCATCCTATCATTAAGTAGGTGGAGTTGCCACTTACATATTATTATATTAACTATTTTATATTGTACTATTATCTCACATCATCTAATTCTCTCTCAGCTTTCTTTGGTTGTTTTAACGGCTTTTTCTTACCACCTACATAATTAATAAGTAGACTAGAAATATATTATGATACTTACCTTGTCTTCCTGACATTTTGAAGACAATAAAATTTTATTAATTCTATTGAGCCACACCCCTCACTTGAGGTCGAAGCAGGTCCAAAATGGCGTCTCTTGCAAGGGTGTGCTATATTTCCCAGCCGCTCCATCCTCTAGGGTAAGTTTATTTCCAGTAATAGTTAAATTCATTATTTTTCTATTTTTTTTCAAAGGCAATCAATTAGGAATTTTGTTACTTTAAAAGACAGTAAGATTTGAGTTTATGTTAATCACGTGATCTCGTTTTAGTCTCTGTTAGATTGAAAGCAGTTAAGAATATTCAAAAGATTACTAAATCCATGAAGATGGTAGCTGCTGCAAAATATGCTCGAGCAGAGAGAGACTTAAAACCAGCTAGAACATATGGAGAAGGAGCGTTAGGTAGGTGGAGTTCAGTGTTGCTGTAGTAACCATAATGTGCATTCAATAGCTCTTATGGATAAGGCAGAAATTTTACCAGAAGAACCAAAACCTTCTCACATAATGATATGTATGTCATCTGATCGTGGTTTATGTGGTGGAATACACTCCAGTATTGCAAAGACTGTACGTGGGTTGCTCCAGGAGAGGACAACAGGAGACACTGCTCTTGTATTAGTGGGAGACAAACTTCGCACTATTCTCCAACGTACTCATAGCTCCAATATTATTCTTGCTTTCACTGAGATTGGCCGACGCCCACCTACATTTCCTGAAGCCTCCTTCATAGCTCGTGAGGTATTAAACTCTGGATATGAGTTTGAGTCAGGAGAAATAGTGTACAACAAATTCAAGTAAGAGACACATTTAATATATATATAATATTCTATAACAATATATTAGATCTGTGATATCTTTTAAAACAACATTGCAACCTTTTGTACCATTGTCTGTGTTAATAGACTCTGGTAAGCACATGCCCTTATTGGTTGTAATTAGATATGTGGGTGTATTCTCTATTTATAGAGAAGATGAGTATCTATGATGATGTTGATGCAGAAATATTGCGATGCTATCATGAGATCACTTTAGTTAATATGATATTTTATGGATTAAAGGAAGGAGCTTGTAGTGAACAAAGTGCTCGTATGACAGCAATGGATTCTGCTAGTAAAAATGCAAGTATGTAATAAGTTAGTTATCAGTGCTTGTAATGATCTCTCTCTCTCTCTCTCTCTCTCTCTCTCTCTCTCTCTCTCTCTCTCTCTCTCTCTCTCTAGGTGAGATGATTGATAAATTGACGCTGACATATAATCGTACTAGACAAGCTGTAATCACACGAGAGTTGATTGAAATCATTTCAGGAGCTGCCGCTCTGTAACTTTGACTGTAGGAAGTTATAATATTATTATGATGACTGTGTTAACTGGTAACATTTGCCTGTTCTAGGATCATAGAAATAGTTAAGATCTGGATCATATAATAACTCTAATTTCTCATCAGGATCATAGTCATTGTCTTCTAAATGGAGTGGTCCAATGGTATTACGTGGAGTGAGAGGTCCACCCATTCTTGTCACATCAATGCTATCATGTTGTGGTAACTGAAGTGCCTTTAGTTGATCTTGTAATGTACCTGGCTATACACCCACACATTATATTAGTTTATAACTAGTAACTTACCAAACTTGTTTTTAACGTCTCATCTAACTGGCTTTGACTTGTTCTGTCTTTGTAAAGTGGTTGGTCTGTGGGTGGAGTCTCATCATCACTGCTACTACTGTTTAAAGATTGGTATTGGTGCCAGTCATAGTTCTGTTTAAATGGGTGGAGTTAATAGGACATAGTGATGCAATATTACCTCATCATTGAGGGTGGACCTATCTGGAACAATTGAGAGGAAGTCTTCATTAAGTTCAGCTCCTCTCATTTGTGTTTTATGAGAAATAGACTCACTAGATTGTTTTCTTTTAGTTGCTGAGTGTGGAGGAGAGTTATATGTAAATACATCAGTTATTGTAGAACTTTGTAAGGTAGTAATAGCTAGTTCTTCATCACCACTTAGTACTGTAGGTTTGGGAATCAGTCCTACTCCAGGTATAGAAGAATGAGTCTTGTCAGATTCTAGTTCATGAGTTTTAAGTTTGTTTGAATCTGGTTTTGTCACTTGGGTTTTCAAAGGTCGGTCAATTTGAGAAGACTTCTTAACATTACCTGAACGCTATAATACATCAAACAATAGTTTGTACATGACAATATATTGAAGATACCTCCTGACTACTACTGGTAGTTCTACTGACAATGGCACTAGTAGTACTACTAATAGTATGTTGTAGGAGATGAGGAGGAATTGGTATTTTTTCACCAAATGCAATATGTTTTGGTTGAACTGTTTCTATAACGAAAATATTTAAGATGTAGTTATAATTATATGACTCTACCTTTTTTTACACTACTTGTATCTGATGTTGTAGATAAATCAATGATCTATTAATTTTAAGTAATATTGATATGATTATCACTGATCTTACTACTAATGGAAGCTGAGGTATTGAGGGAGGTGGTTGCCATGACGATGGTAGGTCTCCCGGTGATGTAATTCTATCACGTAGTGTTGCGATACGTCTTATTTTACAAGTACCACAAAGTGTAATACTCTCTAATGTTTGATAATCTCGTGAGTAAATCCCTTGTAATATTATTGATAGATCAAGTAACACCCACTGCCACTAATTGTGTAATATAGTATTGCGAACAAATATTGTTCTAACTTACTTGATCTGGAAGAACAGAAAGGGGTAACTTTGATAAAAGAGGTGTGGTAGTCCTCTCTTGTTGCCATGGTGATAATTGAAATCTCCTTTTACTGTTGGTTGTATCAAAAACACTGTCAATATAATTTTAATATAACTATTAATTAATAAAGTGGGCGTTACCTGAACTCTAATAAAAATCTTGAGTCTTGAGGTACATAGAGTTGTATTAATAAAAAAGGTTGTAATAGACCCACTATTATAACAATGATGACATCATAATTACATAATGTTAATGCATACAGCCTCTTCTGTCTGTCTTTGGTAAATGGACTCGAGTTGTTGCTGGAGTACCTGATAATGCTAACACATAACCTTTAATATATTGATCAAATTCTTTATTAACAGTGTGACCACCTTGTATACGTAATCTATAAGAGATATATAGGACTGTTGTATTATATTGTATATATGGACTTGTTGAGTGGATCTTTGCCTTGTGCTGCAAATACTTCGACTGACTTACCACCCTATAATGACATCATAATGACATCACAATAAATGTGAAAACTTACTTGATACTGACTGGAAAACATGTTTATTATTTTTTGCTGAGCAAGAATTATTACATTACCATGGAGACTGATAAATAAACATTGTAGGTAATTAGTTTACGGACCGGAACGGAAACATTCTGAAATTTCTATTGAAATGTAATGGGCAAAAAAGTTAATTAAATTTAGCTCCGTATACTATATGAGGAACATGTCTACTGCTACAGAGAAAGATTATATTATTTTAAAAACGATAGGTAAAGGAAGTTATGGGGAAGTTTATCTTGTTAGAAAAAAGAGAGAAAAGAAACAAGTAAGTTCTAGTAATTTGAATTAATCAATAGATCCAATATTTGTATTAGCTTGTAATGAAGAACATACGTCTTAGTTCTGGTGGTTTAAAGGAGAGAATGGCTGCCACACAAGAGGCAGCTCTTCTCTCTCAATTACAACATCCAAATATTGTGTCATATCATGAGTCTTTCCAAGATGACGAAGGTACTCAAAATTAATAAAAGGGGCGTGGTTTACTGTCAGTTTTAAGGTATTCTTCATATTGTCATGGCGTATTGTGAAGGAGGTGATTTATGTTCTCGTCTACAAAGTTATGGTAGTCATTTACTTTCTGAGGAACAAGTTGTTGAGTGGTTTGTACAAATTGCACTTGCTCTACAGGTTAGATAAACTGGATTACAAAAACTTGTTTAACTGGTTTGTGTTCTAGTATTTGCATGACAGAAAGATAATGCATCGAGATCTGAAGGTAAAATAATAACGTTATTATTATTATTATTATATTATTATTATTATTGTTATTATTATTATTAGACTCAGAATATTTTTCTCAGTAAACATGATGTCATTAAAGTAAGTCCAGTTATTAATAAGTTATTAATACTAATATTGTTAGGTTGGTGATTTGGGTATAGCACGTGTTCTAGAAGGTTCTCTTGATTTGGCCCATACTGTAGTTGGGACACCATATTACATGAGTCCAGAACTATTTGCTAATAAGCCGTATAGTTTCAAATCAGATGTGTGGGCGTTAGGATGCTGTGTTTATGAAATGGCATCTCTTAAACGTGCCTTCTCTGCTCGAAATATAAGTGCTTTAATGTACAAGATACTACAAGGACAAGTAAGACTGGTTTGATAAACTTGTTTTACTGGTTTTGTTAGGTACCTCCTCTTCCATCATGTTTTTCAAGAGATCTTAATGTATTGGTTTGTCAGATGTTATCACAAGAAGCTACTCACAGACCTTCAGTACAACAAATATTACGTACTGAGTATATTCGTTCACATATCCGCCATTTTTTAGCAAGGGCATCAGATAGGAAAAAGAAGACTAAAATAATCTCTAATGGACCTTCTCAATTGGTTGATAAAGGATTAAAAATAGACAATGATTCCAAACCTTCACGTCAGGTGTGACAACTATGTCCTTGGATTACGTTACTTCTCTTTGTACATTAGGTTATGAAACCACTCCCATCTGCTCCACCCTCTTCAGCTACACCAACTTCTGTAGAACATAAACCAGAATTATCATCAGCACGAGAAAAACGACGTCGTTATAAGCAAGAAGCAAGGGGACGTGTTGTATTACGTTCTCGTTCAGCAGATCATCTTCCAAATGCATCCCCTCCTACTATTGAAGAGACGGACAGCGGAGGGTCTGGTAAAGAAGAAGATGAAGTGATAACAATAATGGACACTACATTGCATTTACCTGATCCTAAATCACCTCAAAGTCATCAACAATGTCAACATACAGAAGGTATTTTAAAATAATATTATAAACATATCATGATATTGTTAGGACAAGGTAGCGACAGTAGATTAAAAGAGAGAGCGTCAGCATTAAGAAGGTCAGTAATCTACTGTACAATATACTGTTAACATGATGAGGTGTATTTGTAGAGATTGTTGTGATGTTTTAGGACAAGAGGTAGTTTGTAGAGCACTTTATTTATTAGATAGAGTGACTCCTGAGGATAGTGAGGTATGTGTGTATATTAATATAATATATATATGTGATGTGTTACTACTGTAGACAGAGATGATAAAGTTGTTAGGAGAGGAGAATTGTCAAACATATTTAGTAAAGTTACAACAATTAAAACTATGTGAAGAATCTTTAAACATATAACAATAAGAATAAAATTATTATCTATTTATTATGCTGTGGTCAGAGTCGGAGGGTATAATTGTTTCTTCATCATCTCCCTCTAATTCAGGGACATCCCCATTTGATAATGGTAAGTAAAGTGTTTGCCGTTTTTTCCTAAATGTAACTGGAGGAGAATTTTGTCGTTGAGTTTTAGCTCCTCTTGTCAACTGATTACTTCTCATAATAATGCTATCAACAATCCAGAACATGATAACCTATATGTATATATATATAAGTCTACAAGAGACATAGGTATTATATCACTTACATTCACTATAAATGGTACAATAAATATCACTATAGCAGTCCTTAATTCTTTATTTTGGAATGGTAATAATATTGTACCAACCTAATGACAAAGTAGGACATTCAATGATGACCTTGAACTTGTAGCCTACCTTTCCCCAGAAGCTAAATATAGTCAGTGGTCCTATTATTAATTTCATAGTTAACATGACAAGTAGTACTACACTGCATTGTGCTAGCCAGTAATGGAATTTAAAGGGTTCACCTAGTTATAGTAAGAGGTATCATCAAAGAGATATATCATTGTTATTAGCAACGTACCATATTCTCCTGTTATTAATGGAGTTATTTCCCAATATTTAACAGCAAATTTGATTATTTTAAAGAGCACATATATAATTAATATACCGAATGTGGAGTCCAGGAGGAAATTCATGAGATATCTGTTGAAGAAATTACCTTCCAGATCACACGACTATCACATGACTTACAAAATACAATGATCAATTTGGTGTATTGGTAACAACTGAGCTAGGAGTAGATTACAGAAGTGAGCACCTAACATTCCTATGGCTTGCTTCAAAGCATCTGCCATCCTATATATATAAATGTCTATATAGTACATATATTATCAGATATATTACCATATGAACACTGGTCTTCGAATAGACTTAGGCTCTCTCCATCTCTTAACTGTTATACAGTAAATCAAATGTATAACAATAGGATAACTTACTTAATAAAGTACTAATGGCTATTAGACCTAATACAAATTGAAGTATAAAGCTTGGCAGACCAGTGAGATCACAACTTAGAGAATTCTCTGACTCTACTTCTTCAGTTTTATTTATGTTGTCCATATTTGACCAAATAGCATCATTCGTCTACTTATTAACTAATAATAGGGAATTCCCCTATTGCATGTGGTCTGAAGAATGGCATATCATTATTTTAAAAATTTTAGTCGATTAAAAAATGTTATATATGGTGTAGCTGGAGGGATTATGTGTTTAGGATCACTACCACATATTGTCCCGTCATGGTTACAAGAAGGGTAAGGTGGGAGGGGCTGATCATGTGATACGTGTATTCTGTAGGTGTGAACAAAAAGACCAAAATGTACCAGACAATTTGCAACATCATGTCCACCAAATTGCTACTGCTATGGTTAGTGTATTATGTCATGTGACTCCATGTGATTGTCATGTGATTAGCATATAGCTCAACCTCATAGAATCAATGTCTTCATTAATAAAGGATTTTCAAGTATGTATTATGTTGACTGCTATAAGCTCCACCCATTTAATAGGTATTAGTGCTGGCAATACAGTGCTACCAGCAGGAGCAGTAGTAGGGCTGCCAAGGTGGGTGTGGCTTGAATGATACAATTATGATGTCATAATTATATAGGTTGGTACTATTTCAGACAGAAAATGATGTGAAAAGTTCTGGTCTTAAAATATCAGGTAATTATGTGTCAATACATTGCAATAAAATAATACATGGTGTAGAGGACCCAGTAGATTGGGAGTCACATGACAGTCACATGCTAATACCCCTCCTCCTTCCTTCAGCCAATCAAATTAATTTTTCTATAGGTAGTCATTAATTTTATCTATGATCTCATTATGATATCACATTATATAGCACATGAACTAGCTCATATTCAACATTTGGACTTTGTGACAAGATCTCTCCTTGCTCCTCTCTCTCTAGTTGCAAGTTATCATTTAGCTTGTGTCCTACCTCAATGTACGAGTTACCATGGTAACTCATGGTACACAATTTCTTATAGTTATATATCCTAGAAACCCCTCAGCAATGATTCCTTTAATATTAGCTGTTGGACTCATAGTGTATTCTCACATTCACTACTCTCTATGTAAGTACATTGTTATGATACACTCATTACAAACTATATATACACTATTAGGTCATTGGCAAGAATATCGTGCTGATAGACGGGCAGCTCTTTGTGGGCGTGGCTACACAGAAGGAGGTATTGAAATGATGAAGAAGAGAATAGCATTAGATCATAAGTTAGGAGTCAAGTGAGTAAGTTGTTATTAATTATTGTTTATTAGTTCTAATTAAGTAGATCAAAATCTCCAGGTTATCACACACATCCGTCATATGAAGGTATATATATGTAACAGTCACACCCACTAATTATTATAATTAATTAGATCGCTTAGAACGGCTAGAAAAAATATATCAAAAACGCATCAACTATTAATTTGTACTTGTTTATTAAAAAGCAGTTTTGATATGCTACATACAATATGGTCAATACAACAGTTAGTTTAACAAATCTTCATCACTAGAACTTCTTTCATCAGAACTAGCCCCATTCTCTGTGAGTGGAATCTTTTTATAAACGACACGATCATGACTTTAAAGTAAAGAAGTGTTAACATTGCGTGAACATAATAAATGCATTACTTACAAACTTCTCTTGTTACGACATTGTATGATAATGTACACACTGAGAACAGCTGCTAAAATCACTGCTATTATAATGAACAGCGACCCAATAACAGCTTTAGCAACATTTTTTTTTGATTTATTACCCTACAAAAAAGTATGGAAGAGCATTATATAACACTGCTTACATCATCTTTAGTATATCCACTGTTTTGTTCATGACCAGTACAACGTTTACGTTGTTGTCTCAATAGGTTTTGAGTCTGCGTTGTGCTAGTACATACATCACCAGCAATCAAACGATATCTAGAGTACGTCATTATATCAGATAGTTAGTTATATAGAATATGTTACTGACCCATTAATACTTTGATAGTAATACTCTTGACCTGGTGGGCAGACTAATGATAAATTAAATCCATTAATAGGTGAACACGAGAATCCTCCATTACTTGTAGGCTTAGCAGTAAAGCCATAATCACTAAATAATTTGTTATATAAATTAGATATAATTATATATAACATTATTACCATTCCATATCACTGAAATTACAAGCACATTTTATTATATTAACAGGAAGAGGTAAGTAACTAGCATCATTATGGCAACTATGAAAGAGAAATAATTAGTATTAATTAGAGGGTCTTAACTCACATAGAGGATGGTTTTGTGACCTTGTATTGTGCTTTATAACCCAATATACAAATATTTGATGTATAATGTTCAGTAATGGTCATATAATCATTATTATGACCTAACAAATTTAGAATTAAGAAGAGGATATTAATACATTTTACTAACAAGGTGATCCAAGAATTGATCCAAAGTTGATAGCAATCAGTCTCCATGGATCATTATCATTATTACCCTCTAGTCCAAGAGCAAATGCATACAGACTAGCAGTGGCTGGGTCCATTAGTAAACCCTTACTAAGTTTAAAGTGTTCAGAGAGATCTATTTTTTCTGATTTGAAACAATTACCACGATCATGAGAAAACCTAACAAATATGTGATTTAATATTTGATTGTTGTTGTCATGGTTACCATAAATCGTTTGCATATTGGACATCAGGTGCAACAGCAATAATGTTACCATAATCAGCTATACCATATGAATAGAGTCCTGATAAATTGCGATGTGCCTAGAATATGGCCGAAGATACCCCTAGTCTAATTACTGATAATTACACTTACATTCCAAGTATATCCACCATCTTGAGAGATCACAATAATAGCATTACTAGGATTATAATCACGTGATGTACCAAATGATCCTATATACAATATATATTATACTGCAATGACAATAATGGTGACTTACCATGTGCTATGATAATACCAGGTGCATTACTTGAACTAAGAGGACCAGTTCGTAATGTACTATTATAAAGTCGTGTTGATGCAAGTTGACTGTATGAGATATGTAAATGTAGAGAACATCCTGTGGATTGGGACTAAAGAGATGAGACCCTTTATTATTATTTTAATGAGATCACTTAATTACTTACACATTTTGTTCCAGTGGGTGGAGTTATTCGTTGCCACGATCCTCCATTATTGAATGTTATAACAGAGTAGTGTGAGGCTACAATGGACACATAGTTAATAAAATGGACACATAGTTAGTTCACTAACAATCAGTAGGGTTAACTGCTGTTGTAATATATACACCTCTCATTGAAGATACTTCATAGAAATCATCAAATGTGAACATTGTAACAAATAGTATTTTATAACGTTGAAACTGTTAACAAGAAATGTCAATACACGTACATACAATGATATACTCACCAAATGATTGTCCAAAGAGAGCGTGAACCTTGATCCTCCTTTATCAGAGACATATAACTTACCTTTATGCATATCTACAAGTGTTTATAATATTGAGTAATGACATTAATATTTGTACCTTTAGAATCTGATATGTGTATAAATGCGCCAGTATCGTGTGTTCTCATGACAACTACATACTATAAAATATTAATACTGATGTCTTGTAATATGATGACTTACATCTTCCCATTTAGTTGCTGGTAGCTGGACTTCAGTAAATGTGACATGTGATTGATCAAAATTAGTAGAGACATAAAACCTTCGAGTTAAACTGTCGCTCTATAATAGACAGAGATAAACTAATTAGAAGTGGGTGGAGTTACATACGGCAGCATCCTTAGTGTAGTTTTGCTTTGATATAAAGAGATATTTACTATCCACATAAAACCGGAAGGCCATTGAGTCAATTTCTATCACAAATAAAATAAAATAATATAATTTATTATACATACCATCTACAGTATGTGACTGAATAGTGTAACGATATAGAGGAGAGACTCGTGGCATAATTGAGTTGATTGAGAAGAAAATGAACTCATTATTATGTGTTGTATTAATAAAGGATACTCTCTGAACATCTGAATGCACTAATCGCCAAGTACTTCCATAATTATCAGAGAAATATAACTAAATAAAAATCATTAATAGTCAGAGATATTTAAATTTATTACATACGTTTCCTATAAGAGTCACTAATGTCATATGTGCCTCATTAACAGAACTGAGCTTGAGATCTTGAGCAACACCTGGCAATAAATGACTATGCCAGTTACTGCCTCCATTAGTACTAACATAGATATGTTGTTTATCAGCAGACAATAATATCACCTATTAAAACTATATAATGTTAACATCTTATTACAATGACATACTGTATTGAGAGAAACTGCTGATACTTGGAGTGATTGAGGATCAACAGATCCTGTAATATCGTTATGTTTACTGAATTTAAATGTACCCATATCTGACTGTTTAGCTCTACAATACAACACAATTTATTATAAATATATTAATAATACTAACCCCAGCCATATTGTTGTAGGATTAGTAGCTGATTTTTTACTACCAACTACAAGGATTGTCTAGAAGAGGCGTTAGTTAATTAAATAACATGATATATTATAAACTCACATCTTTAGCAGTCCATTGAGCTTGTAAGCTATTTGCAGTTTCAGAAAATTCTGGATGCTGGAAATAGAGAATAAATGGTTTTCTGAGGCAATCACAAACTTACTGAGTCAGCTTGTAATCCGCTTACGATACCACACTCTTGACTACCTTCATTATAACTTATTAAAGCCGCAAACAACGAGATAACTAAAGACAACTCCATTCTTGTTCACTAGTTGTAGTGACCTTACACGTCGGGGGCGTGACCCATTGATTAATGGGTGTGGCTTACCTTGCTGGTGATGGAAATGGAGGAAGAAGTGAGTGGTGAGATCGCAAGACAAGAGACTGAATATGTTGAAGAGGGAACACTAGACGAACCCATACTCGTAACTATTGTAAGTGGTTATGTAATATAAAATTATAAATTAATTTGTTGCTATAGCGACGAGATGTATCAGCCATTATGAAGAAATGTTGGCATGTTTTGTTACCAGGAAGAAACAAAACATTATTACATGATTGTGAGTGATCTATACACACACTAAGTCCTGATATGAGTTTATATATAGGGGATTTATGGGGACCATTAATACTATGTCTAGTGCTTGGAATGTAAGCCACCATCTTATCATAATTATAATATCATGATTATATTAATAATTAGATTATTACATGGGTCAGGTCATGGTGATAACGAGGAACCAACAATACATTTTGTACATGTATTTGTGATGATTTGGGGCGGAGCAGCTGTCGTGACTATTAACGCTCAGCTTTTACGAGGAAAAATGTAATATAATTACTTGTTAATTGAGGGTTAATTATATCTATATTTTTAGCTCATTTTTTCAAAGTGTATGTACGTTGGGTTATTGTTTATTACCACTAACATTAGCTGTATTTATATCACGTGTCTTGTTAACTTCTCCTCTACCATCTTCTGTTATATTTGTTATACGTTTGGTTATTGTTATAATAGCTCTATTCTGGGCTGTATGGGGTAAGATAATATGGTCGATTATGATATATCAAATTTACTTTATTTATAGGATCACTAGGTTTCCTGTCTGATTATCTTCCAGCTGATAGAAAAGCTTTAGCAATTTATCCAATACTGTTATTTTATTTTGCTATAAGCTGTTTGATTTTGGCACAGACTAACAGTTTAATATAATACATTATATATTATGTCATACATGTTAACACAATGAATATAATTGTAATATTCATATCATTTGTTAAACAGCCCCACCCTTCTAGTTGCTATGGTAATATTTGTGTATATTGTGTGATTTGATCATTCTTGCAGTTTCCTTGATTATGTCATTGTCATCAAGTTAATGTCGCGATATTCTCGACAATCCTTTTTCTTTCAGCAAAAGAGACATCATCATACTCGCAGAGCTCGTAAACCTCTTGATACACAATCCATTTTAGCAGAAAAAAGAGAACCTGTTCTTACATTCTATCCTCAAGTAAAGGAAGGAGAGACAGACTTACCATATAAGTCTCCTGGACGACATAGGCGACCATCATCTGGTGCTTCTCGACTTAGTTCAGTACGTCTCCCTCCAGTAGATACAACAGGACCTCACTTAACGACAGGGGCATCCTCTCAAGTAATACAATTAATATTCATATATTATATTATATTATATTAATATAGATACCTACTGAACTTAATGATAGGAAACAGTCCATTTTAAAATCTATTGATGTTGTAGAACCAGAAGAATACACTCCACATCAACCTAACTATAAGTTTAATGAAATTAAAATAGCTTCAACAGGTATCTTGTTTAATCTCTCACGTCGTTTTGAAGGGTTTACCTCATCCAGTGAACTCTCATTACCTGAGACATTAGTTAATATATTAGTACAAAGTTTTAATTCATTAGTTGCTGACAGTGTTTTAGAAAAGAGAGAGTGGCAGACTGATTGTTACTTGGATTACAAACCAAACAAGAGGAGATCATTTTTAACAGAGTCCTCAGAGGAAGGAGATAAGATAAAGTTACTATCTTCACTGACTCATCTTGTAAAACAAGAACGTGAGATACTAAAACAAAAACCAAATATGTCAGGCAAAAAGTTGGAGCGACCATTAACAGCTAAAAGTACAGCATCAGGTGTGTCTATAAAATCTGATGTTTCCTATGGAAGTTCTCATGATGTTGAATATGACAAGTTACCTCCTGAATTAAGAGTTACTCAAGGACCACAAATTTTAAGATATCGTCGGGAGTCACAGACTCCAAGGAGGAAATTGTCTGTACCAAAAACACGTCTAGAGAAATTCAAAGATATGAAGTCAAAGTATGGAAGTGGAAGAGAAAAGAGTAAATATATTGTTGTACTTGTTAATTATGTATTGTTGTGTGTAGAGAGAGTTCCCCTGTTATTGAAAGCTAAATCAATTGATGTTACTGATAAAGAGGAAACTGAAAGTAAAGCAAACTATTTTATAACACTTGTTATGATAAATGTACAGTTAAGATACATACTGGTGTTAGTAGTAGTACAATCAACTTTTCTCTATCTGATAAAACTTGTGCTGATCAAGGTATCTCTCTCATTAACTGTTGATTATTATAGATACTGTTACTACTAGGTTGGATAATACATCCTAGTCAAGCGCAAGACCCCGAGGGTTATACCCTCTCTCAATGGGCTAGTAGTCGGTTACAAGAGGCAATGAGACAACGTGAAGAGTCACGTCTTACGGCCAAATTACGAGGAGAGGATGGCCCCTTAATTGTACGTTATTATAGTGATAATTATAGCCGGTCATTCCGAGGGACAAGACAGAAAACATCTAGCTTACCTTTACCAGCTATATTAAGTAAACTACCACCTAGTCTGGCTACCTTCTCATCACCAGGGCAACAAGAAAATATTTTAATTAATGAGGGACTTCAGCTTTGTCTTTTACAATTACCAGATAGTTCTGGATTTTGCAAGTAAGCCCCTTCTATTAATATACTATTATTAATAACGAGGCTCCTGCAATTATTAACTTTATTATTTTAGTTATTATTCTGGTCGTCGTGCTCTCAGTTTTAGTCGTAAAGGTGATGGTTCTCGTGGTTTATATTGTATTGTTTATGATGATTCTGAGTCCAATAATATCATTGCTTACTTCATGCCAACTGGCCACACTGCCTGTTACCATAAAAATGGAGGACTTCACATGCTAACTGATCCTACAGGTGGCCTACTACTAGATGAAGTAAGCCTCACCCATTATTATTACTATTAATTGGTTATACATGTTTTAGGATGGTTTTGAAATTAGAGAATGGCAATGGCCACCCATTATGGAGCGTATGAATCACACAGTGTTTATACAAGTACATATTTTTCTGGTTATTGGATATAATTATAGACACATTTAGTTGAACACGCATTTAGCACTGCAATGTACTGGTAGAACACAGATGACACTCAAGTTCTCATGTCATGGCCAAATGCATCGATTTCCAGTTGGACTGATTCCTGAAACCATAGCTCAAGAGGACAAGAATGAGTCTTTTTGGGTATGAGTTTTAGATTTATCTTAAAATCTAATTTATTATTTTATTGTTAGATGAAAAGAACAGATGTAATTTCTGATACATTACAAACTTGTTATAACTTTCAGTCACACGCATCTAGAGTATGTAGTATAACCCCTGTCATTATAAATACATAATTAACTTTTAATAGGGACTAACTGAAGTATGGACTAATAAACCATCTAGTCATGAAAGCAGAGAGAGTAATAGAATGAATGGAGTTGATGATATTCTTAGTATATCTCACAAGTGGGATAGTGATGTTATAAATAAAGAATTAGAAGATTATAAAAATAAAATGAGGTATATTATATAATTAATTATTAACTCTATTAAATATTAATTATTAGATCTATTGTAAATGAGTGGTTAGGTCATTATCGCCAAATTATTGGTATAACCCCTCCCTCTCGACAGGGACTGCAATCTTTTGGTGAGATCAGTACATACATTGTGTAGGATCTAATAAATTATCATTAATTTTATAACTTGCTACAAACATTGTGTAGGATCTAATACTCGACTCATGTCTTCTATTGGAATTAAATCTCGTCAAGGGTCACGCCCACCTACGCAGGCTTCAACTCGACCCTCTTCTCATCTATTAACCTATCCAATACCTTCATCTTCCCCTCGTCCGATAACTCCATTTTCTACTATCAGTAGTCCACCATCACCTGTTGAAGACATACCTTTATCTTCTCTTAATAACTTGTAAGTGTATTTCTATCCATCTCTTTGTCTGTCTGTCTACATGTTTATCAATTAACTACCTGTTTATCAATTAACTACCTGTTTGTCTCAATAACTACCTGTTTGTATCAATAACTACTTGTTTATCTCTTTGTCTATCTGTAGTATTGAGAGACCCAAGTCTCAGGAACATCCTCATCCATTTAAAGTGGGTCCTGCTAAGCCACGGCCTCGTCCACCTCAACAGTTCAGACCTGGATGTCCAGTGTATCCTTTCATTATTATTAGTATTAATTTATAATTGTATGAAATTATTATTAATCTTAACAATTTAGTGCACTTCATCAATTATTGGTAAAGAATTTATCTGAAATGCCTAAATGCAAGTAAGTACTTGTCACATGATTGTCATGTGATGATAATCATGGTAGATGCGACAGACGTCACCTTTCATTAATACGTGATGTTGAATTTGATGTATTTATGAAGACTCAAGTTCCATCAAATCAATTAATTATTATTTATATTATAGAATCTGGGTGAGTTATTATTTGTTATTTCATGAATTATCGGTCATTAACAGTCTAAAATGTGTAGGATATGAATATAGAGTTACTCATCTGAAGAAGGAATGTTAATCATAATTAGATTAGTCCCTTTTCCTCTCTCTTTCACAGAAGACCGCATTCATCATGTGAGCCACTATTAGAGTCACTACATTTTGGTCGTAATCGCAATCGTTATGCGCCATGTCAGCAGGTAAGGAGATACTACTAGATCATTTACATGAGTGTAGTATTTCCTCATACTAGAGTTGTAATGACCCGTTCAGGCTGCTCAAATATGACATATCACTCGCTCTAAATGATCTAACTAGTTCACTCAAACCATTGTTGATTCAAAGGCATCATATTACTACAGGAATGTTTTTGGTATATATATATTATAGCCAATGTTATTCCTTTGACATAAGATTTCTCTGTTAAGATGTATATGGGTAATCATCTTATTGGATGTACTAATAACTTTAATGGATATGGTCTTACTAAAAGAGATTTCCTTAAGCAAGTGAGACAATTGTCTGTTAGTAATGTACAATAAAAATATTATGATAACATAATTACTTTGTTCCGCCTCCACTTGGTATTTCCTACAAGATACACCTCTCTAAATTATGTCTAGAAACATCTAGCTTACGCAGCTCATGAATATCATTTTAAATTGCGTCAACCACACATCATTAAAGCCACAAAATGAATATGACTAGTTCACATCATTGAAGCCAAAAAGAGTGTGACATGTAATGTATATTTATATAGATACAACATTCACTGGATAGTGGTAGAAAAGGCCACTTTCTGCCATCAGATTTCAAATTTTCCAGTTTTTCATTTTCTGGAGTTAAAATTCATAGCCATAGCTTGTGGGCTTATCCAATATCAGGTAATTATTTTCATAAATTATAGGGTCAGCATTTTTTATTTATTACTCATACATGTAGGTGTATTAGATGAATTAGTGTCTCACACACCAAGTTCCACAACTAGTCAAACCAGTTCTATGAGCAGGTCAGCCTACTTTAATTATATTAACAGTCCCATTTCTCACACATCTACTTATTTTTCACATACAATATGTCCAGTAGTACTAAGGCTCCGTGTGTTATGTAATTGTATGTTTATTTCTAATGATAAATTGTATTTTTGTATCTTAAAGCATATAGCATCCACTAAATATCATTAATTTACTTCAAGTACTTTGAATTGGATATAGCTTTTGTCATCTCTCTAGTTTAAAACTGAGCAATAATTAAGTCTCTTACAACAACAACATTATCAAAAATAATCTTAACTTATCTTCTTGTGGCTAAGATAGAAAGTTAATGGTACAAACCATAACATATTAATGAACATAATTATATATTGTGTTTATATATCAAATAAATTATGTATTCATATTTAGAGTGATTATAGTATGAATAAGAGTATAATTCATTATATCTATAATGATGATGTCATTCTGATCTCATTATTATATTAATTCTTGGAAATACATTAAGGTCATTAGATTACTACAATGACGTCAATTATCATTTATATAATTTTCTCATTATATAATACAGTGTTGACTGCCATTCTTCAGTTGGTGTATTATGTAATACTTCTCTTTCTGTCTCAAAATTAGTTTTTAAAAGAGAGGATTAATACTAATTGACTTGTATACATTTTGTGTTGAAAGATATTAATGTTAATTTTATTATTGTATTAGTTAATAGAATTCAATTTTATTATAAAAATTACAAATTATGTTATTACAGTTGAAATATTAACATCAATGTTTTAAATATCACAGCAATATTTTTGTCATTATATTACAATACAGTCATGTATAAAATGTCCATTAATTTAATATATGTAGTTGTGTTTGAAATTAAAGTTCATTATGTTGGTAAGAATTTGCAGGAGAAGTTAGATTAATTTCTTGTAATTTCTCCCAGTGGTCGTGCGAAGCACAGTATGTCTTAATGACAAGTTTGCCATATATACCTTTAGCATTACTTGAAAGTTGGACTGTCTTTTCGATTATCTCTGATATTGAACCGTCCACTTTGAACTCTGACCACAATTCTTTTTGTCCAGTTTTCTTGTCAGGTTCAAACTGACCATGTAGTTCCACACGAATTTTTTGACCTTTAGAAGCCTTTAATGAATGTGGAAAAGATAATTGCTGATGTCCAGGTGGTCCTTCAATCGTGTTACTTTGTTTGCTATCATTGTGTGGAGATATAAAGACAGAGATTTGGCCACTTGTCTGTTCAGCAAATATATGACCAAAGACATTAATGTCTAACAATACCAGTTCTTCTGTAAAAGCAGAAGTAACTGCAAATTCCATTATCTTGGTGAGGTCATATTTCAATGTAGCTACTAATAACCACCCAGTGTAATCTGTACGTAATATAATTCTGTCTGACTTCATTGTTATTTCTGTACTAGGATCATCTGTGCGATCTATCCATGAGTTCATATAGTTACTCTGAAGTAAATGAAGTGGTGAAGCAGGTGCTGTGACATTATCTGATAGCATGATAGTCACTTCTACTGGTTTGTTAAATCGCTCTACTGGAGGGCTACATATGATATAAACAGCTCCTAGTACAGAGAGCATGCTCGACCAAGGTGAACTCTGAATAGCTTTATGTATTTCTTCATGTGTCATGTTACTTAATGTTAGTTGGACAGTCTTAGGTAATGCTCCATCAGGTATTATGAGACTGGTACTATAGAGATCAATGGTCTTTCCTTTTGCGTCAACTTCTGTAGTTACTTCACTTCTAATAGGTTTACGAACTGTAACAAAAAACCATTAATTTTACAATAATTATATGAATTAATGACTTACCAACTGTAGTTCTGGACTCTTGAATAAGTTTTTTTGGGTTGAGCTCTTTTTTAAGCTGTTTTACTAATGCTATCATTTTAGGCATTGTCATAGTTGGCGAAGATTCACTTGCTTCAACTAACTTATCCATACTGTTCACTAATTTGAGAACATGATTGACCTTTGTCCTACAAATATAGAGACATACAGTTTATTTTGGGAACTCAGTAATAAGTTTACTTACAAGTTTTCCTTTTTCCTTCTTTTGTTTGCAATAACAGCAAGACATATATAAACAAATGCCTTTAGGGGAACTCTCTGGAATAGTGGCAAGTGCATTGCTTGTGTGAAAATTATTTCTGCTTCATCTAATTTGTTTTTGACTACAGACTGTAGACCATGGAGTACAACTTGTTTCAATAGGCTTTTCAAATCCTATGATGAAATAGAGTATAAGGGGATGTTATAGAGTTATTATAGCTGGCCACAACAACAGATTTCAGAATGTCACTATCTAAACTGTCCTCCCAGTGTGACATGCACACACATGTACCTTTTGTTGAGTAGATAAAGATCCAGGTTGTAACGGTACACAACTGCGAGATAACTTTTTTAAGACTTTGTTTTCCTCCTGACTGCAAAATAAGAAGATATGAAATATGATGACCACAATACTTTGATAAATTTACCTCTGTTTCAATACAGCATAACGTCGATTTAGGTTCCATGAAGGATGACTATTAAGTGTACCAACAAATAGATCAATACAAATGTGCTCATCTCCTTGCTTAGCTCCACTTGCATGTAAAATCTCAGCTTCCTTTATCCATTCTTGTTGAGGCTCTAAAAGATGGAGACCTTCTTTTGGATAAATGACATGTGAACGGTACATCATAGATTGACGATGAGAACGAATTGAGAAGGCAATTTTGTGATCAGTGGTGTTCACAACTTTGAGAACAATTGACTTGGTACTGTTATCAACTTCGACAAGAGATGTTGTCATATCTAGGAATTGTGTCCCAATTTGAAACTTCACTTGTAGATCTGGATTCCACATTAATATTGGAAATGTATTATCCCCAAATGCTCCAAGAACAACATCCTTTGGATAGGGCAATGACACATGCCAGGAATTAGACTGTTGAAGTAAGGATAAACTGGATGATGCAGAAGAAAACACATCTGGTCCAGAGATTCTTCTATGTAAATCATCTAAATTTGGAGCATCAAAAACACTGTCTTTCCTTTTACCAGTTTGGAGTGAACCAGTACGATTACGAGGAAAAAGGTGTGGAGGGAAAGGCTCAGGACTTTTTGATAAATTATCTCCAAGTGAAGATTGCTTATTTAGACTTGAAGTGCTTGATATTCCTGATGTTGATCGCGATATACTTTGAGGTTTTTCTGGAATGTCCAAAAATACACTGTTAGACATTTCTTCCTCTTCGGATCCATTTTCCTGAAATTCTGCTTCATCTTTTTCTGGTGTCTTGATTGTAGTGTACCCACTGGGTAACAGAGGTGGAGGATTTTGACAAGCTTCTTGAAATCGGAGGATGCCTGAAGGAAGAGTATATGTAGTTTTGAGAGCTGTCTCAATTAAGGCGTCTGCTTGTCGAGCTCCTGGCCCTTTGCAGCAGAAACTTGAAAGAAGGTGATAAATGATTTGGTCAATGACTAGTCCTAGTCGAATGTTTCCATTTAATAAAAGAAGATCAGCTTGACCACAGACCATACTTCCTACTTGATTATCCTCTCTTTGGTGGAAGAATGGAGATTGCATTAATTGTGGTATTAAGACTGGAAGCTCTGCATCTGTTGGTTGCAAACTAAATAGAATGGGCTGCAGTATGTCCATAGCTATAAGGAAAAAAAGTTAGAATATTTTGATGTTATGCAATGAACCTTTACCTCCAGCTTCTCCTTGTACTGTAAGTCTGCCAGTCCGTAGCACGTTGCCTGCCTCTGCATCGATACGCTCCATCACGTCTTGCAGAGGATCGACGTAGATTCTGTTAAATACTACTTGTACAGTCTCGCAGTCATCTTCGTCTTCCAGTGAAGAGGAGCTCTCTCGATCATGCAAATATTCGTCGTATTCGTCGCTGCTAGCGCTAGTGCGATGAGGTGGCGAGCTAACGAAAGCTCTCATTGCCACAGCACTCATAGTACAATCTTGTTGAGGAATAGCCATCTACGCAAGCACAGTTTGTTTTGTTAGCTTACAGTATTATTGACGCAATAGAAATGTCGTTGCTTTTCTATCCAGCAGTTTCATGAATTGATTTATTTATAGGAAGCAGGTGTTCGCCAGCTTGTGAATATTGGATAAGGAAACACCCCGTCGTCATGGTAACAAACAATAAAACATTATGGCAGAAGTTAGTACGTATTTGGAATTCGAAGGAGGTGGTTTACAACAAGACATGGAGCTTTCTCAGTCGTTTACTCATGGATCAGAGCCTATGGAATCAATGAAAGAGATACAGGTGTGTGTGTGTGTGTGTGTGTGTGTGTGTGTGTGTGTGTGTGTGTGTGTGTGTGTGTGTGTGTGTGTGGTGTGTGTGTGTGTTCATACTATAGACCTAATCTATCTTATTTTATTAGAGTGGTGGTTGTGTTCTATCAAGGGAGGATGTACGTCAGGGACTATCACAGCTAGGGTATACAGCAGATGGCACAAAACTAGTCTTATTACGACTTATTCTACCAGTAAGCCCCACCCATTTCTAGGTAACTGTGTGTTGTTCTCCTATAATAATATTCATAGTCTGCCATTTCCTACATGTCTCCTTCCTACTTTTGTAGTTATGATTGGAAGCTATAAGAATGTGATAATTCACAAATCTCTAAGGGCTAAGACAAACTTTAGTATCTAATCAGTTCATGCTTATAAAATTAGTTGTGTTAGGAAATGAGGTGACCAATTCATACTTGTTAAATAATATTGATATGACAATACAAAGCAAGGTCTAGCATGGCATGAAATTAGTTTATATTAGAACATATAATTACAGGGTGATCCTAATGATTTGGTCATCAATGCAGATAGAAAATAATATATTTACTTCCATTATCTCAATCTGCCATTTCCTACATTGGCACTGTCTCCTTCCTACTTTATAGTTATCATAGGAAGTTAATAAGAATGTGATAATTCACATATTTCCATGAGCTAAGACAAACTTGAACATGTGACCAGTTAATGATTGTCAGATATAACTGTGTTTGTAAATGAGGTGACCAATTCATACTTGTCCAGTAATATTAGCCACTCATTATGTGGTATGTAACTATAACTTATAGTTGACATAATGACATAATTGGGGTGATCCTAATGATTAGTCATTTAATGAATATAGTAAACAAAGATTAGTAACTGATCACTTCATATATCAGACTAAACTTCTGTTTTTTCATCTGTTACATAATATATATATATATATAACAGAATTGAAGGACAAAAGAACAGAGCTCTCGCTTTGTTGCTGTTACTCCAAGTTTCATGTGTTATGTGATCATCAGACAGCTGTCTAATGATCACATAACATGTGAAACTCGGAGTAACAGCAACAAAGTGAGAGCTCTGTTCTTTTGTCCTTCAATTCTGTTCTAACCCACTTTGTCTAAATGATATCGAGCACTCTTCAACAGACTTAGATACTTCAGTATATATATATATATATATATATATAATATATAATGGGAAAAGTGTCTAGTCATTGATATTTAGTGAAGAACTATAAAATTAATAGACATAATATGTTATTAATTATAGTACATTTTGTAAACAAATTTGTTACAATTACAAGAATAGTCACATTTCTGTCTTAATATGTCCTATTCATACGTCATACGTTTCATTGACTGTACCTATTATGTCCTATTCATGTATTGGGGACTATTTTTGATCTATTGTTATCATCTGTTCTGGCCCTTTACATGTTTATCTCTTTATATAATTACATTCCTAACTGATGACATATAACATTAATGATATTCATTATTTCCTTCGTGACCTATAAAATTAGTTATTTACTAAATTAGTTAAAATAATTTTATTTTTGTGTGTACATTCTTTGATAATGTTACTACTACTACAGACATTTGGATGCTCTACTACATCATCACATGTGTCATTAATTGGGATATATAAACATTTGTCGTAGACTAATTATTTGTAATTCTATAAATTAAATAATTGTTATTTTAAATTCTATAATAGGATCATGGTCTAACTGATGTCACTGTATTATACATGTATCCATACATACAGCATTTAGAACTCTCTCATAATAAACTCAAAGGTACATACTATATTATGGAGTATATCAACTGATATATTTTATTAGATATTTCTTGTCTCAGTAACCTCTCCAATCTTAAATATCTCAATGTGTCTCATAATAATCTGACAACTCTTCTTAATTTTACTCCACCCATTAAACTATTAGTGAGTTACCCCCTCTTGTTATAGCTATATAATTATAATCACTAATAGACTGTGGACTATTCTTATAATGAAATTGAAGAGATTCCAGATCTGTCATCTTTTGATTTCATCAAAAAACTAATTTTAGATGGTATACACCATCATAAGTAGGTGTGGTTAATTGTTGTTGCTAGGTAACCAAATCACTGAGTTGAGAGGTCTTAGCAAATTACAATGTCTGACATACTTCAGTATCTCTGATAATCGTATTGAGATAATACAAGGTCTTGATCAATTACCACTGACCTATCTAAACTTAGTATGACCACAACATTACATGTAAGATGTATTATCTCTTGTGTGTAGTGTAATAATATGCTAGGTAATATTGTTGGTCTTGAAACATTAAGACTACTCCAGGTATGGATCATGTTGTATTTCCTTACTAATTCAAGCATTATTTCATAGACTATCAATTTAGCTGGTAATCATATTTGTAGTCTTCAAGGATTATCTGGTCATCCATATCTTAATGATATCAACATTGAAGACAATGAGGTCAATATGTCACTGATAAACACACATCAATTATATACAATGTAGAGTAGAATAGTAAATATAATTGTATTATTGATTTTAGAAAATCTAACAATTTAATAAGTTAGTTCTAAATATAGAGACTCTAGACTTATGATGTATTTATTATGATAGTAATTTGTAATATAATTTAATTTCATTGTCTGTTGCTCATGAGACATTTGCACTATAGATAATGGATTTAAGTGAATTACAATACTTACAAGATTTAACATCATTGACAAAATTGAGTCTTAAGAAAAACCCTTTACAGGTTGAATATAATTAACAGGGACATACTCACACTATATTCAACAGGCTCTAGGTGACTACAGACAAAGAGTTATCATAGAATTACCATCAGTAGTTATATTAGATGGACAAAGGCTTTCTGTAGAAGAGAAGGTATATATATTATATTATAATATAGTGTCTCATAGTCTGTAGGTAGCTGCTAGGAACCGTCATTCACCTCCAATGCATATCAGAGCTGGACATAATCATATCCAATTAATGAGTAAAGCTGCTAGAAAACCCGCTCGACTACGATTTAGGTATTTATCTGATGACCATATATAGAAATATTTCAGATTTTTTCATAGTACATTGACTGAAGTAGATGAACCCTACCCAATGTTAGTGTTATGTGGTCCTCATGGATCTGGAAAAGGATTCTATACACAATTACTTGTAGAGGAGTTTTCAAGTTTTTTTGGTTTAGGGTCAGTAGGAGAATTAGTGTACCAAATATGATATTATTTTAATGACAGAGTGTCCCACACAACACGCCCACAACAATCAAAGGAGAGTCATGGTCGTGATTATTATTTTATCAATGAAACCACTTTTAAAAGAGCAGCTGATGCAGTACGTCACTTAATTAATGATGATGTCATACTAATGTCATGATCAATAGGGTGAATTTATTCAAACATGTCAGATATCAAGTTATTGGTATGGACTAACAATGGCTGCTATAGAACAAGTAGCTCAACAGGGACTAGCTTGTGTCACTCATATGACATTAGAGGCATGTCCCTTAGTAATTAATTAATAATTAACTATACATTACAGGGAGTATTGGAATTGAAACAAAGCCACTTTGAACCTCGGTACATTCTTACAATGCCACTGACTACACAGGTAAGCTATGTCATAATGATGTCATAATATATTGTTGTAGATTCATGAGCAAAGATTACATACTAAAGATTATTTGACTGATAATGATATATATGAATCTCTCAATGATGTTCAATATTATCGAGAATATCATCAAGAGAAACCAGGATTCTTTGATGCTACCATTAATACAGGTTTGTTAACATTAAGGATGCCCCTGTTATTAAGTCATAATTAATTACAGATAATCTTCATGATGGATACAATATCTTACGAAGTGTAGTAATGGCATATGGAGGTATATCTCCAGAAACACCTCTCACACTATCTCTCTCTGCCTCTCGTCCAACCACTCAACAGAGCTCAACTTCACTTAGTACATTTGATATTCATGATAATCCAACTACACAACCAACTACAGCAGTGGCCAGTACTTTATTACCATTAAATGTACAACCATCTAACAGTAGTCCCATTCCCATACTTCTAGCACAGTCTTGGTCTCGGCCTTCTAGTACTAGTTCTACTAATGAACGACCACAACTGAAGAAAGTAAGATACATTACTAACTCATGACCACACCCTTTCTTGTTAGTTTGTATCAAATCAAGGGAGCCAACGTGAAGACATCCCTGCAGCAGAGGATATTGTACCCTTGGCAGATAGGTATGTGTGTGGTCTTAGATACATTATGCAGTATCTGTTGATGTAGTAAGGTACAAGATGTTGTCATAGTAACCGAAGAGAAAGACCAGGAAAGTGGTGAAGAAAGCCAAGAAGATTTATTATAGACACCTAGTTAATTAAACGAGGGGGCGTTCCTCATTAAGTGGGAGTTGTCTTTTGTTAAATAAGATTCACTGTTTATTATAGTCACGTGCTATTATTTTGAGTTAACTTTAGCTGAAAAAGGGTTTTCTTAGAAAGTGGTGAGTTGAGAGACAGAAACTTAAGTATTAGCAACAGAAAATGAGTTGTAGTGACTTCACTTCCTTTTAATTGACTCCACCCCTTTTTTTCTCCAGGGACCAGCATGTTTGCATTTTTCAATAGAATTATAGAATGGTTTAAAAGTCTCTTTTGGAAAGAAGAGATGGAACTAACATTAGTGGGTTTACAAAACTCAGGAAAGACCACCTTTGTTAACGTTATTGCTGTACGTCACAGAACATATTCTAAATAATGCCCAGTGTTATGTTGTCTATTAACAGAGTGGTCAATTCAATGAAGATATGATTCCTACAGTTGGTTTTAACATGAGAAAAGTCACAAAAGGCAATGTCACTATAAAAGTTAGTGTAAAATGTGTCATGATATATGAAACGAACACTTCCTCTTCTTATTAGCTCTGGGACATTGGCGGTCAGCCTAGATTTCGTAGCATGTGGGAACGATATTGCAGAGGTGTCACAGCTATTGTGTATGTTATTATTGCTATTAATTTGTAGTTCTCTCTCAGTTATATGGTAGATGCTGCAGACCATGAAAAAATTGAGGCATCAAAAAATGAGCTGCATAGTCTTCTTGATAAGCCACAATTAGCTGGTATACCTGTAAGCCACACCCACTAATTATTTTGTAATTTTGACGATTATGTTATTGTAGGTACTTGTTTTGGGTAACAAAGTTGATTTGCCCAATGCATTGAGGGAAAGAGAAGTAATAGAGAGAATGTAAGAATGGATGGGATATAATAAAACAAATATGATAAATGGATGCATAGTTTGACAAATGGATACATATTTTGAGAAAGAATTAGATGAATGATACACTTTTATCTCTAGGGGATTAAGTGAGATTAAAGATCGCGAAATTTGTTGCTATTCCATCTCTTGTAAAGAGCGAGAAAACATAGGTAATCATTATAGTATTGTTCCTTTAAATGTTATGAACTATATTAGATATAACTTTGCAGTGGCTTATACAACAAGCTAAAAATCAACGATCTTAGGAAGGACTATGCTGATTAATTAATAATAATTGTGTGTGGGTGTATTATTCCTACATGTATTTTGTATTAATTATTGAGTATAATACATGTACACAAGATTCAGGTGTGTATATTCTTTTAATAAAAACATATGCTGACGTGTTGAGGGTGTTACAAGAGGAGGTTTTAATGTAATATGAGATGGTGTTTGATAAACTTTTCACAACAAGAACTGCATTGTCAGCAATAATTAATTTGTTTTAGTATAAATGTTGCGGGCTTTGAATGGTCTCTTGGGAGACCTTTTGTTTCTTCAGTAAAGAGGCGCACCTGTTACTAGAAACCTCATGATATGAATTAACTGTAAATTATAGATTTATTATGTAGTATTATACATTATTATTATTATTATTCATAAGAGAAACTTTTAAACTTTGTTTTAAAAAAATAGTTTATGAAAACAAGTTTTTTAATTATATTGACAGAGAACTCTTTAACTTTTAATATAATTATTTACTAATTAAAACATTATACATGAAGCCTTTTGATTATGTTGAGGCTGGCCTTTTCCAACAGTTGACTTAGTCAAACCTCTCTCACATATGCTTGACCATATGCTCCTATGTACAAAGATGTTGGGAGGAGCTAGAAGACTGCAGAATGCATGCAACAACTGCAACAACACCAGGGCAGAGAGCAAAGTGAGTTGATAGATAATGCAAATAGCAAGTACTTAACTATAATAATTATATAAGTGTTTTAAGTGGGTGATGAATCTCTAAGGTATTGTTTCCTTCACTCCAGACATGCACATGTATTGTTCTGTAATGATCTTACTGGTAATTCTACTTAAATTATATGCACAGCAGCAATATTGGTCAGCACAACAAGTTAATATATCATCAGATAGTAATGTAACATTTATTTGTTCTAACTTCACACCTATTATTAAAATGGAAGAAATATTTCTACAATCAAAGTAAGAAAATATAGAGACAAATTTGCTCACTCTATTTTACTGACAGAATAGAATGGAGATTTTATTGTCAAGAGGAGAACGACACTATATTATTCTCTTCTGGATTTTGGTTAGAAACAACTACTGGAGACTCTATTTCATACTATTGTGGTCCCAACCACATCTGGTCTGGTTTTAAATTTATAAGAATCAGCAGTAGACAAAGAATATGGACACTTTATTGTAGTCATATTCCTAATGATTGGTATGTCACTACTGAATGTAATAAATCTTATATGAAAGGATTTATGGAAAGATTTTCACCAACACTACCACCAAACACTTTCTACATAGGTATTTATTTGGACTACAAAGAAGGATACCAGTGAGTAGCTGTGTTTTTAAAGTAAACGTCATAATGTTCTGTTTGTCTCAGAGGGTATGCATGGAAGTTAGAATATTGTCTCATATCGGGTGAGTTGCTGACTTGTGGTAATTTTCATCCATCCTCTAAAACAACTCCTTAATAGAGTCTGAATTGATTGTTATTATGCAGGCATTACCTGCTTATTAATGCTAATAACAGTGACTATGTTATGACATACTACGTTCACATAGATAAGATCATGATAATATGTTATCTATTTCATCCACAGAGACGCTAGAGAATGGATATGCCATCGAAATAGATGGAATGATTGAATATTCTTGTATACAAGGTTATCAAGTAATTGGACTTTCATTAATTCATGTTTCTGCTATAAAGCCTCATGTGCCCATATGCAAAGGTAATAGATTATTGACATAATAGTTATATATTTTGTGCAGAGTGCTGTGGTGAAGTGGACATTGTAGGATCTGAGACCATTCTTTGTCAATATGATAGTTTGAATGTTACATGCATGCAGGGCAGACGTTGGTCTGGTCCTGACCTGTTATGTTCGAATGACTTCAACTCTACACTACATTCTTGTAAGAATTGATGACATGAGATAACATGAGATGGTATTTTTACTAAAGGTTGTCTTTATGATACTCAATTTAAAGATTGTGCAGAAGTCAGTTGTAAAACTGGTAAAACAGAATGTGTTAGTTGCAGCAACTCAACAGTCTTAAATAAAGCTAAAACTAAATGTGGTAGTAAGTATATCTTGTCAGTAGTATAATCCATTTTACAATTATTAGATAAAGGTCACGTGATCTCGTTGTCACTTACAAAGAGCTCTTCTGACTATTCTTTTGCTGTATATTGTGAATGTATTGGTACACCTCCATTGACTATTCATTGGTTTGATAATACTGTCAATGATGATAAGGAAATAATGCTATTTCGTGATATAAAATTAGTACCAGTTAGTACTAAAAATATTACAGCCAATGTTTATTGCAAAGTACATAATGAATATGGATCACATCACAAGAATTTATCACTAGGTATGGATGGCTCAGTAGATAAGAGTATTTTAACTCTCTCTCTCTCACTAGCTAATGTCAAAGTCTTAATATTAGATCCTACAGTAGCACAGTATGTCCCAGTCAATACTTCATGCGATCTACATTGTGTTATTGAAGGAGACTTGTTTTATTTTAAGTGGTCTTTTAATAATATACCATTATCTTTCAATACATCTTTGTATTCAATATTACCAAACTCAACTCTACGACTAAATTTTGTAAGACAAAGTGGGCTATACAAATGTGAGGCTTTTAATCTTCAAGCTACACATATTAAAGAAGTGTTGGTATCTTTTAGTGAGAAAGGTGAGTTTGTCATTCTATCTACATAAGATAATAACATTGTTGTTTTTTCTGTAGCTACTAATGATACAATTGCTCCAAAAATTGTCAAATTTGTTCATAACTATACTGCTGTCTTTGGAGGGTCAGTGGATCTCTGTTGCCTAGCAATTGGAGAACCAATTCCTCTTATTGTGTGGAGTAGAGATAATAGAATATTATTACCCATAGCTGGTGAAGTGAAGTTAAAACATGAAGGAATATTAACATTATATAATGTGACAAGACAAGATGCTGGTATTTATATATGTACTGCTAAAAATACAATAGGTATGGACTACCACACAGCACTATTGACTGTTATAGATATTAGACCATCTGTTGTCACACAAACCACTAAATCAACTATATTATTATCAAGTATACCACCTCCTTTCATACCATCTTCTTGGGATGATGGTACATATATTTTAGTTCTATTAGCCATTGTTTATATTATTGCATTTATTTTAGCATTATTTTTGACTTGTATAATATATTTATCAAATAGAGATTACTAATGAAACTAACAATAATATATTTTTTTATAATTTTATTTTCCCTATTAAAATTAATGTTTTATTATTGTATAGTAAAATCTCTTAGTAATGTAACGCGACGTATTTCTGTGATATTCATCTGTTGCTCCAAGTCCTTTCATAATGTACTTTAAATTATAATATATTTATAACAATACTTACTGCTCTATCTGTGATATTGGCTCTTTCTACTTTCCATGAGAGATTTTCTATTTCAAGTTCCAATTGAGCCTGCTGGTATTCAAACTAATGGATACATAGAGTTAAAATGGATGGCTACTTGACACGCTCACTAATTGCTTATTGTCTCCTTCCATCCAATATGCTCTTGGGTAAGTATATTTTAGAGTGTAACGACACTAAGAAAGAGAGAGAATTTAAGTATATAATGGAAATAGATTATATACTTTTCTTAATAGATCAGCAGCTTTTACTAAATACTGCCAGTCAATCCAAGTCCCTTCACCACAGGCCACTTTCTCATGAATATGAGTTTGAATTTTAAGTAGAGTTTGTTCTTCAAGTAACAAACTACGATGATGATTATCCCACTATAATTACAATAAATTATCATTTATGAAGGGAGGTATTATCACTTACTCTTTCATAATAAAAAAGATATTTTTTGAGTGCTGCTCTTGCAGAAGTTATTTTTTCTTTACCAATATCAGGATTGCTTTTGTAACGACTGCATTCATAATATTCACTATTATGAGCAGACCAGTCTATAGAACAATAGAACTATTAACTAACATTAAAATTGTACTAACCTCCCATGCACATCCAACAAAAATCTAATAAAGAGAAAATCAAAATTAGAGAGAAAGAAATTATAGACTTACCATGTTTGCATTTAGTGCAGTGCTAGTGTGTGGAGAAAAGAGAGTGTGTTATCTAGACTACAATTAGGTAACACTTACCATGTGATTACAGCCGCCATTTTTCTCAATAGCAGTGGTACATTTAGGACACTATATTTGAGGTCATATAGAGATACACTATATTATACAATGTCTTACATCTTTAGTATTAGCAGCAATGTAGTTGGCAGTCTCAGAATCATCTTGACATTTTGCTAGCCATTCTTTAAATGTCTCACATTCTAATTAACTTTAATTATAACATCTCTAACAAGGAATTTACCTGTTGGACTATGATACTCTTCACCACATTTGAAACTACAATAGAGATAACTTTAAGACCACACCTATCAATTAACTTACCAAGTCAATGACTCACATGATGTACATTGAACACGTTTTGGCAGAGACTCTTTTACATGAAATATCATGTTACAATCTTTTCCAGGACACCAACGTAACAAATGATGGCTCTATATAACAGGGTACATATATTATACATATATTACTATATATAATACCTCTACATATTGACTAACAGCTATTTTTAGATAACGTGTATATTCTTGAGTCAATGGTTTTAATAATTTCTCAATAACATCCAGTGTTACATATACATCACACTGTAAACATTCTATATCTAACGAGAGGTGTGGTCAAAATAGATAAGATATTATCAGATATACCTATAGCTAGACCTCTCTCTAATTTAGCAATAATGTGTTTAGTCCAACAGTCAGAACAGAACATGTGTCCACATTCTAAACCAAGTAACTGGATTGTACCTGTTGTACAGAGACATACAGGACACTCAATACCCTAAAGTAGGTGAGTCAATGGATGGAGATAACAACAGCTTTAAAACTAACAAATCCGAGAGATCCTTGAGGAGTACTTGGATAAATATGAGCATCAATATATAACTGTGTTTTATCTTCATTAAATCTAATTATATCATTATGACGTCATGATTTATTAAGCTCCACCTACTTTGATATTGCTATTTCTTGCTGCCAATTAGCACATTGTAATAATGATCTAGCAATATTATTGTCAACTTGAAGACATCGACTTAACATTTGAACTTCTTCTTGCAATAATGCCCACACATCATCAGTAGACATACATATATATTCATACCTACAGTAGAATAATTAGTGGAGGTACTAAATGGTTCCCAATGGGAATTAATATCATGACACCAAATCATTAGACCTTACCATTCTGGGTCTCTCTCTTCTAATGGTTGACTTTCTTCCATTTCATCATCATAATATTGATAGATATCTTCATCATCATCTTCTTCAGGACCACTATCTACTTGCTCTAATAAGATATTACTAGTAATAGAGTAATCATTCTAACCTATACTAGATGTTTGAGACTCAGGTATTGATTTCTGATGTTCATACTCCATTTTAAAGAATGTTCTATTTTTAGTAACATAAATCGACCACTCCTACTTGTATCATCATGGCCAGTTTATTACAGCAGATTAATCTCATATTACTGGACCCTAAATATAAACCATTATTGTCTTTAGTTAAGGCATTTAGAAATGGTATCATGTAAGTTTGATGACATAATGTTGTTGGTCTCTGAACCTGCCAGAGCCACTCCCCCATTTTCTAGGTATGGTGTTAAAATTCGTTTTCCACATTCCTTGGTAATGACTTTTTTATTTCATGAAGGAAGGTACATAAGATAACAAATAGATTATTTATATATGACACAATTGTAGTTTAAAGGAGAAATTACAGTTTATAATAATGGCAACAATACAACATGCTAAAAATCTTGCTTGTTTTGCGCTTATCTATAAATCTATATGTATGGCTCTTCATAAAGTGTGTGGGCGTAGTCATCCAGTACATCATTTTGTTGCTGGTTTAGCTGGTGGCTATACTGTATTTGGTACTAATAATAAAGTTAATATGCAGGTAACTAGTATAATGATATAATTAATATCTGCTCCTTTAATTAATAGATTAATTTATATTTATTATCACGTATTATGGCTGGACTGGCACGACTAGCTGTTAAAAGTCGAATTATTCCAGAACCTAAGATTGAAGTATTTCCGATATTTGCATCTGTAGTTTGGGGCATTGTTTTAACATTATATGAATATCACAAGGACACTCTTCAACCATCACTCCAGAACTCAATGACATATTTATATCATGACAGCACAATATGGTCTAGTCTAAGTGACTTTTTATTGTACAACAATACAATATTATGGTAATATGTGCGTACTAAAATTGAATCATTTTATAAAAATAGAGCATCATATTTTACAAGAACATACTTTGAAAACGTTTTATTAATTGGTCCATAACATCAGGGAGCTCAGCAATATTGAGAATACATGTGAGAGTGGGTGGATGGGATGAAGATAATGGAGTTACTGGTTTGCCAAACAAGGAATCCCTCCCAGAAGGAATAACTAAAATAATACTACATTAATTACTAGGGGCTTATATTTATAACTTACGTTGTTGTTGATGTGGTAGTGGAGGTTGTTGTGATGAAAAGGTATGAGAAATAATATCAACAAACATTAATTTTGTCAAAATGGCAGTAGGATCTTTTCTCTATAATGATACAGAATGAATTATTAGAATATAAATATATTGATAACCTGAGATTCAGAGAGAAAATGAACTGGAAGAGATGAGCCATTACTATAAGTCAGTGGTATGAGAATAGGATCAGGACCCTACATATAATATATAAGAATAGGATCAGGACCCTACATATAATATAATAGATTATTACAATCACTTACTTTAGAACCTTTAAATGTGATCAATGGAACAAAATGGTTTCTAGTATCTATGTTAGATCATGTGACAATCATGTGATAATCACAGACTAACTCACAATCAAAGCCTAGTACAAGAGGATTCCTAAGATGAGGATAAGAATCACAGGGATATACAACTCCTGGCCCTTCCCACAACAATGGCAGATACACTCCACTAATTATAATAATAATGATTAGTAGCTGGGTTATATTAGGGATTACCCCACTGTACTTTCAGGATGAGAATATACAACAATAGGACGTTGAATAATATTTGATAATGTAAAGATATGTAGTTGTGGTGCACCAGTAATGTTCTGTTTGGCAGCCTCCCATTGTGCAAATTGCTAAAGACAAAGTTATGTGAATATTTAGTAATGGAGTTGAGATATATACATATACACATGACTCACTATACCCACTGGTTTTTCTGAGCCTGGTGGAAAAGAACAAGAGAGTTGATTGCTCCAACTATCATAAAGATTAATTTGAGCTTTAGGATCTTTTAAACTATGAGTAACAGCATTTTTTAACAACAAAGTACGATCGTGTATACCCCAGAGACCCAGTGAGGCAGCATGAAATAATGAACAACTATCAGCTTCAGTCTAAAAGACATTTAATATTACTAACATTACAATAGTACAATTACTTTTAATGGCATGAGAGGAGCAAATGCTAGTCGACGTATTTGGAACATTTCTTGCGTAGATAAGTTAGCTAGTTTTCCAACTGAATAACTGACTTGAAATTGATGTGGAAATAAAAAAAACTGCCATTCAAGATGAGCTGTGCTATATCCAACTTCTACATGACCTAAAAATATAATATATCGTAACAAGTAACAACACTTGTCTCATTCTCTTACTGGCAGCAGTATCCTGGAGGTAACTCCATTCTCCACCATGTGCTGGTCGATACTGCCATAATACTGATGTGTTCCAGTTAATACTCCCACAAGTCTCCAAATGTTCAAGTGATATTGGATCCATTAAATGACTACGTATGCCATCACGTATCTCTCTATAAAATAAATCATTAACAGAGCAATTATATAGGGTCATACTCACTTGCTAAGACGCTGAGGATCAACTTTAGGATTCAAGTCCCATGGCAAGACAAAGGTGGTTTCTACACGATGCTCAAAGGAGAAGATCCCATTTATACTATACTGTAATGCACCAGTCACAGCAGATCTGATTTCAGCAGCTTTATCTGGTGCAACATGAGACAGTGTACTCTGAAGAGTAGGAATACGTCCAGCCATATGACGTAATACACTCTAAACAAAAATAGTAAACAAACTAAAATCTACAAACTGAAAGTGACACCTTTTGAGTGAGAGAGAGAGAGAGAGAAAAAGAGGCAAGGCAGCCACACCCCTGAACAGTTTTGAAGGTGTGGCAAACCACTCCCTCATTATTAACAACAATTATAACTCATTCCTTTATGTCATAAAGTAATATATACCTGCCCCTTTTGTTAAGACAATAATTGGGTGTAAACACTAACACAAGAATAGATAGAGAAAGGTAAAGGAAAAGAAATATATATCAGTAGTGTGTCAACAAAGGGTTAACATTCCAGTTCAGTTTTCAGACGTTTACTAGGTGGTTCTTTATCTTCAGAACTTAATAGATTATCGTCGCCTTCTGACATAAGGACCACACCATCTGATATATTAGCACCTGTAGATACAGCTGTAGCTACATCTATTGCAAGATAACACTTCATATAATAAATATGATTAGCTTACTAGATGACGGGGACACACCACCAGCTAGTGAATTGATGGCCTCAATTGATAATGCCTTAACTGGGTCATTAGTTCCAGCAAGTAAAGGGACAGTGGTTGCTGTAACAACACCTCGAGGAGGAGTAGATGTTGATGTGGACCCTACTATAGTAAGAGATATTATCTAAATGTTGACATTAGTACCTTGTGGTCTTAGAGGAGAGGCCAGCACTCGTGCAGCAATAGATCTCATTTGAGAATTGGATGAATTAGATGGTAAGTTTTTAGCTAAAGCTGACAGGAGATTTTGTGTTGTACGAATATTATTAGCCAAAATATTAATAGAACTTGGTTGTGAAACAGGCTCTGAATGTGCGTGTGTGTATGAGAGTGAGAGTGAGTGAGAGAGAGAGAGAGAGAGAGAGAGAGAGAGAGAGAGAGAGAGAGAGAGAGAGAGTTCATAATATTCTCCTAATAAAGTAATAACATACCAGTTGTTGACGATTTATCACTAGATTCAGCTGGCTCCAACTAAAAAGCAGTACATATAATTCAAACAACAACTAGTAGCTAACCTGGACTTTACTCTTGTTAGTAAATGAGACTTGTTGTTGTTGTTGTTGTTGTTGTTGCTGTTGTCTCAAGGACTGACGTTGTTGGACTTTTTCTGCTATACTAGCAATCAAATCTTCAGGATTTTCACTACTCCCTATTTCTTGAGCTTGTTCAAGTGCATTCACTATAATACATGTACATGTATTACTATATTATAAAATTGCTTGCCTTGTTCTTCCAGAATTTCATTCTTCTTTTTAAGTTCATCAATTTCCATACTTCTTACTGCACTATTTCGTTGCATTTCACGAATATATTCTGTTGCCTTATTAAGAACATGAGCACGTGATACCTAGAAAGATCATGTGATCATAACATGATTGTCATGTGACAGTTACTTTTTCTCCAGAAAGAGAAGGAATGCAATCTCGAAGATTTGTGAAGGAGTCCTTTATATGATCACGTCGCTTTCTCTCAAGTGCATTATGATGTGCTCGTTTATCTAGACACTGTAATTTAAAAAAAACTGAATCAGCATTGTACAATCCACACCCCTTTTTAAAAACTTAAAACTCTTTAAAATATAAACTTATTAATATATTAACATATCTTCTAGTATAATAAAATAATACATTTCAAGGAATATTGACAATTAATTTAGGTGATAAATCTGCATCTAGTATATAGAATCTAACCTTCCCAGAGTAATCTTCATTCATATCACCTCCTTCGGCAACATCATCACTTTCTACGTCAATTTCTCCTTCGTCACTCATTCTGTTCACAAGATAATTTGATCAGTAACTCGCCCCAAACGCACCTTTCACTTCTGTTTAACTTGCATACGCATCACGTGGGTAACACGTGGACTATATAACTGTTAATTAACTGAAACTAAAAACTTCTGATCATCATAATAATAATAATCTCAGGATTGTTTCTTCTTTTGTTTTGCTTTTTTAGCTGCCTTTTGTATTGCCTTTGTTTTATTTTCTATAAAATATTACTAAACTTATTTTCTTAATTATTTTCATTACCTTGTTTCTCTTTCTTTTTATTTTCTCTATCAATTTCTTTTGCCAAATAACAAGATAAAATTCCACTCAGTACAAATAATGGTAATAACATTAAAAATACTAGATAATAGAGGGATCAAATGACTTCATACGAAGTAATGCACGTACTTACATCTAGATAGAAAGTCATAGGGATCTTCTCGAGCATAATTTGCTGCCCATTCTAACCAAGAAACAAGGTAAGTCTTTACATTGGAGAGATCCATCTTTAATGAGATTCATAAGTCCTTACCCAATCAACGTATTAATGTTATAAAATTAATATATGGAATGCTGTAATTATTATTATGTATTATATAACTTCCAGTATAGTCACCTGGTCTGTCAGTCTGAAACACATCAATTAGTAACAGACAATTATGGCAAGAAAGGTATGTGTAATAAAATTTGTCAAGTTCAAAGCAACACCTGCAACAACTCCGTCAACATCTGACTATGTATAAGTGTAGCTACTGCATCTGCTTGCATTCAAAGTTACAATACAATGAATAGGTGTCATCAAATCACTTTATATATGAAATAGTTGTAGCAATTATATTTGTAATAAAAGTTTCAAAACAGTTGAAAAGGTATTTTAGCATGCATAGTTACATTTGAGATGTCCAAATGGACACACACACATTAAACAAGTTGCTTTGTTATAAGAAAAAGAACCATGTTGTAGTTTTTTATTTGTTTCAGGATGACGGCAGTTACCTTGTAAATAATAACATCAATACAATGCTCCTTTTGTCAGTGACTTACTATAAATAATGTTTCTTTTCAGTTTTGGTTTCCAATCATCTGGAACATCTCCTTTCTCATTATCTTCAGGTTCACTCTCTGCAGTAGAACTACTAGAATATTACTATACTGGTCTCACATACCTTGATTTTGAGGAGAACCCTGCCATCCTGAGCCCATTTTATTGTTGTCAGAAAGCCTTTTAAACCTCTCATCAATCAACATTGTATTATGGCCCTCTACAACAGACATATATACCAGCTACTCTCTTTAATCTGTACTTACTTGATTTATGATGATCTTGTACACCATTTGCAAAAGGAACAGCAACTGATAGATTATAAGCACACACTACAGCTAAAATTACAGCAATCTCTATCCATGGCCACTTCATTCTTGTTGATTTTGTGGTCTGTCTACTTCAAATTATCTCAAGCTATATAAGTGTATGACACTATGTTTTGATTCAATTCAATAGTGAATGGGTGACATTACTATAAATAGAACACACTGAGGTTCTATTACACATGACGTCATTAATACAATGGATCAATAAAAGATTTTAATATAATTAATAATTTTTCCATATGTTCCACCAGAGCTGTATCGGTGAGAGGAGATGACTTTATCTTTGAAACTGTAGTAGCTAATAAATGTAACTCGTGATAACAAGCTTGTTTCTGCTCAGTATCAGCTTTAGATGTCTTCTTTTGTTTAACTGATATATTAGATATAATATTAATAATAATAGACTAGTAGGGACTTACCAGCAAGTAATACAGTAGAAAATCGCTTTAATATAAGTGACAGTGTAGTATGCAGAGGATGAAGATATCTGGTAGGTGGTTTAGTTTTACCATAGAAGTCTTATTTACTATACCTAATTTCCTGTTGAGTCGTGATCACTTGTCTTATGTAAGGTAGTAACACTATACAAACACCTAATGTCCAATATGACCTTTACAAAAGTTAAATAAATTATTAATTGATCTCAGAACTTACGGTTTAGAGCAGAAACACTCAAGACAGTCAATAAAAAGTGGTATATCAGTATTTCCATTAAAGAAACATGTGACAATACAATTTGAAGCTGCTTGTAATGGTTTCTCTGTCCTCCATAGCTCACTAATACCACCTAATAACTACAGAACACCTCATATTTTAATAAAACAAGAACTACTGACTTCTTTCCTTTCATTCAATGTCTGTAAAATTTGACTATGATCACTTTCTATTCCTTCTATTTGTACATCACTACAGCTGCTGGTAGGTTTTTGGCTGTGTATATGTTGTGAATTTCTAATAGCTTTAAGATATGATCCTCGACTCTCTCTTTTAAAGGAGACTCGATTATAGTGGGGTAATTGTTCAGGAGGTGGAGTTGGTTCTACTTTAAGAATTCGTTGAGGTTTCTTTACTTTAGATTGATCAGATGGTGATTGTTTATGAGGTTTAGAAATTAAATGTATTGGCAATGACAGCTCAGCATCGTATTGTACAAAAATTGGTTTCTCTTCTTCAAGGATATTCTCTGATGATTTACTGTTCATTAATTTTTTAGGAGGTATCATTGGTAGTTTACGAGGTGTGGGGGTTGTTGCCACAGTT
The DNA here is from genome assembly GCA_963965975.1 of Xestospongia bergquistia. Lineage (NCBI taxonomy): Eukaryota > Metazoa > Porifera > Demospongiae > Haplosclerida > Petrosiidae > Xestospongia > Xestospongia bergquistia. The sequence continues at coordinate 5,304,572 of OZ014425.1, forward strand.
GGTCTTGTATCCTTGGCCTCTTCCTAATGAGATATTAAAAAGTAATATTATTGCTACACAACATACCAATGATGGTGGATTCATAAACAGTTGAGTACGACAGCGATTTCGTTTTGGTTTGGGAGGAGGTTTACGGGGAGTTGGTATTGGTCTAGCAATAGTAATGATGATGTCATAATTACATCATGTCAATACAGTCACTTACAATGGAGCAAGAGCTATTATGATAGTCTGTAACATAGCTTTGACTTGGTCATCATCTTGAACATATACTGGTAATTCCAATAACATTTGTCGAATACCACTCTCATCCAATAATTGGAAAATATCTCGAGCATAAGCTGTGAAAACAAGGGGGAATTCCTGCAATTATATTATATAATATCTTTATTACATTGTGAATAAGGAGGAGGATCAGAACTTGTAGCTGTAGCACAAGATCGAACAGTAGTTGTTAATACACATAAAAATTTAAGAATAGCACTAGTTAATTTTCCACAGTGAGTGTAATGATCTAGCTGTCGTTTCAAATGACTGATTAACAAAGTAACTGCTTGTATGTGGACTGATGGCTGTTCAAATAGTAAATAAAGTTATTGAAGACCATTGATAACTAATTGATCAATACCTTTTTATCAATTGGAGTTGGAATATTTGTGATTTGACTCAGCACTTCCCAACCATAACTCTGTAAATCTTTATTATCTGCCATACTGGTTAAGTTCATACAACCAACTACTTTAGAAGAACACTTATAATCTACTAGAACTTGTTGGTTTTGTGAAGAAGTACTAAATATTGAAAGTAAATGCATCCAAAGAGATGGATCTGGTATAATAAAATGTTGCTTCTCATCAACCTATAATTATAATAATATACAAATTTATAATTGCTATTTAACTGACTGGAAGTGAACAGACTTGAACACAGAGATCTGTTAAAAATTTAACAGTGGGTACATCAGCTGGATGTAGACATTGTGGTGTAGCTTTCTTCTTAAGACTAGAATTGAATGACTCTAAATAGTCTTCAAATAACCACTTCGTACTAGTCTCCAGTTCCTTTAAAGTAAACCATATTTATGGCAACTTTTAAGTTGTCTTACTCACTTTCAGTGCAGGGTACATACTTGTTATCAATGTTTGGGATATATTTGGATGTGACTGCAACAACAGTTGGTAAGCAATGCTGTTGCCAATTCTTTCATACATCTATATTATGTACAAAAAAATTAAACATAAGGTGATGTTTGCTAATAAGTCTTCCTTACTGGAGGTAATGGTTGTTTACTGTCTCTTTGTCCAGTTTTCCTTAAATGAATATCTCGTGATAAACGTTTAAGCGTATTCTGCAGAGCATCATCCATTTGATAAGATGTTGTTAGAGATGGTGAGGATATTGAAGCTGTTAAAGAAGCATGACTGCTCTCTACACTACCAAGTGATATTGCTTGCATACTTGAACTGGTTTCCATTTTCTGCTATATGATCAGAGACACTCTTACTTTCGGGTAAGGGATAAAACAACACTAACTTTTGTTGTTGTTGAATAGAATGGAATCTTCTTAACAGGATTTGAGGGTAATTGTCTTAATGGAATTCTATAAAAATAATGCATAGATTATTGTTGGGGAGCCTCTGTAATATTACCTGATGAAGAAGAGATGAATTAATATGTAACACTTCACCTGTTTTGAATGAAATTAGTTCATAATATTATGAGGAGGAGTATCTAAACTAACCACTGCATATGGTAATTGCTCCTCGAAGACTTACTACAGTTGATTTAGTAGAACCAGCTAGTATTGTCACAATACCACTACAGCCCACTATATAAACCTAGTACCAGTACATTACTGTAACATCAAGTTATGAATACTATAATAATAACCTCAACAATATATTGATCTTTACAGGGAATTATTTGTATATGATTGTCCTCTACTAGAAATATAGACAAGATTTGAGCACTAAAAGCTAAAATACATCTATGACAAGAAGAGAATATTGATGTAAAAGTACACTTTTGCATATATCTGAGCTTACCTATTATATTTCTGCCTGCCTTTAGTTGATAAATAGTGTTTCTATGCAGATCCACTACTGTACATTGCGTAGGAGAGTCAGTGGATGCCGTAGAATGTATTTCCTATTGCATTCAACATTCACCTTATTGGTATTCATTATAAAGAACTAATTAATGTAGGTGTGGCCTTACAATCACGTGATTTTTAAACGTGGATTAAGTAATTCCCGGCTCTGTACTGTACTTCTGTGACCACAGCAGGAGAGTCGCTGAATGTACTGAGATATTACAAGAGGAGTCAGCCAAAGGCGTTCATTTATATATATCCCTTATTTATCAGGTTAATAATCATCTATTATTATGGGAGGATCCTTCTCATGTACATGTGTGTGTACTTTAGTTACATAGTGAGATCTTATGGTCCTCGGGATGAGTGGACGGAGCGGCGAACCACGCCGTGGTAATCCTCAAGTCAAAAAAGAGAAAAGTTCTTCAGAAAACGTGTCTCAACAAACAACGCAACCCACTCAAAAATTTAAAGTAGGTGTGATGTCTATGATGTCACATGATGTCATCATTTATTTATTAGCCACCATCAGCGGAACAAGTTCATATAGCTCGTATTCTTGAGGAGACAACTCCTGCAGACATTGATAATTTAGTCAGAAAAGTATTATCCGTGGTAAATAGACCAGAGGAGGACATTAACATTGCACTACATGACAATGATTACAATGTAGAGAAAACTATTGAGGCCTTGTTAGATAGCTCTAGTAGTACACAGGTATGATAGTGCTAGCTTCTGTTCTAATTAATGCCCAACATTTAGGAGGAATGGACGACTATGGCTACTTCTAAAAAAGGTCGTAAGAAACAACAAGAGTCAGAGGACCAGACGTCTCGAGGAAAGGGGAACAGTTGGCTTCGTGACAATAAGGGGAACAGATCAGGTGAAGATGTTGTCATTGTTACATTTATATGATGTCTGTATAGGTAATAAACCTCGAGAAAGTTCCAGTGGAAATATTACCACAGAAACAACTGAGACTAAAGTTATTCGAGAAGACCAAACATCAAGAGGGAGTAGGGGACGACCATATAATAGTGGGCGTGGTCCTAAGAGATACAACAACAACAGAGAGGGACGGAAAGATCGTGATTTTCGGACTGACAGAGGACTTCCTTATGGTCGGAAAAAAGAATGGAATAGTTCAAATATCCACCATGCTCCTGCTATTAAATTATCTGAAGATAATTGGAGAGAAGATGAAGAACCTGTTCCTAGCAAATCCACTGGTAAATACAGTAGCTGTTGTATACAATTAATAATGTTAATTATAGGGTGGGAATCAAAGTTAGTGTCCACACCTCCTGTTGATGAGTCCTGGGGAGGTGAGGAGGAGTGGGTTATTGTAGATCCTCCTACTTCATCAGAGCAAGGTGATTTTCCTGTTGCCTTTCCGCAAGGGGGTGTGTCTTCATCATCAAGTTCTCCTCCTCGAGATGATCACACATGTACTACATACATTGAAGACAAGTACGTTTATAATAGTGATGTCATTGTAATGTTATACAACATCACTAGAAGATCATTGAACAGTCCATCACAGGATAACATACCATTGAAAAGTAATAAGACAAGAAGATACAGATCATCACGAATTCCCTCACAACCTGTAGAAATGCCAAGATGGATTGATACACTTACTTTAGAAGTAAACCCCTTCATCTCTTTGATAAATTAATAATTAAATTTTTAGTTTGGAACATTAGGTGTTGATTTTGTGGGCTCGGAAACCACACCTACCACTAATGAACCTGCTTCTTCGCCTACTGTATTATTGTCGAATCAAACATTTCAAGAAATTCCTCCTTCCTCTCCTCAGGTAATTATCATGTGATAGTAATGTGATAGTCACATGATGTCATCATAGGTCACAAGTGCATCTCCACTTATAAATACTACACATTATACTACAAGGTATGAAATGATGGGTGGAGTTATCTATGTCACCACACCCCTTTCCAATAGTCTTTCTGAAGATGATGCTGTTATTGCTATGTCTACTGCTACATTTAGTGAGACTCCACCCACTAAATTAGATCCTCCACCTGGACTAACTCATCCGAGTCAGCACAGTACTGTTGCCCCAGCAACCACAGGATTATTATCAGGTCCTCCTGATCCTATCAGTATGCCTCCTCAACCAACCAATAAATTAGAGGGGCTATTAACATCAGGAAGCACTGGTACTGCTAATCTTCCTTCAGTATCTTTCTCTCTCTCATTACCAGTAACAACTGGTCCATCAACACTTGTAAGTAGATAATTTTCTTATATGACTTTCATGTCAAGTGATAGGGGACTACACCAAATTTTTCAGCAGCTGGCTCTACTTCACAGGCAGAACCTCTTTTTTCTACTCAATCCACTTCTGTTACCATAGTAACTAATCCGATTCCTTCATCTCATCATGTTTCTACATCATCTGTTGTCATGACAACAACAGGAAACAATAAGACAGGGGTTACACATAGCGGTATGTATTTATTTAACTAGAGCAAGTGTCCATTGTTTAATAGGTAAAGTGCATAGTAACGTTCATCCAATGGCAGCTACAGGTATGGTCTATCCTCATGTATTACATCAGTTTCCACATTATGGGACAGCTCCCATGATGGTAAGTGGGTGTGTCATTGGTGGGTGTGTCACTTTATTATCTACATTAGCTTCCAACTTATCCATATGATGTGGAGACATTAAACAGATACCAAGGAGTAAGTCCCTGTATTGAAAGAACTTGATTATAATTATAATGATAGTTTTATAGTCAACATCAAACTACACAAGATCAAACTGGTTTATCAGGTGCTGGTGTTGGTGGTAGAGGAGATCATCCTACTAGTTCGTTTAGTAGTGATAGTAAATATGATATGACATCATCTGTTGTTGGAGCTACTAACCCTAACAATACACAACAACAAGGTAATTATATTATAATATCTCATTATTATACCTTGTATTTAGGGGCACTTCAAAACCATCCTTTTTATAATCCATATATTTATACAATGTATGGACCACATTTGAGTATGCCTGGATATTCTGCTCAAGTATGTTCTTGTCTCTCTCACTTGAATGTTATCATTATGACTTTAGATGGGTCATAAACATGGTGGGGCGACCAGTTATCCTGTAGGTAGTTCGTATCAACCCACTCCACAAGGACAATATGGCTTGACTTATGAAGAAGAATATACTAAACTTTATGGTGGATCTGCTATGCCAAAGACTAATTCAGGTACAATGTCATATAGTCACATGATAGTCACATGATAAGTAGTAGATAGTTACATGGTAATAACTAATCTATACTGATATCTCATGAATAATCACGCCATTAGTAGGATCATATGATAAGCACATGACTGTAGTATTTATTGTCCATTTTATTTAGTTCCATCTACATCTACTGGTTCTGAATTTCCTGGTTATAGTAAGTACGATACAAAAGGGGGTGGAGCTTATAGCAGCTACGTTCCAACTGGTCCTCCAATGGGAGGATATATGATGACTCCCCATGTCCCTCCACAAATGGGTGGGCCCATCATGACCACGCCTCATGATGCATCATTGCGATCAAAACACACGAAAACTTATTGGAATCCTACTCATACTTGATTGGCTCCACCCACTTCCTACTTTGAGCCACACCTCCTACTGATGGATTCTTTTGATTTATTGTATATAACAATAATACTAATATTAGTTAACTGTGTGTATTGTGTAGTTATCTCAGTATGTGTGTGTGTGTGTGTGTTGTATAATATGATATACTAGTAGTCCTGACAGTAAAACTGATAATAATGACATTGCTGATGATATGAATAAATTTATGGCTTCCTGATTGCTAGAGAATGCTATAAACAGAGGAGTATTGTGTATAACAAATGAGATTGACAATAATATGCTTACTGATGAATGGAGTATCGATTCAACAAAAAAGTCAACCAGTTCACTTATCCACTTAGCTTGATTGGATTCCACAGGATAATTCTTGTTATTAAAGGCCTTAATTTTAAAAGAAGTTATATCATGTAAGCCACACCCATAACCTACCACAACGAAAGTTCTACGAGAGTATGCCCAATTCTTGAGGACTTGGTACTCCCAGAAATCTAGTACTTCTTTAGATTTGGGACAAACCCTCATAATCCCATTTTTATTGACTCCTAATAATACAGGCTTTAGTCGAGTATTTTGTAATAAACGACGTCGAGGTTCCTATAATTACAAGATAATTATTGTTACTAATGAGAGCGACAACATACTCGAACAGGGAAGAACACAGTGTCATGGGTAGCCAATGAACAAGCATATTTGATGTAGAACTTTTGGATTTCAATATGAGACTTAGACTTAATTTTCTCTTGTTCTTTGTACATACGTTGTTCAATACCACGCATACCAGCAAATTCTGCTGGTAAAAACTCATTAGGACTATTAACAACAGGGGCAAAGTAATTACTTTGACATACAATGTGACATACCGACAAAACCCAATGACAGAATTCTCTGCTGTCCTTTCCAGAAAATACGCTTGATATTGTATAGCAGCCAACTATATGACATCATAATGACATCAATATTCTACGGCTATTAGATGCTTACCTTAACTGCTGCCTCAAGAGTACATGGTTGATTTCCTTGTACAACAGCCAACCACCGCTAGTAATTAAATAGTTAATAACAGGAGCCATTGACATTATCGAGTTACCTTATGAAAGTCATTACCCTGAACTATTTCATTATAATCAATTACTGCTTCTTCATCAGCATCATCCAATCTAATAAAATATGAAACCACACCCATTAATTAATTACACACCTTAAAATTCTTGAAGTGGTAATGCCTTGCATCCGAAATGACAAGGCATTTTTGAGAAGTATAGGTGCATTCCCTTGATCTAAAGACAAATTAGTATATCATCATATAATGTATCATACCTGCTAATGAATTGTTATCTACTAATTGAGTCAAAGAGACTGAGCGATCAACTTGTGCTTTAGCTGATTGGACTTCCCCAAACTAGAGTAATAATAAATTAATAAATGCTTTATAATTAAAGGGCTTACCTCCAGTGTGGCTTCCTTCATTGTAGTTAGTATCGAACCCTCAACATATAAACAACAACTATCAACTACAGCTATATAGTGCAAAGAAATGGTTGTCATGGCAACTAATAACAACTACTTACTTCCTCCAAGTAAGTTCATTAACTTGTCAATCAAAACAGACACTGGTCTATTAATATTGACCTACACATATAGCACAAGTCACACATGTCATACATCACATATGTCACACATATCTCATACATCACATATAGCACAAGTTACATATATGCCACGTACCACTTCAGAGATAAGTTGTCCATTAGGTAACTTGATAAAGAACACCCTGTAATCTCGATTAATATATGAAAAATCCTATTTATTTGAAAAATGATAGTTAATCTTAATGTATGTGATATACCTTCATAGTATCAGCAACACGCTGGGCTCGTTGGACACCATGAGGTGCTTTAAAATCATCACTACATTTAACTGTCTTACTACGACGATGAATGACTCTCTTATTTAAACGTGGACTAATAACAAATTGAGTACTTTCTGATGACTTGAGTTTGCGAACTTGTGACGCTAATGTTGCAGATTTGTCTACATCCAAATCTCGTTGACCAAGGGTTTGATCAGGACTGTTATAATGCTCACTATGTGGACGATTACCTTTACTGTTTAATCGTGGGCGATCATCGTCTTGCGACTGTACCCCTCCAATAACAACTTCCTCATAATTGTGTGGGCGTCTGTACATACGTTGGAGTGTATTAGGAGCAGATTGAGGTATATAAACAAGAGGTTCAAATCCAGACTCTGAAGAACTACGTCGACCAGAACTACTTCCTATTGAGACAGTTTCCTCATCCTGTTGTATGTCTTCTTCAAGAATAACTTCCTCTGGTTTTGTCATTAAATCATAACCAACTGTAGGAGACACTTTAATACCACGAACATAATCATAAATTGGATTTAATTCTTGTGACCAGCGGAGATGAGATTTTGACGGGGGAGCTGCTAACAGATCAGCAAATGGATCATTGTCACCCTCCTCTCTTTTGCGTCTTAAGACCACATTCCCATGAGGAGGAAGAGGTGAAGGTGCTTCATCATCACTCAATGATAACTCTCCTTCATCACTTGGATTGACTTCAGCAGTAGGTTTCTCAAGTAATGGACTATGGAAGTTCATTGGTGGTAGTGACTCATTACGACGTATGGGAGATTTGACAACCTCCTCCTCTTCTTCGAGCTCCTCTTTTGAATTCTTTTTACGTCTAATGGCATTTTTATGTGACTTTTTATTTGGAAAGAGATGATCATATTCTCCACTATCTTGTACAGACTTGTCTTTCCAACTAAGATGATCATAAGATTTGTTACTTTTGTCTACAGCAGAACCAAACATCTCAATATCTTCATACGTATGTGGTCGCCATTTCATAGGACTCGGACTTTTCAGCTCATCTTCATTGACTTTAATGAGAACATTATCATCAGACGGAGACGGACCTAAACTGGTACGACGAGGAGGAACAGCAGGAGGTTGTTCATTTGACTCCTCTTTATCTGAAGAAGTCTTTCGAAGTAATTTAGGAGGTGGGATAGGATTACGGACAACACCATTACTTGAGGGATCTTGAGATGAATCTATTTTTTTGGGTGGAGGTGATTCTTTTCTCTGATGAGGTGCTGATGACTTTCTATGTGGCAAAGGAGGGGAAGAGAAGTAGTCATTTGATACTTCATGAACGCCATTCAACAACGAGTCCATTGATTGCGCACGAGGAGATGTTTTATTATCAGAAGGTAGGCTTTGTTGTTCTGTCTTTGTTTTAGGTGACAATGATGTACCAGTGCTCCAACGTAATTGATCTTTATCTTCTGTTGTAGTGTTTTGTGAATGTGGTAATGATTGCACTTTAGTTTTATTACGATCTACACCATATGCTGATAACATTCGAGATTGATCAATAGAATGTTTGGTACGGCGAGGATTCAGTGTGTAAAACTTTGCTTGATAATTGATGGGCTTCAGCTCTATAAAAAATATGTTAAATACAAACAATTAATGTATTAAGACTTACCAGCTGAAAACTTTCTCATTGTACCAGACACTCCAAGACTTTTAAATTGTTTAGATGCCACCTTAAATCATTAATGTTATATGAACAGTTTATACTTGAACAATACTTACAAGAGCCTGGTCTGGGTTTTTAGTAAAGGAATCAATCCAGTGACTGATAGCTTGACCATCATCAGTACGTACATGATAATTTCTTTTGTTTTTAAAGGACTATAAACAAATTAATCAGAGTAATAAAATAAAAATATATTACCAGTGTAAAAGAATAACCAGAGAAACTCCAATCTTCAATATCAGAATAACCCCAAAATGCTAACACCTGTTAGTATTATAATGTGGTAACTATGTGGTAATGGATTACCTTGTCTTCCTCTCGCTCAAATTTATAGACACCATCACTACCAATACCTAGTCTTATAAGACGAGGTGGACTCCGCCTACCTCCTATATTAGATTCATTTAATTCCTGTAGAGAAATCAATTTATCATATCAAAACAAAACAATATAAACAAAAGACCTTAGCTGGGAAAAACAGGAGGTCATCTACGTTAAGTTTGGGCCCATCATCTTGTAATGGTTTGCTTTTAACACTCATTATATCCCTAAATGTTCAAAAGAGATTTATATTGACATTTTTGAGATAGTTACACATTTAATAGGGCAAAGCCTACACACCAAGATGTAGGACTACACACAAACACACAATTCAACTGCTTAGAGTCTAAATCTATCACTTCTACTATATAGCAGCAAATTACTCTATGATTTATAATGTTATTGTTAATGATTAGCTTAACACAACAATGTATTGTTCTATATTAAAATCTTGTCTCAAATAAACAATAAAATAATGATATGAACTTACCTGGTACTATATTAGTGACGAGGTAACAACAATGACGGTATTATTCTAAAGGGTATTCGGCAACCAGTCTGTCGTCCTTAGCCACAACCCGGCGACAACATACGATATGATGTGCTGTCAAAGGAATCTTTGATTTATTGATTTCAATCAATGATATGATCATCACTGATCAAAGATGGCGGCTGCTCAACAACAGAGAGTGAAAAGATTTGATGGCAAGCTGGATGGAGTATTGAGGAGAGAATTATCAGTAGCTACATATGAGAGAATAGTGGCTACAGAAGTGTGTATTCTGGTTACCTCAGCCGGTAAAAGAACTCATGGACATGTCATTTTGGGAGGGAATTATTTATACTTTGCACCAATACCAGTTAAAACTCTCAGACCACTTCTCAAGCTCTCTGATATTGTATCCATAGCAACTGTATGTTAAACTAGTTGCTAGACAACCAATGATTGGTATTTTTATAATAGGCTAATGATCTACCTGCTTTTCTTGGCAGCAAGGAAGGAGAGAAAACTGTTCATATTATCGTCAAATATTACAATTATAAACAAAAAGATCAAAAGAAAACAAAAACCCAATTACAAGAAACCACACCCACTTCATTAACTCCACCTCCTTTGACTACTAGAAGTCATTCCCTTAGTCCAATAATGACATCACATGACATCACACCAAAAAAGGAAACTCGTTCCTTAACTCCAACAGCAATATCACACACTACATCATCACCAGATAAGCAATATCATAGTCATCTTCAGTTTAAAGACATTAACCAGGATAGTACATTTACTATGACAGAATTACTAGAAGAAAAAGAATCATGCCATGAGTTAATATCTCTTGATCTCTTTCTATTAAATGAAGATACAGACTTTGTTCATCATTTTAATATCTATTTGGAAGATGTCCAGTTAGTAAGTTAGCCCCTTTCATCAGTACTAAATTATTATTGTCTTAAGGTAGCAAGTTGTATAGAGAGAGAGGACATTGTTCAGGAGACAGACAGAATGTAAGCAATGATATGAATTATAAAACTAATTAATACTTATTATAGGAGCATCTCTCAACATTTTCTTTCATTGAAAATGGAATTACTCTCTTCTGAATCTTTAGAAGACTCTGCAAAATTATATGTTGAGTTGAGTCATGCTGTTGATCGATATTTTCAATTAAAAATGTTATTTTGGCAAAACTCTGAATTACTAGAGCACTTGATTGATGACCTTGATAAGAAGAAAGAAACAAACTTACTGGATTATATTGAGTAAGTTTATCAGTAGTACAATCAGATATTGTCTTCAGATATAAAGTTATTATTACAGAATTATTAAGGAAGATTTTTCAAGATACTTATATATGTGAAGAAAAATGGACTCTTCTGACACAACATAAGTATGTCATTGCTGTTGTTAACATCCTTTGTAGCTACTAGTGTAGTGGTCAGGTGATTGAGAAATTAGTCAATGTCCTATTAAACACTTTTGTAAACTTACCATCTCTTGAAAGCCCAGAGGTAATATTTATAATAAATGTTAGCAGTAATATCTTTGAGTCAGTTATCTAGTTTACTAACTGAAGTCAGTGGAAATATCAGTAGTATTATTTATGAGCTATCACGCATTGTACAACAAGTAAAGATATATTAATATTCATATTTATAATGTATTCTTGATAAGGTCACTTGGAGGTGTGTTAGATCGACCATTTCTATATCATGGTTGTGTGAATTATGTCAACATCACAGTGGTTGTGTAAGGATTAACATATTGTGGGTAGTCATAACTTTGTTTTATTGATAGCTCCCTTTTCTGTGTACAATAGTACAGACATTGTGTCATCAAATGAGTACTGAACAGTCATCAGTGGTATCTGTATATTACAATATATCCTTACTGTTAGTATTAGTGACATATTCTTGTCATATCTTAGAACTATGTCGGAGACACTGTCAGGAGGAATTTCAGTATTTAATAATTCCCTCAAAACTAATGGTTACTAATCAGTTAACACTAACACTTGTTAATAAATTAAAACATTTAAGAAAATTAATATTGTCTAATTAATTATTATTATTAGTTGATTTATTGTCCTCTACATCTATAGATATTATCTCCTCCTCCTCCTCGTCATCTTCAGTATATTTACTGTATACTTCAGGATACTTTTGAAAACATTCCTGTGTATACAGTGATAATATACACATTGGTTAGTGATGTCTACCTACTTGCATCTCTTTAAATTGAGGTATACAATCAGATCCTTTCATTTCTTCTGTACTATAATGAAAACAACTAAATGCTGCCTTGAATTCATTACCACATGGTCCTTGAGCCATACCACCTAATGGAGAAGTTAAAGAACATAAAAACAAAACCTATTTGATACCTAAACATGGACAATCCCAATTTATGGAGCCATCTTCTAATATTAAACCATATTTCTCGTCTTCAATTAATGTGGAAATAGTGTTAGGATCACTAGCATCTTCTTTAGTCACAAATACTGCTTTATCTTTACCTGTAGACGCACTAGAACTTGACTATTGCTGAGTACGACCACTTATAGTTACCTTCTCGTTTGCAGTAGGACATCTTGCTAGTAGTATACGGAGTTGTTGTTTTTTTTCATTACGTTTTATATACAAATTTCAGAATGTTTCCGTTTATTCTCGTAAATGTTCCACATGGGACTTCCACGTGTATAGTCGTTTCTAAAGGTGTGGTCAATCTGATGTCATCGTCTCCTGATGGATAATGTATGTACTAAATGATTACCTAATACATGACCAATTGAGACACAACATAATATATACTTTTACAAATGACAATCAAATGATGTCTTGTAGTTACATAATACAAATATTTGAAGCAGCTGGTCATGTACGATGGGTATGTTGTGTTGCTTGTTTACAGGACAGTCTAAGAAGGAACACTCATGTACGCTCAGCTGTTATACAACCTAGACAATCTGCTCCTTCATGTAGAGGTGTGTTATACAATCGTGTTATTGCTCGCTTACTTCAAAGTGAGTCAGTATTTTATATCATATAATATTTGTTGTAAATAAACATAAACAACAGTCAATAGAAGGTATAAGTTAATACTTAATAAAAAATTGTGGGCAGAATTTTAATGTAATTCAATAGTTAACATTGTATAGCTACTGCATCTGATAAGATTTGACTGGTAAAAGTTCCAGTGCGTTTCTCTTCCACTATGTACGTCAAATCTTGTGTTATACTGGGAGTACAAAGGGAACGATACATCCCTTCTGGCAACTGATAGTGAAGCCATCCGTGGTTTGAAGTAGCATCTAATTCTACATAGTTTGTATTTGGTTTTTCTGGGACACATGCGCCAATATTAATGTGAGCATCTTCAATCAAATGATGATCTACTGATAATACTCGTATATCAGAGAGTTTAATAAAATGTGGTTCTAGTCGACAGTGAGTTGTAGAAGACACTTCCCTTCGCTTGCGTCCCTCAAAAGCTTTTGATAAAATGGTTTTCTTAGTTTCTGTAAACAGAGTTAACATTGGCACTAAGTTGTAGTTACTAGGAACATCGTTTGATATTTTGGGAGCAGAACAGCTGAAAATGAAATAATATTGTATTTCTTCACAAGAAAGGGTTTTATCAGTTTTAACAGATACAGAGAGTTTTGTTTGATAGTCACCATATTGTAAACCTCGAGCATAATCATTAACTTCAAATACCTTCCATCCTTTTTCATCTTTAGTGTTAATGGTATCTGTAGCAACTAGATTTATGACTCCATTAGAGTCAGTATAGTAAACAGTAACTGCTAATGTTAAACTGTCTTCTTCTTCATTTGGTGGCAGTTTGTAGAGTGATAAATCACCACCAAGAACTTTATGATTGCCTTCTTCAAGTTGTATGTTGAAGCTGAGAGTACAACCTCTATTCTCTTCGTCTAATTCACCACTTCCACTAATCTCAGCTGTTCTTTCTAGTTAAAAAAAAAATGAAGTGACAAATCACAGCTACTAAATCTTACCTATTGTTCCTTTTAGACCTTGAATAGAATTACTGGTGCAGTAATTTTCATTAATTTTTAGTTGTTTATATTCTTCAATACATTGATTTGACAATGATTTAGCTTTTATGTGCAATCGAAATGACTCAAGCATATATAAATTTACTTTTTTAACATTGCAGACCGGCTGAATAGATCGACTATAAACTTCTTTAACAAGGAGATAGTAGATGAGGCATACAGCAAATTCTCGATACATGATTTCAGTAGAATAATTCCTCTTTATTGCTCTCTTGCAGTCTGTAAAATGATAAAAATGTGCCTATTTATATACTAAGGGACATGCATTAGTTGGGCTTCGTGGAGCTGAATAATACTCATGAATAATTCATTAACCACAGAATCATTTTGATAACAGTGTTAAGTAATCGATGTCTAGGTAACAGATTGAGTTAACTATTATACTAATTGACTACAACTTAATTTGAATCATAATTTCATTTCAATAGAGAAACATGCTGACATTGACTTCAACAAGACATTACAGGTGATATCAAATTAAGGGAATATTTTTGTTATATCATTTCCTACATATCAATACCTTCAATGTTTTTCCTTCCTTATCCAGGAACCAACCACTGTTATAGTCCCTGATGTATATACTCATCCCTCCATTCAAAAAAGAAAACCACTTCCTCCCACACAACTATTAGTTGGGTGTAGTCATAATGGTAAATAACATTGCACAATAATGGATAATATAACTGCACCTGTTCAATGTGGAGGAGCTATGTTTTCGTTCCAGAAATGGTAGTCATTTTTTAAACATGATAACCCCCTCACAAATTAGGAATTTGATACTTCCACATGCTGTCAATACTGATATGAGATGAACATGTTACATGTACAACATGAGTGTAGTAATGCTAACTCATTGTCAATGATGTTCTAGTTCTGATTAATTGTTTATCTGATTGTTTCATTCTGTTTTCTTATAGAAACTGAGAGAAATGGTCTCTTCTTAGACCACCTGGTCTGTCAGGTACACATTCCTAACATTGAGTGGGTGGGGATTGTTGATATAGAACAATGTGACATCCTGCAATTATAACAATTAATTGAATGATGTATGTCTGTGTGTACATTGATTAGGACATTATCCAGAAAAGTAAGGACACACCTTGTCTTGTGACTGAAAGTTCAAGTTACATATTGAATGGACTGAATGAGATTGCGATGAGTGTAGTTTATAAAGATGGTAGTACTTCCTTCTCTGTTGATAAGGTATTGTGGCTTCAAGGGAAGGTTGATCAATTCAGACAGGTGGACATTAATTGTGTACTAATTCAATAATAGAAAGTTCCTTGGACTTTAAAATTACTAGTTAAGAAGCCCAATAGTTGTACTTAGTTGTCTTCGTGTTACTTTGATTGCTGACCTCTTCAAAGTCAATGGAGCATGAGAAAGAGGTCACTAATTATAATATATCAGACATTCCACTGTCTAAATATCTTAAGTAATCATAATGGAATCAATAATGTACATGTTATCATTGACAGACAGCTTCAATCAATAGGAGATCATGTCAGCAGGTACAACACTCCTGACATTAGATAGGATATATGATCAACATATAGGTGGCTGGTATATGTATTGCTTATTCAGTGTCTGGAAAGGAGCCGTCTACAATGAGTCATGTCATGTTACCAGATATTGGTGAGTGGGTGAGGTAAGTTTCGTCTTTCTATTATTTACTAATAATGTGTTTATTTTTATTGTTTATTATATTGATGATGTAATGTATTGTTATAGATCATACAGTGTGAAAATTGTTTAGGGTAATTTTATTGAAGTTGTTGGAGACGTCTACTAGAATTATATGTTATGATGTTCGTCAGTTGTACGATGTCCTGTTGTCTCATTATAAACTAGACATCACTAGTTTATCAGGTATGACATACTCCTCTTGTGTGTGTTGATATATTATATAACACTTTATCAACATATACCTCTCCCACTAATAACTCGACAGACAGCTTTGACGGTACACTTACCATATTAGGTATATTAACTTGTTTGACAGCTGTGCCTTATAGGAAAATATAATTTGCTCTTTGTAATGGCTTCAAATTTATTTAATTAATAATATAGTATATGAAGCCAATTCCTGTTCATCGTTTTGTTCCAACTCGCCAAAATATTCATTTTAAAGTCATCAATTACTCTATTATTATTGTAATGTTAGTAATCTCGATGTCTTCCAGACACAACACTAGATATTTTAAATCCCATTGCTTTATGTTGCTATAACAACATCACATAATGTATAATTTCTTTTTTAGACAAATGGCATTTGTTAGATGTGAAGATAGGTGCCTACCTATTAGATCCAGACAATCCTCCATCAACTTACTATAATCTTCTTACTCACTACAATCTAATGTCTTATGAGGTATAACATTAAATGCGTAAAGCATCTTTTGATGTTCTATAGAGTGGTGCAATAATTGGTGACATGTCTAGACTAGGACCTGTTATGGTAAAGCTGTATCATCAACTCCAGGTTTGTGGTGTTTACTTGAGCTTATCTCTTTTAGTTAGATCCTCCCATATAGTTAATGTTGTCTAGTATAATTGAATTAGACATGTAATATTACATTATCTTAATATCACATAGTTGACTCAGTAGTGTTGTGGGAAGACACTATGTTAACAAAATTGTATTATTGTCTATTTTAGGAACATTGCTTATGGTATTTA
The DNA here is from genome assembly GCA_963965975.1 of Xestospongia bergquistia. Classification (NCBI taxonomy): domain Eukaryota; kingdom Metazoa; phylum Porifera; class Demospongiae; order Haplosclerida; family Petrosiidae; genus Xestospongia; species Xestospongia bergquistia. Next base: position 5,321,437 of record OZ014425.1, read on the forward strand.
TATGAGAACTTAGAAATGAAGATATCACCAATATTAGCTGGTATTAGTAAACATATTGTATATATATATATATGTGTGTATATATCATAGACAGTGGGGGACTTTTGGTTAACACTGATCAATTATTATCATATATAGATACATTAAAGGTGGTTAGCGATGTCATGATGATGTCATTATTGTTGTGTATAGATAAAGATTGAACAATTAGAAAAAGAAGCGCATCAACTTGTGGGACATCATTTCTCATTAACTAGTCTACCTCAATTAAGAGAAGTATTTTATCATTTCCTTTGTATACTAAAATTATATTTTTAGGTTTTATTCTCCGAGTTAAAGTTAGATACCAAATGTCCCAATAGTTTACACAAAACATCAGTTCAGAAAGTAACTTCTACTTCAGAGTCAGTGGTCAGTGTACTACAGTTATTGTATTATTCTTTATTTTTATTGAAATACAGTTAATTCAGTTACATTCTATTCATCCTTTACCTGGTCTAATACTAGAACATCGTCATGTATGTCAGTATATATATATATCATTGTACTATTTGATCTCTTCTAGCTTTCAAAACTGAAGGCATTTATTGACAATGTTCTAACTCACACACATGAGGTATACTTACATCATAGATTATAATTACATTATCATTTCAATGTAGGGTGTTGTCAGGCCTTCTTGGTAAGATGTACAAAGTTAATGTTTTGTAAATGTCTTGGTATGTAGGTTACCAGATGGTACAGCTACTGGACGACTAGCTTGCTGTAATCCAGTAAGTGGGTTGCTAAGAGATGTTATATCAATATTGTGATTTTGTGCATTCTTTGAAATTTACTCCTTTTCCAAACCTAACTATTGTTTTGTAGACAATGATATAATAATATATGATGTCACTAGTCAGGTCTGACCAACATTAGTTAACATTGCATAACTTATCATATTAACATTATATTATTTTGTAACAATCAAATATAACAATTAAACTTATTTTACAGAATATGCAAGCTTTTCCTAAGAAACCTTGTGAAGTAATTATCAAAAAAAGTATTTTTTATACCATACTTATTATAATGTATTATATGTTATATATTAGTGGTGAAATCTACTACAGTTCAAATTAATATCAGAGAAGCTATCTATAGTCGATCACAGACCAGTTTTATGGCACTAGGTAAATATCTTAATAACATATTATTATATTATTATTGTTTAATTTATATTGTTACAGATTTTAAAAGTATCGAATTACGTCTGTTAGCTCACCTCTCACAAGATAAAGCACTTTTATCAGTACTAATATCTAATGAATGTAATGATGTTTTTAAACTATTAGCATCACAATGGTATGGGTCTCTGTCTATAACATGATTTAGTCTGAGTCTTCAATGTAGGTTTGGTCTTCACTCTCATAATGTAACACAATCTGATAGAGAAAAAGCCAAGAGAGTTGTATATGCCATCATTTATGGTATAGGTCAGTAGTTTATATTACTATATAAAATGTCACATGTCATATTTTAGGTAAAGAAAAATTGTCTGAAATGTTACAAATATCAACAGAAATAGCTCAGGAATTAATGACACATTTTCTCAGTGAGCTATTTTTTAGTAGTACATATTTAATATTATCATATAGAGTCCTTTCCTGGTGTATATAGTCTTATAAAGAGAACTATAGAACAATGTAGGACACTTAGTAAGAGTTAATTGTTAAAATGTGTGTGGGTGTTGAATTGAATATATTAGAATATTGTACAACTATTTGTGGACGTAAGAGATGGTTCCCTCAAATATTATCTGGTCATTATCAAACTAAAATGTCTGCAGAACGTCAGGCTGTAAACTTTATTGTACAAGGTAAGGACTCTATTGAGATGCATTATATAATTATCAGTTATGTAGGATCTGCAGCTGATATATGTAAACTGGCTATGATAAAAATCAAACATGTTTTGATCAAATCAAGTCCATTTACAAGGTAAATATATTATATATCAATTGTATTTAATATATATTATTAGATTATTGTTACAAATTCATGATGAACTCCTCTATGAAGTCCCTGATGAGGATATCCCTGTAATTAGTACTCAACTAAAGACATTATTGGAATCACCAAATTTAGTTGAAGGTTATTGTGAACTTCTTACAGTAAGTAGTACATTATATAACATATTATATTGTGGTTAGGTTCCACTAGAAGTACGTGTCTCTACTGGTAAAAACTGGTCTGAACTTCAAGAACTACCTATATATTAATTTATTAAATATTCATTGTTAATTATTAAAGTGGGCGCGTTTGACCTGCAAATAACTGATGGGTGTGGCAGTTTGTAGTTGTCATCAAATTTGGTAGTGGCCTGAGAGTTTTAATATGGCAAACATAGGAGATGGAAAGAAATCATTTTGGAAGAGAGGAAATGACACTAAGTTACCAGGAAGGTATTATAAAAGAGAGTTCTAATTAGTGCCTATTTTCTCCCTCTATGCTAGACCTCAACCTGTAGCTCGTAGTCCAGATGTACGTCCTCGTTCAAAGACATTTGAAGAATATGAAAAGGACACTGATGATGCTTGGGATGAAGAGCCTGGTGATATTTCTCATTTAACTTCTCCAGCTGCTCAGCTAGAGTTTGATCACAGTGGAGAAGTGGATGTAAAGATTTCCGGAAAATCAAAAAGTAGGCACATGACCATTCAATGATGTCACCATTATAATCACATGACCATTCAATGATGTCCCATTATAATCACATGACCATTCAATGATGTCACTATTATAATCACACTACCTTTAATGATGTCACTATTACTAGATCCTTTAAAATCTCGTTTATTTGATGTTGTAAAGCCACGAGCTGCTAGCACTTCTCATACAACCAGTGGAGATCTATCTCGTCAACGTTCTCATACCGATATTGCTCCTGAACAAAGTAAGTATTATTAATTAAAATAATAATCTTTTTGTCTATAGAATGTCGGTCTGTTAGTCCTCCAAGCGATCCTTTTGATATACCAGATAGAGAAACAATAAAATTACAGAAATTTGGTAAATTGTTAGCTGGACCTACAACAGACTTAGGTACAATAAGTGTTAATGTTATATTGTGTGTATTATATGAGACATTATAGAACAATTACGTCGACTAAGTTGGTCAGGAATTCCATCGTCTGTTCGAGCTACTACTTGGCAGTTACTGTGTGTAAGTGATTAATGATTAACAAAAGGGTTTACCTCAACCTTTATAGGGTTATTTACCTGTTAACATTGATCGTCGTGAAGAAACATTACAACGTAAACGACAAGAATATAACAATCTTATTGATCAATATTATTGTATGAGGACTGATCCAATTCATAAAGATACTTTCCGACAAATTCATATTGATATTCCTCGTATGAATCCTTGTATACCACTGTTCCAGCAGAAACTTGTTCAAGAGGTAAGGGGTTAAATAAAATATTCTCAAATTACATGATACAGTGTTTTGAGAGAATTCTATTCATATGGTCAATGAGACATCCAGCTAGTGGGTATGTTCAAGGAATTAATGACTTAGTCACACCCTTTTTTGTTGTCTACCTTGGTTATTACATATGTAAGTCATTTTAAATAAGAAATGGGTGTGGTCATTGTGTCTAATATTAGCTGGTGATAAAGACCCAGAGAAGTATGACTTGTCAAAACTTCCTGAGAGCACTTTGAAAATGATTGAAGCTGATAGCTTTTGGTGTCTGCAGAAATTACTTGAAGGTATTCAGGTGGGTGGAGCTAAATAAGTATGTAAGATTACATTATATGTAATTTAGGACAATTACACATTAGCTCAACCTGGTATTCAAACTAAAGTGATGTCACTACAAGACTTAATTAAGAGAATTGATGGTAAGAAATGGGTGTGGTTTACTATAAAGAGACACACCCCTTCATTAGGTGATCTACATAGTCATCTCAAAAGTAATTCAGTTGATTACTTACAATTTGCTTTTCGTTGGATGAACAATTTATTGATGAGAGAGTTTCCATTACGTTGTGTTATCAGATTATGGGACTCCTATCTCGTATGTCATCACCACACCCACTAATTAACATAACTATTATTGTTTTATACAGAGTGAACCAGAAGGATTTGCTACATTTCATATTTATGTGTGTGCTTCTCTTCTTATAAAATACTCATCAGAAGTTAGATCTAAGAAAGATTTTCAGGTAATATTCATTTTAATTAATTAATAATTACTGTTATAATTACTAGGATATTATGTTATTTCTTCAAAATTTACCAACTTCAAAATGGACTGATGATGATATTCAACTTTTATTAGCAGAAGCTTTTAAATTAAAATACATGTTTGCAGATGCTCCAGGTCACTTGCAACATCGATAATAATTTATTTATAAAATTGAACAGGTGTTACATAATTTTGTATAATGCTTCCTATATATGTATTGTACAGCATATGTGTGTATTTAATACAACTTTTGGCAAAATTCATGGGCACTGGGTGTAGCTGCAGGGCCAGGGGAAATCCCTTTAATCATCAGATCGTCTCCAGCAGGGTTAGGGCTGATCTAGAAATGGAGTCTTCTACTATTTTTATCGTGATGGGTGCTTCTGTAAGTAGATACTAGGCATTTATTTAGTTCGTAATTTATTTATATTAGGGTGATTTAGCTAAGAAGAAGATTTATCCAACACTATGGTAAATATATTGTATTATAATCTTCAATGTTAAGAGACTCCATTACAGGAATATCTACAAGACGGGTTTGCTGCCAGAAGGCACTCATTTTTTGGGCTATGCTCGTTCCAATCTTTCTATAGTTGAACTGAGGGAACGTGTCACGCCATTTTTGAAGGTTTTGTCTCTATATTGCTGTTATTATTATTGTTATCATTATAGATCAAAGATGGGGAAGGAGATAAACTAGAGAAGTTTTTTGCCGTTAACAGTTATGTTAAAGGTTCATATACTGATGAAGATGCCTTTAAAGGTCTAAATGAGGCACTTTTGAAGCAAGAGAAAGGCTGTAAAACTGGGAACAGATTGTTTTATTTAGCACTTCCTCCATCTGTATTTGAACCAGTTACAACATTGATTAAGAAATACTGCATGTCTACGATGTGAGTTAGTTTATAAACATTATACAATATTTACTATTATATACTTTGCAGTGGTTGGAATCGTGTAATTGTCGAGAAGCCATTTGGTAAAGATAGTGAGAGTTCTGCCAAATTGTCATGTCATTTAGCTTCTTTGTTTCAAGAGGAAGAGATATATCGTATTGATCATTATCTTGGAAAAGAAATGGTCCAGAATTTGTTGGTGTTACGGTAAATTAAGTCCTCAGATTTATCATGAGTCTATATAATGTTATAGATTTGCTAATGCTATATTTCAACCTATATGGAATCGTGATACTATAGCTAGTGTTGTCATAACATTTAAAGAGCCTTTTGGAACTAAAGGAAGAGGTGGTTATTTTGATGAGTTTGGGATTATACGTGATGTTATGCAAAACCATCTGTTACAATTAATGTGTCTAACTGCAATGGAAAAACCCCCTACTAGTGATCCTGAAGATATCCGTAATGAAAAGGTAAATCGTTTATTTTAAAATAATGATTAATTTGTAATATTCTATCAGGTTAAAGTTCTGCGATGTGTTCGTCCTCTTGAATTGAATGATGTTGTTTTGGGACAATACGAAGGAGATCCTGCTGGTCAAGGAGATGCTAAAGAAGGTTATTTGGATGACCCTACTGTTCCAAGTGGTTCTATCACTCCAACATTTGCTGTAGCTGTCCTTTATATTAAGAATGAGCGTTGGGATGGTGTACCATTTATTCTCAAGTGTGGCAAAGGTTGTTTTTCATTCCTTTTTATCTGATTTAATATATTTCATATAGCTCTTAATGAAAGGAAAGCTGAAATAAGAGTACAATTTAAAAATGTTCCTGGTGATATTTTTGGTGGTAAAACACGTCGCAATGAGTTAGTTATTCGTGTTCAACCCAATGAAGCTATGTATACTAAATTGATGACTAAGCAACCTGGTATGTTATTTGATCCTGTGGAAAGTGAACTTGATTTGACTTATAAAATCCGTTACAAGGTATAGTCGTAACTTTTTATTTATTTATCACTATCTCTTATTACTCAGGATGTCTACCTGCCTGATGCTTATGAGCGACTCATTTTGGATGTATTTACAGGAAGTCAAATGCATTTTGTGAGGAGGTAACTCCTAGCATTTTATATTATAATGAAATAAAATTAATATTTGAAGTGATGAACTTGCTGAAGCTTGGCGTATTTTTACTCCACTTCTTCATCGAATTGAAAGAGAGAAAATTGCACCAATTAAATACCGTTATGGAACGTGAGTAGATCCCTATTAATTAATAAAATTATGATAATCATCATCCAGGAGAGGACCAGATGAAGCAGACCAGTTCATTCAACAACTTGGTTTTGTGTACACTGGTACATATCAATGGAACCCAAGTCAATAACTTTTGATCAAGTTTTAGTATCAATATATATGTATAGATTTTAACCAATTATTATTAGTTTTATTCATGTGGTTTCTGCTGATCTAAGTAATGTTCTATTGGCGTTGAAAATGCAGTGTTGCGATAAAATGGAGACTTTGTACATATTTGGCTCACCCCCTAGAATTAATATGACATAATTATGTAATTATTATTATAAACATACTGTAATTTGATGGACATTTTGACTCCAATATGATGTAGGAGCCTCCCTCAAGTCATGTGACTAAACAATGATTTAAATAAATTTTATTAATGATCAATTACTTACCATATTTGGAGTTTTTGTTGCTGGAATGGAATCTATCATTTAAATGATATGACACATTTAAAGTATAATATATTATTATCTACCTTTAGTGTAATCCATTTTTGTCACTGAAGCATACTCTACTGTAGGAGGAGATGTCTCTTGGTCAATTTGTGTCTTGGCTAGCTCATAAAGTTGTTGATTTAACATCTCCTGTCTCTTTCCAATTATTTTAACAGTACATGGTTTGGGTGGACTGTAAGAGACGCTGAATGTAGTCTCCATATCTACTGTTGTTTGTGTTGACAAAATACCCTACAATATGTGCCATAATATTAACACAATTACTATAAATATCACCTTATGACCTTCATGATGAAGTCTTGTACATAAAGTTCCATCGTTGTTCCATTTGTCTCTTTCAAATTCTTCACATTGACGCTGTATGTAAATAATGCATGAACTTATGAATGGATGCATAGATCAGGAACTAGATGCATAAACTCATAAATGGACACTTACCTCTTCTACCCAATTATTGATAAGAGTTGGGATTCTCTTGACACTCATTGTTTGATCTTGTTTCTGTTACCATTGGTTACCATGATGTCTATTTATAGTAGTTCTATTTTTAGACGTGACGTTTACATATTAGCTGATTTATTAACGCAAACTTGAATCTCATTAAATATTTTCTATCATGGCTACTGGAGAAGTTGATCTATTTAACGAATCTGATTATGAAGAAAGGTAATTCTTACATATCTGTCCATTTGTCTGTCTGTTTATCTATCTATCTATCTATCCATCCATTCATTGATCATCTATCCATCCAGTGAAGATGAAGAAGAAGTATTTGGAGATGGTTTATTGATGAGAGAGGAGAGTATACCTATTAAAACTACACCAGAATGGCAGACATTGTCACCTGATGAAATATCAAAGAAAATGTTTGAAATTGTAGATGATGTCAATGCCGTTTTTCAAGTATATCATTTAGTGGGCGTGGCTTATCATTAACCGTCTCTTTTATTTTAGTTACCAACACCTCATGTAAGAATTTTATTATCAACTTGTAAATGGGACAAAGAAAAGTTATTGGAAAGGTACAAAACATTTGAAGGGTCTCATAATAATAGATCTTGTGTATATAGATATTATGCTGGTGATCAAGAGGCACTCTTTAGAGAAGCTCACTTGTTTCATCCTCAACGACGTATTCCCAATCCTAAACCAATTGTAAGAGCTCAAACTACTACAAGTTGTGGTGCTGCTGCTAGTCCAAGTGAAGAATTTATATGTGATATATGTATGTTAGCATATCAGTTGGATGTAATGCATGGACTTGAATGTGGTCATTTGTTTTGTCAACTTTGTTGGGCTAGCTATCTCAAAGTAATGGTCATGGATGAAGGAAGAGCTCAAGTCAGTACTAAATACTTTGTTCTTTATTTCAAAGATCCTTCTAGACAATCTATTGTCCAGCTTTTAATTGTGATATTGTAGTGGATGAATCAACTGTTCTGTAAGTACCAATGATGTCTCATATTATATTCCTTTTAAGAGAATTACTATGTGATTTGGAGGTTCGTCAGAAGTACCAACGTCTAATAACAAATAGTTTTGTTCAAGATCATCCAAACTTGAAGTGGTGTCCAGCACCTGGTTGTCCTAATGCTGTTCTTGCTACAAACATAGAATATGCTCCCATATCATGTACTTGTGGCCACTTCTTTTGGTATTGATATATTATAATGGTTGTGTTATTTCTTCTCAAATTTTTAGTTTTAAATGTAGCCGAGATCCTCATGAACCTATCCTGTGTGAGGTAACCATTGTCGTACCCTGTTATTAACTAATAATAATTATAGTATTTGTCAAAATGGCTCAAGAAATGTGATGATGATAGTGAGACATCTAACTGGATTCATGTTAATACTAAGGTAATCTTACTGATAGTAGTTCAATTAAATGACTTAATTATAGGAGTGTCCAAAATGTCGTGCTACTATTGAGAAAAATGGTGGTTGTAATCATATGATATGTCGTAATAATGCATGTAAGGCTGAGTTTTGTTGGGTGTGTCTTGGACCATGGGAACCACATGGAACAAGTTGGTAAGAAATGGATGTAGTTAGCATTGATTCAATTTCTATTTTAAAGGTATAACTGTAATAGATATAATGAAGATGATGCCAAGTCAGCACGTGATGCTCAACAGGTAGAGAAAGAGAACTATGTTATCTGTAATAACTAACTATTATAGAGCTCAAGAGCAGCATTAGAACGGTATCTGTTTTATTGCAATCGTTATATGAATCATTTAAGAAGTTCACGTATGGAGCACAAGGTAACAAAGTATCATAATAAATAGAATAATAATATTTTATATTTCATGTAGTTATATGAAATGGTACATGATAAAATGAAAGAGCTGCAACAGCTAGGTATGTCGTGGGTTGAAGTTCAATTCATGAAGAAAGCTGTTGATGTTCTCTGTCAGTGTCGACAAACATTAATGTATACATATGTGTTTGCTTACTACCTCAAAAAGAACAATCATATGTTAATATTTGAGGTATGCCCCATGTAATTAATGTATTATTGATACTGGGATTGTTATAGGATAATCAATGTGATTTAGAACTTGCCACAGAGTGTTTATCAGAATATTTAGAGAGAGAAGTTACTAGTGTGGCATTAACTGATCTCAAAATTCAAGTGCAAGACAAGAGCAAGTAAAGACCACACCCACTTATGACTGTATCTTCTGATCTCCTCTAGATATTGTGAAGGAAGACGTCAAGTTCTCCTGGATCATGTTTATGAAGGATATGAAAATGAATTTTGGGATTTTACAGACTAAAACTATTTTTATGTCAATATTACAAAATGAGCTGGCCTATTATAATAATGCACTGTTTTCTAGATCACATACTACATAAAAAAGATAAACTATTTGAGTTTCTCTCTCGGTACTAGATGATCAATGGGACAACCTTTTTCCAATTGTTTTTCCATATCAATAAGAAGATTAACACCATCAATTACAATTTGGACCAACTCAACCTGTAACACAAACTAGAATGGTAAGTTTACAAGTGAAATATTTCACCTCTGATTTGCCAAGACGATCAATGTTGGAAATATCAAAAATACCTCCTTCAGCTTTCGTATCTACACCTCCTGTCCCTCTCTTTTGTAGACGTAATTTTCCTAATATCTCTGGGAACTTAGGATGCTATACAATATAGCATGTTATAGTATATGTACAACATATCTCTTTACTTTGCTGACATTTGGGATTTTAACATGAACACCAGCTCGTAATCCAGTGCCCAAATTAGAGGGGCATGTTAGAATATAACCCAAATGAGAGTTCCACATAAATTCACGATTATCTTTCTTTATAACGTCCTCAACTTTGTTAAGACCTGTACAGAAACGATCAAATACTTCCTTCATGTTGCCTCCTTTTTGCATGGAAATAACTCGAGTATGATCCTCTTCATTGATCCATACCAAAAAGTTTTTCTTTTCATTGTGCCTATAATATTATGTTGCAAATAAGTTAACTCATGCAATTATACTGCATACCAGATCCCTCGTGCATCAGGCCAATCACGAGCCATCCCAGAAGCCAACAAAAGTGGTGAAACAGGTTTGTCAAACAAGAAATGATCCTTGAAAAAGTAAAATTCCATCAATACAATAACATAATTACTATAATTATGTTACATTAATAAGCTGCTCTTGTTCTGCATCTGTCATTTTAGAAAGAGGATAGTATTTGCCAGTAAAATCACCATCAAGACCATTAAGGGCAGATACAACAACCTGTATTTATACTTTTAATAAAAATTAATCATTTATTTGTTCCAATAATTTACTTTTTCAACTTCTCTTCTTTCTGCACGAGTACATGCTGGAGGAAGGCTTAGGCCTCGAATACTGCGACCAGTACGAACTCGAGATGACAGCACATACTTTTCATCAAACATACCTCCTTTTATCTATTTTATTTAATATACATAGTTGATATAAATAATGGAGGATTTTTACCTTTGATGAATCAAGATCTGTAGGATGGATAGCAGTTTTAGGATAACCGCCATGACGTTCATCAATGACTAGATCAAAAAGATCAGCAAATACCTAAATTATGACACTATAATAATTATATATACTGTTCGTTTCTCAACTGATTACTTCATAAGATTCTTCATCTCCAGCTACCATTCCCACAGTTTTAATAAAAGGATGACCAGGATTATCAACACCAGTTTGTATGGATTGATCAAGAGTATATCCTCCTGGTGTTTTAAGATCACGAAGGCGGCTATAAATCTAGTCAAGATCATAAGTTCTTGTTATAATATATTTAGATGCACTGTTCTTATTAATAATGTCAAGTCATATAGTTGTAACTTAGCTATAGGATTCTATAATGTCTCATTAATTAGATAATAGTCATCTTCTATATATAACAAATTAGTTTATTCCTTATTCTTGTCTGTTTCAAAGGGTATTACTTCCTCTTGACAAGGAGGTCCATATTATTGTCTAGAACCTAGCTATCAGTATATATATTCTGTAGACATCTACATTATTGGTATTTTAATAAGAACAGTGAAATGTTTACTATCTTTTATTTTTTCAAGTATTATGCGGAAGAAAAATGACAATATAATATATCAATAATATATTTACTTGTGGAGTGAGGTTGTTTGCCATGACATTATTGTGTTTAGAAAGATCAGGATAGTCAGCACTTGGTGGAAACAACTTGTATGCTCCTAAATAGGATAAATAATACAATGTAGAAAATAGTAAAGAGCGTACTTTTGGAATCAGTATCCAATGTTTTGTTAGCTGATATGTAATCATAATATTAGTAAACAAGGGATATATAATGTGTAGCTTACCAGTAGCTGCTCCTGCCTCAGTAGAACCAGATAAATAACGACTTGTTAGCACAAGTGCACCAGCTCCAATAGTAGCTGCTGCAATAAGACGTGGGTTTCGTAAAAAAGCTGCCATCTGAAACAACCATTTTTCAAGTTAAATTTTAGGGTGGGGCTCAAATGCAGCACGACAGGACTACTTACTTTAGTGAATTTTCCAAAAAACTATTCCTGTTACTAACACAGAATTTGCTTGTATTTCTAGTAAAAGAAAACTGAAGAAGAAGATGGAGAAAATCAATAAATAGGCTATTGACTTCAACAACTTCTCCGAACGCTACGGTGCTATAGCGACGAGAAAGCAATACGTGTTGCGCATGCGCAGTTTGACATCGTCATCTGATCAAATGAATGTTGTTCATTGAATGGGATCAAGTTTAACTCAATTACACAGTCAAGAAATTTTCACATTGGAGAAGGAATTGAATTCAGTGGTATGTTATTATATTATATTGTTTGTTGTTAAAGTTAGTTATATAGATGTCCTTAAACGGTGACCCTCATATTGGTAGTTATACTGAAGTGAACTCATTTCCAGAGGATTACAAGTAAGATTATACTAATTGATGATTGTTCTAACTTGTCCTAGCTATGGAGGAGAAGATGACATAAGTGGAGCAACAGGAGGTGTTGAGACTAAACCAAGAATACTGCTAATGGGATTACGAAGGTAAGCCACACCCAGTGTTCTGAGTTATTATCTTAATTAATAGGAGTGGTAAGTCATCTATTCAAAAGGTGGTGTTTCATAAATTATCACCAAATGAAACACTCTTTCTTGAAAGTACTAGCAAAGTTGTAAAAGATGGTAAATTATAATAGTATAAAATTATGTCATTATGATGTCATCTTTACAGACATCAATAATAGTTCATTTGTGCAGTTTCAGGTACTAAAGCTCCTTTTAATTATGTTTATAATTTGGTATATTAGATTTGGGATTTCCCAGGACAAATTGATTTCTTTGATCCAACTTTTGATTCTGAACAAATCTTTGGTGGGTGTGGTGCCTTGATTTTTGTCATTGATGCACAAGATGATTATCGTCAAGCTTTAATACGTCTTCATCAAACATTAACTAAAGCATTTCAAGTAAATATTATTATTGTATCTCACTGTTTAATTTATTGTTAATAGGTCAATCAAAATATTAAATTTGAAGTATTTATCCATAAAGTAGATGGATTGACAGATGATAGAAAATGGGGTAAGTACCCTTTAATTAAGGCATGATAATTGTATTAATTATGTAGAGGCTCAACGAGATATTCAGTCTAAAGTAACCTGTGATTTAGCTGATGCTTTTCTAGAAGGAGTGTTACGGCCAAGTTTCTATCTTACTTCAATTTATGATCATTCCATATTTGAGGTTACTTAATAATAGGTACATATTAAATGAATATCTCTTTAGGCATTTAGTCGAGTTGTTCAAAAGTTAATACCACAATTACCAACACTGGAAAATCTTTTAAATATTCTTGTTTCTGTGAGTACATGAGAGTATGTAATAAAATTAAGTGTTAACACCATTTTAGAATTGTGGATTAGAGAAGGCCTTTCTCTTTGATGTAGTCAGCAAGATTTACATAGCAACTGACAGGTTAGTAATGTCTACCTTTCTCTTTATTTATAAATGTTTGTAGTTCTCCTGTTGATATGTTGTCTTATGAATTATGCTGTGACATGATTGATGTGGTCATTGATGTCTCTTGTATTTATGGGTAAGGTAGATATGAATCAATGACATCATTATGACATCACTCTAAAGACTACGTGATGATATTGAAAGCTGTGCATATGACCAGCACTCTGCCTCTATTATCAAGTTAACTAATGGTACTGTTCTGTATCTCAGAGAAGTGAACAGGTATGTACTTGCTAAATAGTAGTCATTATTTAATTTCTATGTGAGTAGATTCCTGGCGTTAGTCTGTTTAATTAGAGAAGATGTTTTTGAGCGTCAAGGTTTAATCGAATATAATTTCCATTGTTTTAGAGACTCTATACAACAGGTTTTTTATTCTAATTATTAGAAATAAATTGAGGATATTTTAATAATAGGTGTTTGAAGTACGTCGTCACAAGTTACAAGGCCCAATGCAGTCATTAGGGGGATATCCCAATGATCAATAATATTAATTGGTAATTTCTATGACACAAGGTTTTTCTTATTCCTTCCATTTCACTCTAATCACACTAAAATGGACTACATGCATATCTTGTTATATAACATTTACTACCATACTTAACTGTGACTTATAGTTCATTACTTTTTAATAATATGATATAAATTAGAGGGTCCAGTAAATGGGTATGGTTCATGTAATGGGTCATTTGTTGTCCAACATGGTTCTTCAACTATATGTTGTGTAGTACTACAGATCTATTGTTAAGGACAATAACATTAGTGTATATACAATAAATGGAGGATACTAAGTTGAGAGGTGTGGCTCTTCTATTGTTGCACTTTGCTTCACAACATGAGGTCTTTTGTGAGGTTTACACTGTAAAACTAATTTCTCAAAACTATTGTCTGATATATCAAGTTGAGGAAGATTAGTATATCGAGTCACGTGACTTGGAACATTCAACTTCTGTAAACAGATACAATTTATGACATCATTTAATGTAAAAATACTTTAAGTGCTCTCGATTTTGTTTTAGTGTCCCAATGTATCTCTTTAGTAGTTTGTTGAGGATTTTCTTTTTCTGGAGTTAGATCTAAATCAGATGTAGTGTGAGGAGACATTGGAAGTGGAGATGGCAATGGTGGAATGGAGTGAGATAACTCTGTTAACCTCTCCATAATAAAATTCAATTAGCTATATTTAGAACATACGGTATTGATCGCACATCTAAGAATTATATTGATGTTGCTAAAGGCACACAGCAGTCAAAATATGATCATTTATAAGGTTTTACTCTCTATATATGTAAACATCGAACTAGTTCGTGGATAGCGGTAAAAATACAATGTTTGTTCTAATTCTCTCTGCAGTATTAGTTGCAGGTAAGCCTTGTTGCAACATAAATCGTTTTTTCATGTTTTGTTATCTAGCTGCTGCACAAAATACAGTCTTTTCCGAATATGGTAACATTTTTCATCTGGGTATCCTAAAAAATTATGAACACTATACTTCTGCTACTTGGTTGGAGGTCACAACTCAATTGTCTGAAGTTGTCTTCTTTAATGTGACTTATGGTACAACCACAATCCAAAAACAAACAACATTGTCATCTCCTACATTTGTTACGCTACCTACCTCATCCATTGTGACTTCTTCTGGAGAGCGCAATAAAGGAATAAAAGTGACTTCTAGTGGACCTATTTCTGTTATTACATTTAACTGGGAGGATGGCAGTGTTGGGGATTATTTAGCTTTTCCATGTCATGATATGGATCAACCTGAATATGAATATTATATTATTTCCTCAAGTAGCATTCGTCAAGTACCTGCTCTCTGGAGCCAAGCTTTACTAGTTGGTTGTCATAGTAACACAACTATAACCATTACTCCATCTCGGTCATTAAATCTTCCACTAAATGCACAAAGCGGAAGTCAACTGGTTACAGTGAGTGCAGGAGTATCACATACAGTCATACTTCATGAAGGACAAACACTTTACTTTGGTAAACCAGATAGTGATATAACTGGTACCAGAGTTGTGTCTAGCAAACCATTGACGGTAATTAGTGGGCATGAATGTGGTAATATTCCAAGTAGCACACATTGGTGTGAGCAGCTAAACCAACAAATACCTCCCACAGTTGCTTGGGGAAAAGAATTTTTATTAATTCCATTCCTAGGACGCAAAAGTGGACAATATTTTAAAGTAGTAGCATCTCAAGATGATACTGTTATTAACCAGACATGCAATGGACTTGTTACTAAACTTTTAGCTGTTCGAGGTAATAGCTATACATTTTTTGTGAACTCATCAAGATTTTGTTATGCATATGCAAATAAACCAATTGCAATAGTCCAATTATCTACAGGTGGCTCTACTGATGGATTAGGTGATCCCATAATGATATATGTCCAACCAATAGAGCTATACTCTCAAAAGTTTCTGTTTACTACACAACGTACTGACCGATTTACTAATAGCTATATCAGCATAACAGTGACTCCTACTAACTTTAGTGCTGCCAATATTTTATATGATGATACTCCAATTGCAGGTACATGGACAGCCATATATAATACACACCATACAATAGTTGGCTATGGATGTCGATTGTCAGTTAACAATAGTGGATCACATAGTGTTACCCATATTGCTGGTGGTTTGGCTTCTGTGATGGTATATGGCTTCAATATTAGCCCAAAAAGAGGCTATGGATATCCTGCAGGAATCAACTTAACACCTATTAATTATAGTATGTGATTGGCATGATTTTATAGTGTTAAAGAATTGTTCTTTTATTGTAGGAGTAATAATTCAATTTAGCAGTTCTGAATACATTGTGATGGAGAACATGACTCAGGTCATTGTAACAATACAACGAAATATTGCTCTCCGTCCTCTCTCAGTTACTATAGTAACAAAACCAGGCACAGCAAGTAAGTTAACAGTAATACAATCATTTAAACACATGCATTTTCTAATAGGTAATACTGACTTTCAACCTTTATACAAGGTGGTTACATTTGGTGTAGGTGAAACACACAAGGAGGTGAATATTACTATCATTAATGATGAGTGGGTGGAACCGCCTGAACAGTTTATAGTACAGCTATCTACTGATAATGGACATACTGACACAACTAAAATAATCATCAAAGATGATGACTGTAGGTGGTTGTGTAATCTCACTAATATTTAATATTTGATTATATTGACAGATGTCACAGTTGGTTTTATTAGCCCTTTGTACCGACAGAATAACAAAGTGTATTCTCTTCTAGTAAGCATATTGAGTGGAGTATTACAACCTGGTTCATCAGCTGTTGTCACTGTACATATTTCTGTTTTACAAGATGGTTAGTAAACATAACAAATTCCATTCTAATAATTTTATTTTTTAGGTTATATTTATTCATCTATTCATAATGTCAACTTAAACTATTACATGTTTAAAACACAACTTTATTATGATTTCTCTCGTATTCTGCTTCATAAAGAACTCAAAGCAGGAAGTTTAGTGCAGGCTCAATTAGTGAAAACAAATAAAGGAGGTGTAAATATAATTATTGGACATCATTCCTTTAGTCAAGTTATCACTATTTCATCAACAACATCTTCATCATTGATGCAACTGACATCATTCACTCCATCAAAAATGTCATCATTTACTCTTTTGTCTTCTACAAAAAGACAATTACCATTAACAAAGCAACCGTTATCCAGCAGTAGTACTACTAGTAGTAGTTCACAGACAGAGAGAGTCCTACCAACAATTTTTTCTGATATACAAACTGAGTCCAATTTCCTCAATTTGCTGGCAATTGGTTTAGCTTCAATTTCAATTGTTTTTATTATTCTCTTACTTATCATTTTGATTACAATCCTATTACGTAAGAGACATTATCATTCTCCTCCACCACCTTCAGCTACTAATCCTTACGAAGTAGCACCTTCTCCACATCAACTAGAAGAGATATATGACATCCCAACAACGTCAACAGACAATAAAATATACTATGAAGACCTCAAATAAATAATTTTGAATACATTTTTGAACATGCTACAAATTGTAATAAGTTGTTATTTTTGTAATGATGAAACTGCTTTAGAAGCTGCATCAGTTAAATCTTGTGCAGATATAATAGGCAGAGCACTAGTTTCAAGTAATTTTCTTGCATCATCCACATTAGTACCTACAATAATAACTAAGTTACTATTTTTGAAACATGAACTACCTTCTAGTCGGACTATGAGAGGTAATTGTAACTTTATATCTCTACATGCAGCAATAATTCCATTTGCTATCGTTACACAGTTTACTATTCCTCCAAAAATGTTAACCAAGATAGCTTTAACCTAACACAGATTAGAACACATATATACAATATACAAATGATGTACTTGCTGATCTTCAGTGAGTATTTTAAAAGCCTCAAACACTTGTTTTTCATTGACTCCTCCACCCACATCCAAGAAATTAGCTGGTTTTCCTTCATGTAATTTAATAATGTCCATTGTAGCCATAGCTAGTCCAGCTCCATTAACTAGTTTTAAGATAAATGTCCATATTTTAAATAGACTCCTTACCAAGACAGCCAATGTTACCATCCATACCAATATAATTTAAATTATGTTGAGTTGCAGCCACTTCACGTGGATCAGTTTCACTAGTATCTTCTTGAGAAAATATCTCCATCTGACGAAATTTAGCATTATCATCAAAATTAATCTTGGCATCAAAGCAAACCACTAAAATATAAATCACCATGGTAACCATGTCAATATCATACCTCTTCCATCAGATGTTTCTCCAAAAGGATTAATTTCTACTTGTGTAGCATCAACATTAACAAATAAATCATAAAGACGTATTATTTGCTCAGTAGCTTGATCTAATGCAGAACCTGTAAACTCTAGATTCTGAGCAAGACTACGAGCTTGTTCAGTTGTAACACCTTGTGAAATATCTATTGGTATCTAATTCATATTACAATGACGTGTCTACAAAAATAATGCATACCTTGAATATCTTTTCTGGTGTTTGAGCTGCTACTTCCTCAATATCTACACCTCCAGCAGGACTACCAACTAATACAGGACCTTGATAACCACGATCCATAACTATTGCTAAATATGTTTCTCGTGATATATCTAATGCCTCAGCTATCATGACCTAGTGCAGAAGAATGATCTATAGCAATGAAATGGGCAAACACCTTTCTAACAAGTACTCCATCTTGTGGAGTTTGTTTTGTAACAAGACGATGGTTTATCATTTGTTTAGTTAAATCTGGTATGGAATCCAATATCTTCGTCACTTTCACTCCTCCCTCCAAACCACTAGAAAATGTACCTTTACCACGCCCACCAGCTAATATTTGAGCTTTCAGTACAACCTCAGGTACTCCTATTATTGTATAGTTAATTACATTATAACAACTAGAATAACAACCTAATTGATGCACAGCCCGCCCAGCATCTTCTGGAGTTTCTGCAGTTTTAAATTTCTGGATAGCAATGCCATACTTTTGCATCAAGTCTTTACTCTGATATTCATGTAAATTAAGATGGCGGACAGGTAACTAAACAATATACCATAATATTATTGTTAAATGTACGCCTTTTACCCAAGAAAATACTTTCAGCTGAGAAAAGCACACAGCTCTATCAAATAGTTTTCTTACTGCAGCCATGCTTAGTTGTAACCACACCTATCACATGACTAGCCACTCCCACTTTGAGCAGCACTATGTATGGAGGTACAGCACAAGACACTGCTTCCCAGCCACTGTTCGGAGAGACAAGGAGAAGAGTATGCACATGATACAGATCATACTAAATTATATTATATTTTTAGGACAAGATTATCAACATTGTCTTAGCTGTTATTACAGGATTTATGGCCACAGTATGTATTAAACATTATACATGTGATCATGATATGTTGATGTAGATAACAGTTGTCATGTCAGTTCTAAGTGGTGTATTTAAACCATCTGGTCGATGTTGTCTACTTGGTCAGCCAACTGATCGTCATATTTGTGTTTATTTTATGGATATCGTATTTGCTTTCGTCATTTTACTATTACTAATACCTCAAGTATTTGTGGTAAGTTAACTGACAGAATAGAATTTTAGTTACTTTATATTATAGGCATTGTGGTACAGACGTGGAGAGTTGGAACCAAAGTTTCGTCGCTTGATTTATTATAATGCAGTAGTTACTGTTTTATTATGTTTGACAGCTAATCTCTACTTTTTTAAAGTTGGTTTTAAACATATGCCATCTTGTTTACCTGATGGTAATAATAATCTTACAAGACATTAATTGTATATATGTCTGTATTCAGTTTATATAACTGTGTTGAACACAAATAAACAATAGTTTTAATTCAATGATCTAATATTTTAAAAAAGTACTCTATTTCTAGTATGCCATCATCAGGTAGATCAGTACAATGGACTGCATTCTCTACTTTTGTGGAACCATAGCAAGCTCGTAATGTGTGTGGGCGGAGATGACGTGCTATTTCGGGATCAGGCGGACCAACAAGCTTTCTAAATACATCTTGAGCATTTTCTCCTTTAATTTCAAGTGCAATACATGGACCTGAACACAGGCATTCTACCATTTGAGTGTATTCACTAACGACTCCTTTATAGATCTCATAAAATTCAGCAGCATTAGCTTTCTCAACATTAAAAAGAGCAAGAGCGGTAACAGACAGACCCGATTCTTCAATATCCTTCAATATCTTGCCAGTATATCCTAACTTTACAGCACCTGGTTTGATTAGACCAAGAGTGTTACCAGGTGCATAAGTAGCAGTGTTTTGACCATGACGTTGAAGACCAAAGAAATACTCTATCTCTCTATGTGCAGATTTTACTGAGTCTGAACCATGACATGCATTACGAATAGAATCTGTTCCAAATTTTGCTCGTATTGAAGATGGAGCACTTTGTCTGGCATCACTAGGATCTGTTGGACCAAGAAGAGACCTCCAATGAGACACTGCATTCTCTCCTATCATTTCAAAAGCAATGATGGGACCTTCAGACATGAATTTAAGAAGTGTGTTAAAAAAGGGCTTGCCATTATGTTCAGCATAAAATTCTGAAGCTTCCTTGGTAGTGAGTGTTACCATTCTCATATTACAGAAAGTGAAACCTTCTTCTAATACAATGCTGAATATGTCGGCCATCTTTGAGATGCAGTCTGGTTTAATAATTCCTAATGTCTTCTCTTTTTTGAACTGTAGTTTTTTCCGACTAAATTCATCACTAAAGTCAACAATTTTGAGTTGTCGTGATTGAACGGTAATCACAGATCCCAAAAACAAGTTATCAAGTTGTAAGTTGTTGCAGGATGAACGCCTTAAAAAGAGACGTTTATTTTTGAGGTCAATCATTTCACATGTTTTATCACTAGGGTAATAAATTAATTGATATTCTCTCTTAAGAGCAGCATGAGGGTCATACCACTCTGTAACAAAGGAATAACGTTCCTCCATATTCTAAAAGAACAAATAAAATAAATTTAACAAATAAAGGTTAACTCATACTTTGATTTTGTCTTTTGTTGGAGTGTGCTTTCAAAATGTTGCTATAGTAACACACCGTCGAAGTATACGTACGCAAACGGAAACATTCTGAATTTTATATAGAAATGTAATGGGGAATAAAACAAACCTTTTCCCGTATACTATAAGTTTAACCTTTTTCTTGGTACTAGACTACAGAATGGAGTCAGTTATGCTAGTTTTCCTTGTATTTCTAGTAGGGATAGCTCGCAGTGCTGTTCCTGTTTCCTCTGATATGCGTACATTTTCTTCAGCAATTAAAGGTGGACATATTTCAGCTAATGTGGAGAAACTGCTGTATGAACACAACACTGGACAACCTGGTGTAATTACTGAACAATGGTTTACAGGTATATAATAGCTGTAATATAATATTATATGCAATCATTCTTTTAATGCAGGAATTGGTGTCATGAATGAGAACATGCGTATCAGAATATACATTGATGGTGAGACAGAAGCAAGTCTTGATTTTATGCTTTTATTAGCTCATGGTATTGGATTTAGTGAAGCAGATGATGTTCAATACATTCCTTGGGGCACTAAAAGACTAGCACATGCCGCTGATGGAGGTATCTATAACACTTATAGAATTCCTTTTTATAAATCAGTGAGGATCACTGCAACTCATCCTCAGGGCGGACAATTTTTTTACATAATTAGAGGAGTCGAGAACTATCCTTTAATTTTAGGTGACCTTCTTTTGCCTAAAACAACAAGACTCAAATTATACAAGAATGTAAATGTTTCTTTAAAACCATATGACTTTATTGTCTTGTCTAATGTCAATGGATCAGCTGGGGCTGTATTTCTAGTTACACTTGCTGCAAATAGCTCTGATTATAATTATTTAGAAGCTTGTATGAGAGTTAATATTGATGGGGGATCTACAATGTTTCTCTCGTCTGGAACTGAAGATTTCTTTTTGTCTGCATATTATTTTAATCGTGGTCTCTATCATATGGACAATGCAGGTTGCACTTATAAAAAAGGCAAAGGTGGAATATCAGCTTATAAACTATTCGAAAATGATCCTCTTTTATTTAGCCGATCACTACAGTTGTCATGGCGATGTGGAGAGATGATTAATGGTCAAACTGGATGTCCTTCTGATTATCCTCCACCCCATTTTGATAAGGAGGAGTATGTGACCTTTGCACCTCAACTTGCTGACACTGTAGTGACCACCTACACTTGGGTCTATGAATGGTAAATTTCATTCATAGGTTGTGTATTGTGAGCCACACCCATACTTTTTTGATGCAGAATATTTTGAAATAAGTTTTGTATTTTGACAGTATGGCTATAATATTGTTATTTCTTTATCAATTGTTGAATAATATTGGTAAGTTGTATTATTAATGATTTATTTTTAAAATGCAATGATTGCCTATAGCTTTGGGAAGTCAAGACTTCTATTTTGGAGGATTGAGAAATAAGGAAGATGATGCTGACTCATCAATATTGACTTTGCTTGTAATTAATGAGGAAACTTTTTCGATTTCTGTCACAGTGGAACTATTACAAGGACATTTTGTTACTCAAAATATTTCTGCTCTTACTGGTGTTGAAATCCTATTACCCACAGAAATTACAGTCATAAATAGTAGCTATTCCCAACGACATAAAGGCATTCATATTCAGTCTACAGGAGATATAGAAGTGACTGCTTTGAGTAGTAAACAAAATAGCTCAGATGCATTTAAAATCTACCCTATGTTATCATCTGAGCCTCAAATTTTTGTAGAATACGTCTATTATGTCGTGGCAACTGGTAGTAGTAGTGGTGCAGAGTCACCTTACTGGAGCCAAATATTGCTAATTGGAAGTCGAGACAATACTACTATTAGAATTAGTCCATCTCAATTAATTAAAATTCCTCAAAGTTTGCAAGATACTGGAAGTAACTATGTAACAATTGATATGGGTGATCTATACTCTGGAATTTTACATGAAAAGCAATCATTTCTTTTTGGTGTGGTAGGTGGGGATTTGACAGGAACTAAAATCATATCTGACAAACCTTTGGCTGTTTTTAGTGGTCATGAGTGTGCTGACTTTGGTCAAGGTACTTGTAGTTTTATGGCTGAACAAATTCCTCCAATTGGTTATTGGGGTAGAGAGTTTATACTTGCTCCATATATAGCAAATGAGTATATAGTTTTGGCTAGTGTGAGCAATACTATGGTCAATAGAACTTGTACGGATGGTTTTAGGAATACCACTACTTTGTCACATGAAGGAAACTGGTATCAATTCAATAATTCAGCATTCTGCTCTTTAACTGCTGATGTGCCTGTTTTAGTCAGTGCAATAACAACAGGAGATCACCCTTTGATGACGTTGGTAACACCAGTCGAACAATATGCATCTAACGTTACCTTCAAGCCGTATTCTTGTGCAACAAATAATTCTATTGTACTAACAGTTTATACACAATTAATTGACACTTCAAATATTTTCTTCAATGGAAATCCACTACATGATAATGGTACAACATTATTCCCAGGAGTAGGGTATGCTTTCCATATTGTATTACAAGACATGACAAGGCAAGTAATTAACTCGGAATTTGATGTAGGAGTTTCCTTTTATGGAGAAAGTGAAGTATGTTGGTATGCATTTACACCTGTTTGGAGATTAACTCCACTATCAGGTAAGTTCAATAGATCTCATCAAATTATTTTGAAGTTTATTTTATAGTACCTAATGTTACATTTGCAAAGTCAAATTTTGTTGCGTCTGAAAATGAAAGATTCGTTGTCTTACAACTGAACAGAACAAGTGTACTGGATGTAAAGACATTCGTAACTCTTATATCTTTAGACAACTCCATATCTGGTAAGATGATTTGTAATACTTTAAAAGTTTATTATTTTGTAAAGACTTCCAATTCATTGATGAAGTGGTAACTTTTGAGGTTGGTGAAGTGTACAAGGAAGTGATTGTTAATATTATTAATGATGAGTGGGTGGAATTACCTGAGCAGTTTATTGTAGAGTTAATACCTTCATCAATAGCTGCCATTGGTCCAATTAATACTGCAATGGTAACTATAGTGGATGATGATAGTAAGTACTGGTTGACTAATGAAATTATCATATATTAATTCTTAGGTCTTGTTGTGGGTTTATTACAAATGACATATACACGTATGTCATCATTATTAACAGTGAGAACAAGTATTACAAGTGGTATGATAGCACCAGATCAATTCTTGAGCTTAATTTTAACTGTTTCTCTTAATGGTAGCAGTTCATTTAGTACTAGTTTCTCCTTGTCCTATTTAGCAGTGAGCCATACTCTCATGTTTAATTTGTCACGTGTCAACTCATTGTGTTTAGTTGCTATTAGTCAGTGTATAGTGGCTACTTATTTAACATCAAATGTGACATATTACAATATAATTATTGATCCAGCATTTCTCAATAATTCTCTCAGTGATATAGTTGAACCAGATGAATTGTCATGTAATTTTGTCCTTGGTGAATTTACCCAACAATCTCTTCTCATATTGTCTTGTGTAGCTGGCTCACTAACTTTACTGTGCATACTGTTTGCTGTATTTAGTATTATTGGATGTGCTATGACATATCATACAAGAAGGAAATGGACTATTGGTGGTGCTCTTAATAAACTTTACTTTCAAGACGATGCTATTTCACTCTCAACAACAGATCCTGAAACGTATGAATTAATGAATCGTCTTGGAGAAAGAAAAACTGCCACATTAGCTATTAATGATGATAAGGAGTATAACCTTTAAACTAATTTATCATAAGTTTGTTATGTATCACATCTTTTGTTAACAAATTGATATGCTTGTGGTTATGGTTTGGTTTGTGTGTAAACAGTGAAATACTACTAGTGATATTAATAATAATGTGGTCTATACAAACCACTAATTGAACTTGTTATACGCAAACAACATACCCGACATAACGTGTCACTGTTCTAGTACAACAGGCTAACAAAACACTCATTCATAAAGTGCTGCATATCCTCTGTCAGTTATTGGAATTTAATTTTAAGAGATGCTTACACTGTTCTCTTTGGTTTTGTTGCTCTCTTCAGGTAAGAACTGTCTATGTTGTTTATCATCATGATCTCTACATTATAGGAGCTCTGTGTGATAACATTACTTATATCTTTGGTATACCTAAGAACTATCAACAATCTTCTACTAATGCAAAGATCATTATTTCCACTAAAGCTAAACACAATGTATCTTTTACTGTGCTATTGAGATTTGATAAAATATTAGATTCTGGATATGTAAATGCAGAAAATCCTGTCCACATAACAATTCCTCATGAATTTATTGTTAATAACTACAGCTATGCTAACAGATATAAAGCCATTGCTGTAGAAACTTCAGAAGACGTTTCTGTGATTGCTCTAAACTCTCTTTTTATACCCAATACGGGTGCTTCAACAGGAGTCTTTCGAGTTTTACCTCATCAAAATCTACTAGTGAAGGAATACGAGTATTTTGCAGTGAGCTCAAAATCTCCAAGACCAGACCTATCTAGTCTTTTATTACTTGTTGGTTGTGAAGACAGAACTATCATAGATATAAAGCCATCAGTCAATGTGCTACTACCTAATGATTCTCAAAATAATACTTCTAATGTGATTGAAGTTAAAGCTGGTACAATGTATAGAACAATACTTCATCGTTTACAGACATTATTGATAAGTAGTCCAGGAGGAGATTTAAGTGGTACACAAGTTATCAGTGAGAAACCTCTTTCTGTTATTAGTGGTCATGAATGTGCTAATGTACCAGAAAATATTAAAGGCTGTGATCAAATTTTAGCACAAGTACCTCCTACAGTGACATGGGGTAAAGAATTCTTATTAGTTCCCTTTGAAGGTCGTATGGAAGGTCAAACTTTTAAAATTGTATCAGCTAAGGAAGAAACTGTCTTAAGACATGGTTGTAGTAATGTTGGAACAACCGACACTATCAATATGACAAATAGTGGTGATACATTGGAAATCCGTACCAGTAGTTATCAAACTTGTCACTTGATGGCTACCAAACCTATTCTTGTCGCTCAGTTTAGTTTGGGTTATGATACAGATAAAGTTGGTGATCCTGCTGTTATGATAGTCCCACCCTTTGAACAATATGTTCATGAGGTGACTTTTACCTCTCTCCAATCAAATGATTTTTCTCAGCAATACGTAACACTTGTAACATTAACTAAAAACTTTCATCCCAAGTGTATTTTATTGGATAATGAACCAATGCGCTGTGAATGGAGTTTCACTTTTACTGCTGATTACACTACTGTATTAGGTTATACTTGTAAAGTGGAGCTAAGACCTGGTCCACATAACATTGTACACAGTGAACCAGATGGTAAATTAGCTGTAATGGTATATGGTTTTAACAGTGGTGACTACAAAAAACAAGGTTATGCTTATAACACTGGATTGGCTCTAATTCCTCGCAATACAGGTATTACAAAATGATTATACTCATTGGCATACAGAATAAGAAATTTATGTCCTTAATTTTTAACTAAATTATAGTAGCCCATATCCTTGCAAAGGATGAAGGAGCATGCTAAACTAACAAAAACAGCTGTAGTGACTGACCATATAAGGAAATATGTAATTATATTTATAGTGAGTCCATTTACAAAACTAGGTTGCCTGCAGGCGTGTACATTCAATACCTCACTAATTTTTATAGTGAGTATGTTTAACATGATTTGTGTAGTAATGTTTTGATAGTCAGCACCTTATGATCATTTAACTTTCTTGTACAAACTTTAAATTATGAAAATAATTGCATAACTTTAGACAAACATTTACCAGGGCATTCCCCCAGTAATAAATACATGATAATAATCGTTTGCAATTACTTCTTGCTGTAGATATTAAAGTCAACTTTACATCAACTCATTACATAGTTCAGGAGAATGAGAGTGTAGTGAGTATAAACCTGAGGAGATTGTCAAATGAAATTGATACAACTTTAAGTGTGTTACTAATAACTGTGAGTAGTACTGCAGGTGAGGATATAATGTTAATACAATGTGTGATAACATCAACACTAAGATGACTTACATTGTGTCACAAAAATAGTAATTTTTATGACTATATTTTGTTTAGTATCTGGTGTAGACTTTCAACCTTTACATGAAGTGGTGTCATTTGGTGTGGGTGAAATACATAAAGATGTGATAGTTAATATCATTAATGATGAGTGGGTGGAACCAACTGAGCAGTTTATAGTACAACTAAAGAGTATGGACGATATGTCAATAATAAGGAAAACAACTGTTACCATTAAAGATGATGACAGTAAGTGTGTAATGGTTTGATGTCATCATATTTTATTATTATGTAGTAATTAATATTGGATTTATGATACCTAATACTACAATAATTTCAAAGACAGATGTTCTACAAGTAGCTACAATAAATGGAATACTTCAATCAAATGTTTTAGTCAAAATTGACTTGAGTGTAGCATTTATTTCAGGTATGTTGATATCATGTGCATGACTTTATAACAATGTTATGTTTTGTAGGTCATCTTAACATGACATCACAATCTCATCTTATATCTATTTCTGATAGTAACAATAATGTATCAGTTCCAATACTAGGTTATAATATGAGTACTCCTGTTACTGTGTTGGGCATTCTTACAATAGAAGAACAAGATCTCTCAGTTAAAGTTTATCCTAGTGTTACGTCAATAGTCATTAGTCCAACCATGTCATCATATACCATTAGCTCCCCCCAAAGTACAGTTACCCCATCATCAAGTGATAGTTCATCCATTTTACTATTTACTATGAAAACCGTTTCTACTGCAATTTCATCAAACATGATTAAAAGTTCATCAAACTATATTAATAATGTATCTACTTCAAGACCCCCTTCAACTATTATAGTTAGAACTCCGTCATCTGCTGCACTTACGCATAAAAATTGGGATGATGTTATTATTGCAGTTCTACTATCAATTGTTTGTACAGCTCTTGTTGCTGTTGTCATTGGTTTGGTTGGTTGTTATGGATCATACCGATATGGACAAAGAAATGGATATCAAGTCACTAAAGGCAACTTTAATATTATGGAAACAGAAACATATCTTGTACAATCAGTTAGTATGTAATTTATAAATATTTTCATTATATTGTAATATTTTGTTATTTTCTTGTTGTATTTGTTAATGTTTATGTAATTATCTATCATAATTATGTCAATTAGTAGGAAGTGCAATTGACAAAGTCCAAAGATAATTAAAATTCTTTGCACAGTTTACTTATTATTATTATAAGACACGTTGCGCATGATGTTGTCAGTGAAGATGCTTACACTGTTCTTTTTGGTTTTGTTGCTCTCTTCAGGTAAGAACTGTCTATGTTGTTTATCATCATGATCTCTACATTATAGGAGCTCTGTGTGATAACATTACTTATATCTTTGGTATACCTAAGAACTATCAACAATCTTCTACTAATGCAAAGATCATTATTTCCACTAAAGCTAAACACAATGTATCTTTTACTGTGCTATTGAGATTTGATAAAATATTAGATTCTGGATATGTAAATGCAGAAAATCCTGTCCACATAACAATTCCTCATGAATTTATTGTTAATAACTACAGCTATGCTAACAGATATAAAGCCATTGCTGTAGAAACTTCAGAAGACGTTTCTGTGATTGCTCTAAACTCTCTTTTTATACCAAATACGGGTGCCTCAACAGGAGTCTTTCGAGTTTTACCTCATCAAAATCTACTAGTGAAGGAATACGAGTATTTTGCAGTGAGCTCAAAATCTCCAAGACCAGACCTATCTAGTCTTTTATTACTTGTTGGTTGTGAAGACAGAACTATCATAGATATAAAGCCATCAGTCAATGTGCTACTACCTAATGATTCTCAAAATAATACTTCTAATGTGATTGAAGTTAAAGCTGGTACAATGTATAGAACAATACTTCATCGTTTACAGACATTATTGATAAGTAGTCCAGGAGGAGATTTAAGTGGTACACAAGTTATCAGTGAGAAACCTCTTTCTGTTATTAGTGGTCATGAATGTGCTAATGTGCCAGAAAATATTAAAGGCTGTGATCAAATTTTAGCACAAGTACCTCCTACAGTGACATGGGGTAAAGAATTCTTATTAGTTCCCTTTGAAGGTCGTATGGAAGGTCAAACTTTTAAAATTGTATCAGCTAAGGAAGAAACTGTCTTAAGACATGGTTGTAGTAATGTTGGAACAACCGACACTATCAATATGACAAATAGTGGTGATACATTGGAAATCCGTACCAGTAGTTATCAAACTTGTCACTTGATGGCTACCAAACCTATTCTTGTCGCTCAGTTTAGTTTGGGTTATGATACAGATAAAGTTGGTGATCCTGCTGTTATGATAGTCCCACCCTTTGAACAATATGTTCATGAGGTGACTTTTACCTCTCTCCAATCAAATGATTTTTCTCAGCAATACGTAACACTTGTAACATTAACTAAAAACTTTCATCCCAAGTGTATTTTATTGGATAATGAACCAATGCGCTGTGAATGGAGTTTCACTTTTACTGCTGATTACACTACTGTATTAGGTTATACTTGTAAAGTGGAGCTAAGACCTGGTCCACATAACATTGTACACAGTGAACCAGATGGTAAATTAGCTGTAATGGTATATGGTTTTAACAGTGGTGACTACAAAAAACAAGGTTATGCTTATAACACTGGATTGGCTCTAATTCCTCGCAATACAGGTATTATAATGATAATAATTATTTGAATTTACTTCTTGCTATAGATATTAAAGTCAATTTTACATCATCTCATTACACAGTTCAGGAGAATGAGAGTGTAGTGAGTATAAATATTTGGCGACATGAAGATGTCAATACAGTACTTGATGTATTAATTGATGTAGTTGATATGAATTCTTGTGAGTACATCACAATGAGTAATTTGTACATATCTTGTGAAATGTGCTACCCACAAATGTAACCATTATTGGATTATTTGTTGTAAACATGTTTTCAATGACAATACTATTATTATATTTGGTTTAGTATCTGGTGTAGACTTTCAACCTTTACATGAAGTGGTGTCATTTGGTGTGGGTGAAATACATAAAGATGTGATAGTTAATATCATTAATGATGAGTGGGTGGAACCAACTGAGCAGTTTATAGTACAACTAAAGAGTATGGACGATATGTCAATAATAAGGAAAACAACTGTTACCATTAAAGATGATGACGGTAAGTGTGTAATGGTTTGATGTCATCATATTTTATTATTATGTAGTAATTAATATTGGATTTATGATACCTAATACTACAATAATTTCAAAGACAGATGTTCTACAAGTAGCTACAATAAATGGAATACTTCAATCAAATGTTTTAGTCAAAATTGACTTGAGTGTAGCATTTATTTCAGGTATGTTGATATCATGTGCATGACTTTATAACAATGTTATGTTTTGTAGGTCATCTTAACATGACATCACAATCTCATCTTATATCTATTTCTGATAGTAACAATAATGTATCAGTTCCAATACTAGGTTATAATATGAGTACTCCTGTTACTGTGTTAGGCATTCTTACAATAGCAGATAACAAGTCATCAGTTCATATAAAACTCTATCCTAGTGTTATATTATTAGATAGAGGAGCTGTTCCAATGTCCAGGAAAACCTGCTTGTCTACCTCAACTATTGTAGCTGCTACTCCTCCTCCAGCAATTTCAATACAAACTCAAGTAAACTGGTACAACATCATTGTTGCGGTCATAGTGACATGTGTTACTACAATCTTAATTGCTATCATAATATGTACCATTGGCTGTTGTGTTGTAAACAAGCGTAGACAGAAGTGTAACCAAACAACTGTTGTATTACATTAATAATTATTGGTTTCTTTTATGAATCATTCTCTTTGTTCATCCTAAGTACTGCTCCTGGATTAGGATAAGGTCTCATTTGAAATAAAGGACCATTAGCTGTTGTGTCAACACCAGTTTTAGCTTCTCCTTTTTGCACCAAACCTGTACTCCATGTCCCTCTAAGCAGAAAGAAATAGATTACTGGAACTTATGATGTTACATACCTTGGTGTATCAGAGTAGGATGCTGGGTCCATGGGATCAAGTTCATCATCAACTGGTTCTAAATAAAAACTTCATTACATAGAACAGTTGATAATATGACATACTGTGTTTCTTCTTTTTAGAAGGAGGTCTTTTAAATATTTTACGTTGAGGTTTTTCATCCTGGAGAATGATATCAATACATGTTGTCATGACAACCTATTACCTGTAACTTTGGCTTTTTATTAGTATAAGTAGCTATAATTATAATATAATAATAATCTTGTCATACATTAACTGACCTTCTGATGGTGGATACCAAGATACTTCATTTGTTTTAATATTCCAAAAATAATAGTGACCTCTATAGACAATGTAACAATTATAATAATATTATAGCCCTTTATTACGTTGTGTCGTCCATTATTTGACGCCAATCTGAAGGTAAAATCAGTTGTGATTCTGATGTTGGCCTGGATGTTGCTGCCTGTTTGTAATATTAGAATGTTAACATACAGACTTTCTCTCACCTTTTGACCCCATCTTTCTCTGCAGTAGTCACTGCACTCGTGGTAAGGATTGCTGGTATTCGGACAGTTGCTATCTACAATGTATCTTCAAGTATTCTAGCAGCTATAATAGTCTACTAACCCGAGCTAGCCTCTGGTAGTAATCCTCTTTTTAACAATCTAGCTTGTAAAGCTGGAGGTAAGGACATTATTATAGAATGGGCGTGGTTGCAACTTATTATTATTCATATTGTCTGATACACAAATTAATCAATACACAGTAGTTTCTGATATATAGATTAATGAAGTGAAAGCTAAATATCCAAAAGATCTGTCTGTTTCTAAAGGACTACAAAAAATGTATCAACATTTGAACATTAGATACATACTTTGTTGTATTCTTCATTAATTGACATCGATCTATAAAAAATGTACACACAATATTAATGATGTAATATGGATTACTTAATGCTTTGAAGTGTAATCGAACATATCCGCTTGACCTAACTTTAGGGATACAAGGTAAAGCAGCTTCATAATACAGACCTGGTGAACTAATTTGAAGCTGTAAAGGAGACATTAATATAATTATTAATAATATTAATTAACTAACCCAACTGCGAGAAGATACAGTTTGTTTGTTAGCATAGTTTGAACTACATTTCCATGTTGAACTCCAATTTATAGTACCAGGTTTACCAAGAAATCCCATCCTAATAATAACTTGTTTTGGTTGATAGTTCATAACATGACTGGTGTCATATTCCACAGTAAACATATAATTACAGAGTATAGGTGATGGAATTGGTAGCATAATGTACTTGGATTTAGTTGGATAAGCAGTCATGGCTTGTCGTACTTGAGATAGCTTGACAGGAACTCTTTTCCCTGTTCTACCTTCATACTTTGAAAATGTTAGTGGATTTTTGATTGCAAAGTGGAAGGACTGTTGAGGCATATTTTGGTATCGAGTAGAAAATTGATAGGAAGCCACATAGAGGCTATAGGGTGTCATTGAAAGACTTTGTGGTGATGAAGACCAAGGCAATGCAGTGACATCTTTAACAGAATTGTGGTCTTGGATGGCTGCCCAAGATGACTTAATTGCTGAGTTTTTTGTGCCCATTATCCTAAAAATAACAAGTAAATTTAATTAACAATTATATTGGGGGACTTACATCAGACGAACAGTTATTGTGCAATTACAAACATTAAGCAATGCAATTGTTACATTAGTGCCTACAAATACAGCCTCTCCAATAACAGGTTGACTTCCAAGGCTTGAAGTAATAAAACATGGACAGTTTGATGTCATATACTGTCCTCCATCAATTTCAACATGAAGGCGTGATCCATTAGCCAACTTTCCTAAGAGAGTATACATTGTTGCTTCAGGAGTAGGAGGATGACCTGAATTATAGCGAAATTGGCAACCATTACATTTAGAAGTACCCTACAGTGGTACATGTTAATATCTGTGTGTTAGAGTGATAACATACCTTGTAATCAAATAACAACCTGTGTATAACTTTGCCTGGATGTCTCAATAAAGCAAATGTACTCATCATTAAGGGAAAAGTACGATTAATGTAATAACTTTGTTTTGACATTTCAGCTAAATTTGACTTGATGTTACTTTCAGTTATTGCTACTGGAAGAAACATTTTATATTTTACTAAAGCATATGCATTGGTTGTTTCAATAGCATTCAAAAGATTCTATAAAAAAATTTGATCACATAGATATTTAGATATAGACTTAACCTCTGGTGAAGCACTCCTATCAAAAGCATGAAAGTCAATGAAATCTAACAGCTTCTTCTTAGCTGCAGTATCAATTAAGGGTTTCATGTAAGTGTACCACATCAAGGACTTCTTTCTATAGTGGTAACCACAATGTGTAGAGAACAAGTGTTTATCAAAAGGCACACTTAAGATGAATACATTTAATGAACCATGTAATGGTTTTTACATGTTGTCAATATGTTATTTTTTGTTCATGCAACAATTGCAAGTCTAACAGTATATGATCTCATACTTTGTTTGAAAGTAATCTGTGGAAGGACAACTGCTTACCTATATAATTAATAACAAGATATGAAATTATTTTATCAGTCTTACTGGACCTCCAATTCTAATATTTGGCCAGTTGGCTTTAATCAATTTGGAGGCTGAAATAAAGAATCTGGCATAATAAGATCCATTTTTTCCATCCTTCCAGAATGTCTGACATAAAAATATTATAATATATAATGGATAAATTATATTCACCGAGTCAGGTTCATTCCAAATATGAACAATATCAATATTTGGATCAGCTTTGAGAGCTAGACTAAGATAGCCTGTGATTAAAGTTGTCCACCATTGAAACATGTTTTGATCACTGTTGCCATTAGATTTAGGAGTACCTCCTTCATTCCAACAATTCTCTTTTTGACAATAAGGAGTACAACCTTCCAAAGGATTTCTAATAAAGATAAAAGGTAGTGCTCCAGCCTTCCTAATTCCTCTTGTTTTTAAAGTGACAAAGTCTTCAGTGCATTTATATCTTTTATAAGCACTACCAGAACTAAACCATTCTTGAAGAGCTGATGTTGTCATGGAATATTCCCCAGTTGGTAGCAATGTGCTTAATGTAGTGCCAAATCCAACAGTATCTATGTTATGATCCAAAAGAAAACGTATACCCTCCTCTGATGCAAAATCGTATACTCCATTATAAGCCCTACATAAAAAATAACGTAAGTTGAGCAAGTGAGGTAACTGACGTCAAACCAAACACAGAAGGGACAGTAGAAATGCCATCTACTTCTTCAAGAGTATTTGCATAGACGGATGCATATACTTTATTGTTTCCTCCATAAAATAAATCCTGTGCTTTGAGGCCAGAGGTACAGGTCATGAAACAAAGAAATAGAAGCAGAAAGGGAAACATTCCAATCGAGTTGACTCGTGGACATGATATCGAATTTTTTATAACACAATTCGAGCCACGCCTTTTCGGATGAAAATACGCCCCCTTTTAAGTACAAGAATGCCTGGAAAAAACATTGCAGGTATTTTATACTATATTCTATAAAGAACTAACTTAGTTTTCATCTAGGTATGTTACCAGTCGGTTGGGAGCGGTGTGAGACAATTCAAGGCATTCCTTTTTATAAGAAGTAAGTTAATTCATTAGTAGCTTTGTTATTGCATGGTGATTGGTGTAGCCATGAAGATCAGCTAACTCAGTGGGAACACCCATTACTATTTCAATTGTTTAAAGAGCTAGGTACGTTGTCAATACAATTTGTGTATATCACTAACAAAATATAGAGTCATTTCAGAGCATCAAGTATGCTGCATACAGAACTGCACTGAAGTTGCATTCTTTACAAGCCTTAACTAACTGTTAGTATTCCACAAAAAATTTTGTTGTTCATTTCTTATACTGCAGTACATATGATTGATGGAAGTGTTCTTGATGAGATGTTAACAGATGTTGGCTTTGATGAAACAAGCACTTTGTTTGTTTCTGAAGTCGAAGCTCTTTTTTCCAAGCTGTTTTCAAGTGTAGTTAACCTTGATTCATCACTTGTAGAGCAATCTACTGAACTATCATTGAATTGGGCTCTGAAGTGTTATGACAGGTTGGAATATTCTATATTCTTTTACATGCATGTCTTTACAACACACAGTGGTCGCACTGGTCAAGTTTTGCTTAGGTCCTTAAAAATAGGACTGATATTACTGTCGGAAATGGCTCCTGAAGATAAATATATAGGTGAAGAGGTGAAAACACTTTAATGGTTGGTTTGCTATCTTTACATAGGTCTATTCAACACAGCATCAACCAATAATCCTACCATGTCTAAAATTGACTTTGCAAGTTTGCTTTCTGATATGTTAATGGTAAGAGAAGCTTACTGCAATGTTTCGATATCTTTGTAAGTTACCAGATTGTTTGGGTGAAAGTGGTACGTTTAGTAATAAAGACATACTTGGATCTGTTGAATCTTGTGTAAGAGATATCAGTGAGAAAGTAATAACATTCACTATCCCAACATTATTTTAGCTACACACTGAAGATAATTTAACTCGTGATAGTTATGTATGTTGGATGAGAAAAGAACCTCAACTTTTAGTCTGGCTTCCCACTTTACATAGAATTGTGACAGCTGAATCAGGTACACTACAATGTAATGTATTCTAATGAGAAAATTGTTCAGTGAAACATGAAGCAAAGTGTACTGTGTGTAAAGCTTATCCCATTTTGGGTTTGAGATATCGCTGTTTAAAATGTCTTAACACTGATCTTTGCCAGGTTAGCTAGTAGAGTCACTTACTTTGATGTAACAACCATTTTTAGAGTTGTTATTGGACACAGAGGAGCACACGTGTTCACAAATTCACTCATCCTGTCAGAGAATACTGCATGACTGTTAGTTTTATAAAAGTCACTATATACTTAAGTGTTCTCTTATGACAGACTACCTCTGGAGATGATGTGAAAGATTTTGTTAGCCAGATGAGGAACAAGTTTACTCGTCAATATCGTCGTCATGGTCCAAAAAAGACCTACTTGTCACAAACGACATGTAGTGCAGATAAGAAAGAAAGGTCTTCAGAGTCATTTGCTCGATTACATCTTAGAGTAACTGCACTAGCTTCAAAGTAAGTCTTTGTGTTATCAATATTGATGTAGGATTTAACAAGTTAGACTTTCCGAGAGAGACGACTCTGAAGTTAACAGCAGGTAAGTGTATGTATATTACTTTTTTGAAGAGTTTCCAGACCAATGTCTTCTAGCTCTAGTAATTCCAGCAATAATGATGACACAGTAAGTTGTACATGTTGTAACGCTTGAGTTTCACATTTAGTACTTAGATTATTAGTAGGCACTATTCAGCAATCATAGATGGCTTACAACAAGAAAAAAAGTGAGTTAGAAATCTATGTGTTTACTTTTCATAATTCAGCAGACAACTAGAGGAACAACTACTACTACAATGTCAAATACACAGCACTATAAATAGTGAGGCAGCAACTATTATTATACAATAATTGCTCTAGATTACATAGGTGGCAACAAAACAAGTACATCCTCCATTAAACCAACAGTTAGTTCTATTGATAGTTCTGTCATTTAATTTTAACATGAACTATCTAGTTTGATGTTAAAGTTTCATCAATAACAGGAGGTTTGTCTGTGTCTACATTGGATGATTGGGCATTTGTCTTGGGTGGAGAGGAAGAGAGATTGCAAGAGATGACAGATTTATTACTTAAAGTGTTTGTTGGTCAAGGTAAGTTAGATCTGCTACTTATATTGTGCTATCTAGTCTGTTATAGACAGCAGTTGTTTGCTAGAACCTGCTTTACTGGTTGCTGCTCAGGAAATTGAAAGAGCAATGTCGTTACTTACTAATGAAGTTGAAATCTCTGTTTATAACATGTAAATATAATTAAGAGTTAGAAAAACTGTTATACCTTTTGTAGTGACATTATATTATAGTAGTTCAAATATATTGTATATTGATTACAAACTGATACTGCAATTGTAACTGCTGCACCACACCTATCTTCAGCAGCCACACCTACCAACCATTTTAGGTGTGGGTTATTTTTGAACACACAAATATTCAGCCCAGAAAAGAAGAAAGAAAATTAAAAGAAGGAATTAATGGAAAAGAAAATAAAGTAAGAGAAATTAGAGGAGAATGAATTAAAGCAGGAATTAAAGGGCGATGAATTGAAGTAGAAATTAAATGATGAATTAAAGCAGAATTATTTGAATAGAAATTAAAGAAGGAATTAATGTAGGAAAATTAAAAGAAGAGGAATAAAAGTAGCTAAACAAACTCTCTATCCAACAGGTAAAGTAAATATCTTTCACTTATAGGAGCCCCCCTTGATCTGATGGGACGTGGTGTACTAGTCTCTTGTACTAAGAAACTAGCAGATGCCATGATTCTTTTAATACATCATATGGATTATCCTAGAGATTAATAACATTCAAGTTTGTATTGTCTTTTTAATTCAGTCATTAAATATGTTTTTATAATATTACTCTTTGCTTTAATAATACATTTATTTTACACTTATTAAAACGTTTATGAAAAATTACTCTATTAGCAGTTGACCACAACTTTTAATTAACTTTAACATTAATGACTTTAAGTTCAGGACAATATTTGATGGAGCTATTTTTTCACATGTTGATTTGTTAAGTATAATAGTATATAATATAACAATATCTGAAATGTGGTAGGTGCTCCATATTATAGTTATGTTATGATTTGGGAATCCAGCTGGACTTCTTGACATTGATACAGGAACTGTTCCTATTTGTGATTAACTGGGCTAACTGATTAGCAATGGGAGATATTATAGATTAGGTACATAAGAACTTTCAAGGAAGACCATATGAAAAGAACCAGTTAGATTTGATTATGTTTGCTGTTGATTTTGATGACAAATATTTGGTTTTCTAAGGAGCCATGAAGAGGATTTGAGTTTCATATTTTGTAGTTAACTTGTTGCCCATGTATATCAAGAACATAATCTCATTGTTGAGAACAGTACAATTGTAAGAAGTTATTAAAGATCAATAACACACACAGAAATAACACAACAACATTACATATAACACAATCTTGCATGTTCTTCATTATCCAGGAGTTAAAACATAAGTCTGACTATATGTGACTGGATATGCAAAAAGCGACCACTTGAGTCATTTCTGTCATTTTCACTTTTTCATACCATTTTAAAGTATAGATAATGTTGAATTGTTTGATACCTTGGATAAATGCATGCGTTGCTAAAGAAACAAGATATAAACGGAAATACAGTGGCTACTACCAAAAATTAATTTTGAGAATAGTGGAATTTAATTTTCCACCCCCGCATATCGTACACTAATATATGAGAACACGAATGCTTCTACGTGCTAATCTAGAAAGAACTTTGGATTTATAGACGCTTTAAAATAACTGTCAGGTACTATTCTCTTTGTTTTTTGGTTTAATTCAAACTCTCAAAAATATTGAAATCATCCCTTTTTCTGTCCATACTGAGATTTTTTTATTTGACAGAAGTAGTCCCTTTCCCCAAATTAGGTCACATATATTCTACTGTATTAACAACTGTGAGTTCAATCCTTCTTCAATTCTTGCTGCATCAATGTCAGTAATTCAGTATTATGGTCGAAAATTGTATACGTTCTCGTAACTTACAGTATACTGACTTAGTATACTACAGGTCATAGTTATAATATACTGAATACGTGCACTACGTCAGTATACTACAAATCACGTGATTGTGCAGAATTTGGCGCAATAACTTTTAAAAATAGACATTGCTACAGCAAGAATCGAAGAAGAATTGAAGGTCTGTCATTCTACATTGCAATATTGATATGTTTCTAATTCATAAGTGTTCATGGAGTTGAATAAATTGTCAGATTTGTATACTAACTTCTGGATAATAAGGAATATGTAAGACTGTAGTATAATTAATTGTGTGTTCTCTCACTCTTTATCACAGGCTTATAATGAGTTTATAAAACTCGTTAACCAAATGTGTGTGGCTATAGGAACAACCTGATGTCTAAATATATTTGTAAGAATCCATTCTATTTAATTTTGTTCACATTTTTGTCAATGTACATTCTCAGACTACAGTAAGACTACTGATAAGGAGGTTAGTCAATTATCATATTTACTGTTTATTTGTCTGTAAGAATAGGCTCATGGTTTATTGCAGTATTTTCTTTCATGTCAATGTCTCCTATCACCATAATATGAGGTACACATATAAATTGTGTATTAATTTGTATATTAATCATAACATGTTTGAGTGCTACTGATAGTAAGAACAACTTTGGGTAAAAACAAGAAAGATTTCTCAAGTAAGCCTTTTGTCAGATCACTATTTTCATATCCTTTCTTCATAGGATTATATGCTAGTCCTATCTCTTGAATAGCAATGAAAAGTTACCAAATATTAATTAGTTATAAACTGCTTTATATGATATTGTAGACACCAGATCACTTCAGGAGTCTTTGGTATTATGGATGCTGCTAGCATATATAACATGGTAACATAATGTAGTAACATACACAATTATAGTTACTGATGATATAATTTTTATTCTGTAGGCAGTTTACGTTGTGTCTATGTTATGTACTAGTGAAACAATCTGGACAGTTTGTTATTAATGATTACTAAAGGTACATTTAGTTTATTCTGTTATTAAAATCATAACACTGTATAATGTAACATTGTAACTTTTTATGTTTGAGTCACACACACACACACACAGGTTAAAGACTTTATAAAGTGTAAGTTTCTTATTTGTTAGTAAAACTGTTAAGAGTACTTCAGTAACTTTTATTTTGTGATACTGCCAAATGTACAACTGTCAAATGTACCACTCTCAAATGATATACTGTCAATATATTGTAATGTAATCTTAGCCTATATTACTTAATTACTTTTTATTCTTCTTTCTTTATGTAGCATCGTTGGAGTCCTGAATCTAGGTGTGGTGGTAGTAAGTTGGAGGTAACAATAATGTATGCTTTATTTTATAATTTTTATTATATATTATTTCATATTTTTTCTTCTTTTCTTAATTTTTTTTCTACAGATCTTTAGGTTGGGGGTTGCTGCCCAAGACACATCTCTCCATCTCAGGGTGTAAGTTAGTGATGTGTATTATGTTGACTTAGTAGTTTATAGCACAATATTATTTTTTATTTCTGTTTCTTTTTATAGCATCGTTGGAGTCCAGGATCTAGGTGTGGTTGTAAGTTGGAGGTAACAATAATGTATGCTTTATTTTATATTTTTTATTATATATTATTTCATATTTTTTCTTCTTTTTTCAACTTTTTTTCTACAGATTTTTAGGTTGGGGGTTGCTGTCTCAAGACACTCTTCTATCTCCACACTGAGGGTGTAAGTTTACTAGTATTTTACACAAGGTCATAAAGTGTAGTTGTTGGTAGTATATCATTTGAGAGTGGTACATTTGACAGTCATAGATTTGGTAGTGTGTATTTGTAATTAAAGTACAATACAATTATAACTTTTAGAGTAAGAGAGAAAGGTGAGTATATAATCCAGGAGAGGGCTGAGGAAGTCACAAGCAACTAATTAGTTGTCTTGTTTCCACCCCCAAACATGCCAAGGTTATTCTGGGCTGACCTAGAGCATTAATAAAAATATGAGGTGTGGTGAAAATAAGCCACACCCAATAGTTGGTAGGCATGTCTACTATAAGTATGTGTGGTGCTGACCTAGGGAATAATTGATGAGGTGTGGTCAGAATATGCCACACCCAATTGTTGGTAGGTGTGTCTGCTGTAATATTTGTGTGTGTAGTCAGGCTTATATTCTAGGCTGACCTAGGACTAATTGAAATATGAGGTGTGGTCAAGATAAGCCACATTGGTGGGTGTGGCAGATGAAGTCTGATTAGTGGGGTGTTGTGGTAGCAGTTAGATTTACACTTCTTGGTGTTGCTTTACTAATGGAGCATGGTTATAGTGTATTTCTTATTGCCATTGTCTACTTAGGTTACTAAAGTCCATTCACATTCACCTGGTACTTCGTTTTTTTGCTGTAACTTCCTTATTACTCATCAGATTTTAAAATTTATAATATGCAAGTAAAATGTTGAATTGTTGCCTTGACAACATTATGATATTTAGAATATCTGTATAATTATGATTTAGTCAAGTTTTATATGCTTGTAAAATGTAGTTTTCATGAAATCCATAAGTAGATAACATTGTAGTAAATATGAAGAAACTACAGAGTGGCCAAATAACATATCATGTCTTAATTTTTAAAATTAGATTCTCAATATCAAGATTTGAATATATCTAATATACCAGTCAAACTGGTTAAACCAGTTAAAGAATTATTTGAGGTAATCCTGGCTGGAGTGTTGCCTCTCAATTCAAACTAGCTGTACTTGGATTCAAGATAGGCTCTGTCATTGTCAGTAGAACTGGGAACAAGTAGTGATACCCATAATCTCTGATAAAATAGATGATAAAAATATTTTATAAAATTTTCTTTGTCAGTTTATGTTTGTAATACTGTTCCATATATACAACTCTGGACTGTCTCGATTATTTTAACTGTGATGCTGGTAATCATATTCATAGGTGCCATTAATGAGATTCATAACTGTACACAATGCGCCGCACAAGAGGCTGAAGACAAAATCTGCAGTACATATAAAAGGAAACTAAAGCAGTGCCAGTGTGTTGTGGGCCAGCGTTCTGCAATGCATCAGACCTCTGAGATGGTTACCAGCATACTCTACGGAGTATCTGAAAGGCCGACTAGGATAGGGCTGGTAGTCTCCCTTTTATTCTTGTCCTTTAAAAATTTTTGTTTCTTATAGTTTTAATTATTTAAACAGCCAATTTAGTTGACCATTCTGGTCAGTTATCGTTAATGAGATTCATAGGCGCCCCACAAGAGCATGAAGACAATCTTCAGTATATATATAAAGGAACTGAAACAGTTGTGATTGCCAGTGTGTTGTCGGACAATGCATAAGACCTCTGAGATTGTTACCAGCATACTCTTTGGAGTATCCTAAAGGCCGACTGGACAAAAAAGGCTGGTAGTCTCTCTTTAAACGAGATGAGGCTTGTGTATTTGTGGGGTCTGATTTCTACTTAAATGGATAAGTTTTATTCTTGTCCCTTAAAAAAAATAAGTTTCTTAATGTTTTAATTGTTTAAACAGCCAATTTAGTTGACCATTGCTGGTCAGTTATCGTTAATAAGATTCATAGGCGCCCCACAAGAGCATGAAGACAATCTTCAGTACATATATAAAGAAACTGAAACAGTCGTGGTTGCCAGTGTGTTGTGGGCCAATGCATCAGACCTCTGAGATTGTTACCAGCATACTCTTTGGAGTATCTAAAAGGCCGACTAGAGAATAGGGCTAGTAGTCTCTCTTTAAACGAGATGAGGCTGGTGTATTTGTGGGGCCCGGTTCCTGCTTAAATGGGATAAGTTTTATTCTTGTCCCTTAAAAAAATAAGTTTCTTAAAGTTTTAATTGTTTAAACAGCCAATTTAGTTGACCATTCTGGTCAGTTATCGTTAATGAGATTCATAGACGCCCCACAAGAGCATGAAGACAATCTTCAGTACATATATAAAGGAACTGAAACAGTTGTGATTGCCAGCGTGTTGTGGGCCAATGCATCAGACCTCTGAGATTTTTACCAGCATACTCTTTGGAGTATCCCAAAGGCCGACTGGACAAAAAAGGCTGGTAGTTTCTCTTTAAACGAGATGAGGCTGGTGTATTTGTGGGGCCTGATTTCTACTTAAATGGGATAAGTTTTATTCTTGTCCCTTAAAAAAATAAGTTTCTTAAAGTTTTAATTGTTTAAACAGCCAATTTAGTTGACCATTCTGGTCAGTTATCGTTAATGAGATTCATAGACGCCCCACAAGAGCATGAAGACAATCTTCAGTACATATATAAAGGAACTGAAACAGTTGTGATTGCCAGCGTGTTGTGGGCCAATGCATCAGATGCATCAGACCTCTGAGATTTTTACCAGCATACTCTTTGGAGTAGCCGACTGGACAAAAAAGGCTGGTAGTTTCTCTTTAAACGAGATGAGGCTGGTGTATTTGTGGGGCCCGATTTCTAAAATGGGATAAGTTTTATTCTTGTCCCTTAAAAAAATAAGTTTCTTAATGTTTTAATTGTTTAAACAGTCAATTTAGTTGACCATTGCTGGTCAGTTATCGTTAATGAGATTCATAGGCGCCCCACAAGAGCATGAAGACAATCTTCAGTACATATATAAAGGAACTGAAACAGTTGTGATTGCCAGTGTGTTGTGGGCCAATGCATCAGACCTCTGAGATGGTTACCAGCATACTCTTTGGAATATCCCAAAGGCCGACTGAAGAAAAAAGGCTGGTAGTTTCTCTTTAAACGAGATGAGGCTGGTGTATTTGTGGGGCCTGATTTCTACTTAAATGGGATAAGTTTTATTCTTGTCCCTTAAAAAAATAAATTTCTTAATGTTTTAAGTGTTTAAACAGCCAATTTAGTTGACCATTCTGGTCAGTTATCGTTAATGAGATTCATAGGCGCCCCACAAGAGCATGAAGACAATCTTCAGTACATATATAAAGGAACTGAAACAGTTGTGATTGCCAGCGTGTTGTGGGCCAATGCATCAGATGCATCAGACCTCTGAGATTTTTACCAGCATACTCTTTGGAGTATCCCAAAGGCCGACTGGACAAAAAAGGCTGGTAGTTTCTCTTTAAACGAGATGAGGCTGGTGTATTTGTGGGGCCCGATTTCTACTTAAATGGGATAAGTTTTATTCTTGTCCCTTAAAAAAA
Organism: Xestospongia bergquistia; assembly: GCA_963965975.1. Lineage (NCBI taxonomy): Eukaryota > Metazoa > Porifera > Demospongiae > Haplosclerida > Petrosiidae > Xestospongia > Xestospongia bergquistia. The sequence goes on from OZ014425.1 coordinate 5,365,419, forward strand.
TAAGTTTCTTAATGTTTTAATTGTTTAAACAGTCAATTTAGTTGACCATTGCTGGTCAGTTATCGTTAATGAGATTCATAGGCGCCCCACAAGAGCATGAAGACAATCTTCAGTACATATATAAAGGAACTGAAACAGTTGTGATTGCCAGTGTGTTGTGGGCCAATGCATCAGACCTCTGAGATGGTTACCAGCATACTCTTTGGAGTATCCCAAAGGCCGACTGGAGAAAAAAGGCTGGTAGTGTGTCTTTAAACGAGATGAGGCTGGTGTATTTGTGGGGCCTGATTTCTACTTAAATGGGATGAGTTTTATTCTTGTCCCTTAAAAAAATAAATTTCTTAATGTTATAAGTGTTTAAACAGCCAATTTAGTTGACCATTCTGGTCAGTTATCGTTAATGAGATTCATAGGCGCCCCACAAGAGCATGAAGACAATCTTCAGTACATATATAAAGGAACTGAAACAGTTGTGATTGCCAGTGTGTTGTGGGCCAATGCATCAGACCTCTGAGATTGTTACCAGCATACTCTTTGGAGTATCCCAAAAGCCGACTGGACAAAAAAGGCTGGTAGTTTCTCTTTAAACGAGATGAGGCTGGTGTATTTGTGGGGCCCGATTTCTACTTAAATGGGATAAGTTTTATTCTTGTCCCTTAAAAAAATAAGTTTCTTAATGTTTTAATTGTTTAAACAGTCAATTTAGTTGACCATTGCTGGTCAGTTATCGTTAATGAGATTCATAGGCGCCCCACAAGAGCATGAAGACAATCTTCAGTACATATATAAAGGAACTGAAACAGTTGTGATTGCCAGTGTGTTGTGGGCCAATGCATCAGACCTCTGAGATGGTTACCAGCATACTCTTTGGAATATCCCAAAGGCCGACTGAAGAAAAAAGGCTGGTAGTTTCTCTTTAAACGAGATGAGGCTGGTGTATTTGTGGGGCCTGATTTCTACTTAAATGGGATAAGTTTTATTCTTGTCCCTTAAAAAAATAAATTTCTTAATGTTTTAAGTGTTTAAACAGCCAATTTAGTTGACCATTCTGGTCAGTTATCGTTAATGAGATTCATAGGCGCCCCACAAGAGCATGAAGACAATCTTCAGTACATATATAAAGGAACTGAAACAGTTGTGATTGCCAGCGTGTTGTGGGCCAATGCATCAGATGCATCAGACCTCTGAGATTTTTACCAGCATACTCTTTGGAGTATCCCAAAGGCCGACTGGACAAAAAAGGCTGGTAGTTTCTCTTTAAACGAGATGAGGCTGGTGTATTTGTGGGGCCCGATTTCTACTTAAATGGGATAAGTTTTATTCTTGTCCCTTAAAAAAATAAGTTTCTTAATGTTTTAATTGTTTAAACAGTCAATTTAGTTGACCATTGCTGGTCAGTTATCGTTAATGAGATTCATAGGCGCCCCACAAGAGCATGAAGACAATCTTCAGTACATATATAAAGGAACTGAAACAGTTGTGATTGCCAGTGTGTTGTGGGCCAATGCATCAGACCTCTGAGATGGTTACCAGCATACTCTTTGGAGTATCCCAAAGGCCGACTGGAGAAAAAAGGCTGGTAGTGTGTCTTTAAACGAGATGAGGCTGGTGTATTTGTGGGGCCTGATTTCTACTTAAATGGGATAAGTTTTATTCTTGTCCCTTAAAAAAATAAGTTTCTTAAAGTTTTAATTGTTTAAACAGCCAATTTAGTTGACCATTCTGGTCAGTTATCGTTAATGAGATTCATAGACGCCCCACAAGAGCATGAAGACAATCTTCAGTACATATATAAAGGAACTGAAACAGTTGTGATTGCCAGCGTGTTGTGGGCCAATGCATCAGATGCATCAGACCTCTGAGATTTTTACCAGCATACTCTTTGGAGTATCCCAAAGGCCGACTGGACAAAAAAGGCTGGTAGTTTCTCTTTAAACGAGATGAGGCTGGTGTATTTGTGGGGCCTGATTTCTACTTAAATGGGATAAGTTTTATTCTTGTCCCTTAAAAAAATAAGTTTCTTAATGTTTTAATTGTTTAAACAGCCAATTTAGTTGACCATTCTGGTCAGTTATCGTTAATGAGATTCATAGACGCCCCACAAGAGCATGAAGACAATCTTCAGTACATATATAAAGGAACTGAAACAGTTGTGATTGCCAGCGTGTTGTGGGCCAATGCATCAGATGCATCAGACCTCTGAGATTTTTACCAGCATACTCTTTGGAGTAGCCGACTGGACAAAAAAGGCTGGTAGTTTCTCTTTAAACGAGATGAGGCTGGTGTATTTGTGGGGCCCGATTTCTACTTAAATGGGATAAGTTTTATTCTTGTCCCTTAAAAAAATAAGTTTCTTAATGTTTTAATTGTTTAAACAGTCAATTTAGTTGACCATTGCTGGTCAGTTATCGTTAATGAGATTCATAGGCGCCCCACAAGAGCATGAAGACAATCTTCAGTACATATATAAAGGAACTGAAACAGTTGTGATTGCCAGTGTGTTGTGGGCCAATGCATCAGACCTCTGAGATGGTTACCAGCATACTCTTTGGAATATCCCAAAGGCCGACTGAAGAAAAAAGGCTGGTAGTTTCTCTTTAAACGAGATGAGGCTGGTGTATTTGTGGGGCCTGATTTCTACTTAAATGGGATAAGTTTTATTCTTGTCCCTTAAAAAAATAAATTTCTTAATGTTTTAAGTGTTTAAACAGCCAATTTAGTTGACCATTCTGGTCAGTTATCGTTAATGAGATTCATAGGCGCCCCACAAGAGCATGAAGACAATCTTCAGTACATATATAAAGGAACTGAAACAGTTGTGATTGCCAGCGTGTTGTGGGCCAATGCATCAGATGCATCAGACCTCTGAGATTTTTACCAGCATACTCTTTGGAGTATCCCAAAGGCCGACTGGACAAAAAAGGCTGGTAGTTTCTCTTTAAACGAGATGAGGCTGGTGTATTTGTGGGGCCCGATTTCTACTTAAATGGGATAAGTTTTATTCTTGTCCCTTAAAAAAATAAGTTTCTTAATGTTTTAATTGTTTAAACAGTCAATTTAGTTGACCATTGCTGGTCAGTTATCGTTAATGAGATTCATAGGCGCCCCACAAGAGCATGAAGACAATCTTCAGTACATATATAAAGGAACTGAAACAGTTGTGATTGCCAGTGTGTTGTGGGCCAATGCATCAGACCTCTGAGATGGTTACCAGCATACTCTTTGGAGTATCCCAAAGGCCGACTGGAGAAAAAAGGCTGGTAGTGTGTCTTTAAACGAGATGAGGCTGGTGTATTTGTGGGGCCTGATTTCTACTTAAATGGGATGAGTTTTATTCTTGTCCCTTAAAAAAATAAATTTCTTAATGTTATAAGTGTTTAAACAGCCAATTTAGTTGACCATTCTGGTCAGTTATCGTTAATGAGATTCATAGGCGCCCCACAAGAGCATGAAGACAATCTTCAGTACATATATAAAGGAACTGAAACAGTTGTGATTGCCAGTGTGTTGTGGGCCAATGCATCAGACCTCTGAGATTGTTACCAGCATACTCTTTGGAGTATCCCAAAAGCCGACTGGACAAAAAAGGCTGGTAGTTTCTCTTTAAACGAGATGAGGCTGGTGTATTTGTGGGGCCCGATTTCTACTTAAATGGGATAAGTTTTATTCTTGTCCCTTAAAAAAATAAGTTTCTTAATGTTTTAATTGTTTAAACAGTCAATTTAGTTGACCATTGCTGGTCAGTTATCGTTAATGAGATTCATAGGCGCCCCACAAGAGCATGAAGACAATCTTCAGTACATATATAAAGGAACTGAAACAGTTGTGATTGCCAGTGTGTTGTGGGCCAATGCATCAGACCTCTGAGATGGTTACCAGCATACTCTTTGGAATATCCCAAAGGCCGACTGAAGAAAAAAGGCTGGTAGTTTCTCTTTAAACGAGATGAGGCTGGTGTATTTGTGGGGCCTGATTTCTACTTAAATGGGATAAGTTTTATTCTTGTCCCTTAAAAAAATAAATTTCTTAATGTTTTAAGTGTTTAAACAGCCAATTTAGTTGACCATTCTGGTCAGTTATCGTTAATGAGATTCATAGGCGCCCCACAAGAGCATGAAGACAATCTTCAGTACATATATAAAGGAACTGAAACAGTTGTGATTGCCAGCGTGTTGTGGGCCAATGCATCAGATGCATCAGACCTCTGAGATTTTTACCAGCATACTCTTTGGAGTATCCCAAAGGCCGACTGGACAAAAAAGGCTGGTAGTTTCTCTTTAAACGAGATGAGGCTGGTGTATTTGTGGGGCCCGATTTCTACTTAAATGGGATAAGTTTTATTCTTGTCCCTTAAAAAAATAAGTTTCTTAATGTTTTAATTGTTTAAACAGTCAATTTAGTTGACCATTGCTGGTCAGTTATCGTTAATGAGATTCATAGGCGCCCCACAAGAGCATGAAGACAATCTTCAGTACATATATAAAGGAACTGAAACAGTTGTGATTGCCAGTGTGTTGTGGGCCAATGCATCAGACCTCTGAGATGGTTACCAGCATACTCTTTGGAGTATCCCAAAGGCCGACTGGAGAAAAAAGGCTGGTAGTGTGTCTTTAAACGAGATGAGGCTGGTGTATTTGTGGGGCCTGATTTCTACTTAAATGGGATGAGTTTTATTCTTGTCCCTTAAAAAAAATAAGTTTCTTAATGTTTTAATTGTTTAAACAGCCAATTTAGTTGACCATTGCTGGTCAGTTATCGTTAATAAGATTCATAGGCGCCCCACAAGAGCATGAAGACAATCTTCAGTACATATATAAAGAAACTGAAACAGTCGTGGTTGCCAGTGTGTTGTGGGCCAATGCATCAGACCTCTGAGATTGTTACCAGCATACTCTTTGGAGTATCTAAAAGGCCGACTAGAGAATAGGGCTAGTAGTCTCTCTTTAAACGAGATGAGGCTGGTGTATTTGTGGGGCCCGGTTCCTGCTTAAATGGGATAAGTTTTATTCTTGTCCCTTAAAAAAATAAGTTTCTTAAAGTTTTAATTGTTTAAACAGCCAATTTAGTTGACCATTCTGGTCAGTTATCGTTAATGAGATTCATAGACGCCCCACAAGAGCATGAAGACAATCTTCAGTACATATATAAAGGAACTGAAACAGTTGTGATTGCCAGCGTGTTGTGGGCCAATGCATCAGACCTCTGAGATTTTTACCAGCATACTCTTTGGAGTATCCCAAAGGCCGACTGGACAAAAAAGGCTGGTAGTTTCTCTTTAAACGAGATGAGGCTGGTGTATTTGTGGGGCCTGATTTCTACTTAAATGGGATAAGTTTTATTCTTGTCCCTTAAAAAAATAAGTTTCTTAAAGTTTTAATTGTTTAAACAGCCAATTTAGTTGACCATTCTGGTCAGTTATCGTTAATGAGATTCATAGACGCCCCACAAGAGCATGAAGACAATCTTCAGTACATATATAAAGGAACTGAAACAGTTGTGATTGCCAGCGTGTTGTGGGCCAATGCATCAGATGCATCAGACCTCTGAGATTTTTACCAGCATACTCTTTGGAGTAGCCGACTGGACAAAAAAGGCTGGTAGTTTCTCTTTAAACGAGATGAGGCTGGTGTATTTGTGGGGCCCGATTTCTACTTAAATGGGATAAGTTTTATTCTTGTCCCTTAAAAAAATAAGTTTCTTAATGTTTTAATTGTTTAAACAGTCAATTTAGTTGACCATTGCTGGTCAGTTATCGTTAATGAGATTCATAGGCGCCCCACAAGAGCATGAAGACAATCTTCAGTACATATATAAAGGAACTGAAACAGTTGTGATTGCCAGTGTGTTGTGGGCCAATGCATCAGACCTCTGAGATGGTTACCAGCATACTCTTTGGAATATCCCAAAGGCCGACTGAAGAAAAAAGGCTGGTAGTTTCTCTTTAAACGAGATGAGGCTGGTGTATTTGTGGGGCCTGATTTCTACTTAAATGGGATAAGTTTTATTCTTGTCCCTTAAAAAAATAAATTTCTTAATGTTTTAAGTGTTTAAACAGCCAATTTAGTTGACCATTCTGGTCAGTTATCGTTAATGAGATTCATAGGCGCCCCACAAGAGCATGAAGACAATCTTCAGTACATATATAAAGGAACTGAAACAGTTGTGATTGCCAGCGTGTTGTGGGCCAATGCATCAGATGCATCAGACCTCTGAGATTTTTACCAGCATACTCTTTGGAGTATCCCAAAGGCCGACTGGACAAAAAAGGCTGGTAGTTTCTCTTTAAACGAGATGAGGCTGGTGTATTTGTGGGGCCCGATTTCTACTTAAATGGGATAAGTTTTATTCTTGTCCCTTAAAAAAATAAGTTTCTTAATGTTTTAATTGTTTAAACAGTCAATTTAGTTGACCATTGCTGGTCAGTTATCGTTAATGAGATTCATAGGCGCCCCACAAGAGCATGAAGACAATCTTCAGTACATATATAAAGGAACTGAAACAGTTGTGATTGCCAGTGTGTTGTGGGCCAATGCATCAGACCTCTGAGATGGTTACCAGCATACTCTTTGGAGTATCCCAAAGGCCGACTGGAGAAAAAAGGCTGGTAGTGTGTCTTTAAACGAGATGAGGCTGGTGTATTTGTGGGGCCTGATTTCTACTTAAATGGGATGAGTTTTATTCTTGTCCCTTAAAAAAATAAATTTCTTAATGTTATAAGTGTTTAAACAGCCAATTTAGTTGACCATTCTGGTCAGTTATCGTTAATGAGATTCATAGGCGCCCCACAAGAGCATGAAGACAATCTTCAGTACATATATAAAGGAACTGAAACAGTTGTGATTGCCAGTGTGTTGTGGGCCAATGCATCAGACCTCTGAGATTGTTACCAGCATACTCTTTGGAGTATCCCAAAAGCCGACTGGACAAAAAAGGCTGGTAGTTTCTCTTTAAACGAGATGAGGCTGGTGTATTTGTGGGGCCCGATTTCTACTTAAATGGGATAAGTTTTATTCTTGTCCCTTAAAAAAATAAGTTTCTTAATGTTTTAATTGTTTAAACAGTCAATTTAGTTGACCATTGCTGGTCAGTTATCGTTAATGAGATTCATAGGCGCCCCACAAGAGCATGAAGACAATCTTCAGTACATATATAAAGGAACTGAAACAGTTGTGATTGCCAGTGTGTTGTGGGCCAATGCATCAGACCTCTGAGATGGTTACCAGCATACTCTTTGGAATATCCCAAAGGCCGACTGAAGAAAAAAGGCTGGTAGTTTCTCTTTAAACGAGATGAGGCTGGTGTATTTGTGGGGCCTGATTTCTACTTAAATGGGATAAGTTTTATTCTTGTCCCTTAAAAAAATAAATTTCTTAATGTTTTAAGTGTTTAAACAGCCAATTTAGTTGACCATTCTGGTCAGTTATCGTTAATGAGATTCATAGGCGCCCCACAAGAGCATGAAGACAATCTTCAGTACATATATAAAGGAACTGAAACAGTTGTGATTGCCAGCGTGTTGTGGGCCAATGCATCAGATGCATCAGACCTCTGAGATTTTTACCAGCATACTCTTTGGAGTATCCCAAAGGCCGACTGGACAAAAAAGGCTGGTAGTTTCTCTTTAAACGAGATGAGGCTGGTGTATTTGTGGGGCCCGATTTCTACTTAAATGGGATAAGTTTTATTCTTGTCCCTTAAAAAAATAAGTTTCTTAATGTTTTAATTGTTTAAACAGTCAATTTAGTTGACCATTGCTGGTCAGTTATCGTTAATGAGATTCATAGGCGCCCCACAAGAGCATGAAGACAATCTTCAGTACATATATAAAGGAACTGAAACAGTTGTGATTGCCAGTGCGTTGTGGGCCAATGCATCAGACCTCTGAGATGGTTACCAGCATACTCTTTGGAGTATCCCAAAGGCCGACTGGAGAAAAAAAGCTGGTAGTGTGTCTTTAAACGAGATGAGGCTGGTGTATTTGTGGGGCCTGATTTCTACTTAAATGGGATAAGTTTTATTCTTGTCCCTTAAAAAAATAAGTTTCTTAAAGTTTTAATTGTTTAAACAGCCAATTTAGTTGACCATTCTGGTCAGTTATCGTTAATGAGATTCATAGACGCCCCACAAGAGCATGAAGACAATCTTCAGTACATATATAAAGGAACTGAAACAGTTGTGATTGCCAGCGTGTTGTGGGCCAATGCATCAGATGCATCAGACCTCTGAGATTTTTACCAGCATACTCTTTGGAGTATCCCAAAGGCCGACTGGACAAAAAAGGCTGGTAGTTTCTCTTTAAACGAGATGAGGCTGGTGTATTTGTGGGGCCTGATTTCTACTTAAATGGGATAAGTTTTATTCTTGTCCCTTAAAAAAATAAGTTTCTTAATGTTTTAATTGTTTAAACAGCCAATTTAGTTGACCATTCTGGTCAGTTATCGTTAATGAGATTCATAGACGCCCCACAAGAGCATGAAGACAATCTTCAGTACATATATAAAGGAACTGAAACAGTTGTGATTGCCAGCGTGTTGTGGGCCAATGCATCAGATGCATCAGACCTCTGAGATTTTTACCAGCATACTCTTTGGAGTAGCCGACTGGACAAAAAAGGCTGGTAGTTTCTCTTTAAACGAGATGAGGCTGGTGTATTTGTGGGGCCCGATTTCTACTTAAATGGGATAAGTTTTATTCTTGTCCCTTAAAAAAATAAGTTTCTTAATGTTTTAATTGTTTAAACAGTCAATTTAGTTGACCATTGCTGGTCAGTTATCGTTAATGAGATTCATAGGCGCCCCACAAGAGCATGAAGACAATCTTCAGTACATATATAAAGGAACTGAAACAGTTGTGATTGCCAGTGTGTTGTGGGCCAATGCATCAGACCTCTGAGATGGTTACCAGCATACTCTTTGGAATATCCCAAAGGCCGACTGAAGAAAAAAGGCTGGTAGTTTCTCTTTAAACGAGATGAGGCTGGTGTATTTGTGGGGCCTGATTTCTACTTAAATGGGATAAGTTTTATTCTTGTCCCTTAAAAAAATAAATTTCTTAATGTTTTAAGTGTTTAAACAGCCAATTTAGTTGACCATTCTGGTCAGTTATCGTTAATGAGATTCATAGGCGCCCCACAAGAGCATGAAGACAATCTTCAGTACATATATAAAGGAACTGAAACAGTTGTGATTGCCAGCGTGTTGTGGGCCAATGCATCAGATGCATCAGACCTCTGAGATTTTTACCAGCATACTCTTTGGAGTATCCCAAAGGCCGACTGGACAAAAAAGGCTGGTAGTTTCTCTTTAAACGAGATGAGGCTGGTGTATTTGTGGGGCCCGATTTCTACTTAAATGGGATAAGTTTTATTCTTGTCCCTTAAAAAAATAAGTTTCTTAATGTTTTAATTGTTTAAACAGTCAATTTAGTTGACCATTGCTGGTCAGTTATCGTTAATGAGATTCATAGGCGCCCCACAAGAGCATGAAGACAATCTTCAGTACATATATAAAGGAACTGAAACAGTTGTGATTGCCAGTGTGTTGTGGGCCAATGCATCAGACCTCTGAGATGGTTACCAGCATACTCTTTGGAGTATCCCAAAGGCCGACTGGAGAAAAAAGGCTGGTAGTGTGTCTTTAAACGAGATGAGGCTGGTGTATTTGTGGGGCCTGATTTCTACTTAAATGGGATGAGTTTTATTCTTGTCCCTTAAAAAAATAAATTTCTTAATGTTATAAGTGTTTAAACAGCCAATTTAGTTGACCATTCTGGTCAGTTATCGTTAATGAGATTCATAGGCGCCCCACAAGAGCATGAAGACAATCTTCAGTACATATATAAAGGAACTGAAACAGTTGTGATTGCCAGTGTGTTGTGGGCCAATGCATCAGACCTCTGAGATTGTTACCAGCATACTCTTTGGAGTATCCCAAAAGCCGACTGGACAAAAAAGGCTGGTAGTTTCTCTTTAAACGAGATGAGGCTGGTGTATTTGTGGGGCCTGATTTCTACTTAAATGGGATGAGTTTTATTCTTGTCCCTTAAAAAAATAAGTTTCTTAATGTTTTAATTGTTTAAACAGCCAATTTAGTTGACCATTGCTGGTCAGTTATCGTTAATGAGATTCATAGGCGCCCCACAAGAGCATGAAGACAATCTTCAGTACATATATAAAGGAACTGAAACAGTTGTGATTGCCAGTGTGTTGTGGGCCAATGCATCAGACCTCTGAGATTGTTACCAGCATACTCTTTGGAGTATCCCAAAGGCCGATTGGACAAAAAAGGCTGGTAGTGTGTCTTTAAACGAGATGAGGCTTGTGTATTTGTGGGGCCTGATTTCTACTTAAATGGGATAAGTTTTATTCTTGTCCCTTAAAAAAATAAGTTTCTTAATGTTTTAATTGTTTAAACAGCCAATTTAGTTGACCATTGCTGGTCAGTTATCGTTAATGAGATTCATAGGCACCCCACAAGAGCATGAAGACAATCTTCAGTACATATATAAAGAAACTGAAACAGTCATGATTGCCAGTGTTGTGGGCCAGCGTTCTGCAATGCATCAGACCTTTCAGATGGTTACCAGCATACTCTTTGGAGTATCCCAAAGGCCAACTAGAGAATAGGGCTGGTAGTCTCTCTTTAAACGAGATGAGGCTGGTGTATTTGTGGGGCCGGATTTCTGCTTAAATGGGATAAGTTTTATTCTTGTGCCTTAAAAAAATATAAACTATATGGTTTATAAGTCTTATAGTTTTAATTATTTAAACAGCCAATTTAGTTGACCATTGCTGGTCAGTTATCGTTAAAGACATTCATAGGCGCCCCACAAGAGCATGAAGACAATCTTCAGTATATATATAAAGTAACTTATAAAAAAATAAATACGCGTATTTTTGGCGCTAAAAATCGAAGGAAATAAAGGGTTAAATAAAAAAAATTTTTCACACCAAAAAGTAGAAATTATGACTCAAATTTTCCTAAACTTTTTTGGTGACTAAGGGGTTAAAATACGAGTAATTTTGGCGCCAAAGATCGAAAGAATCAAATGGTTAAATTATAAAAATTTTTGGCGCCAAAAACTTAGAAATTATGACTCAATTTTTTTCAAAACAATTGGGGTGAGTAAGGGGATAACATACGCGTATTTTTGACGCCAAAAACGAAGGAAATAAGGGTTAAATTATAAAATTTTTTTGCGCCAAAAAACTTAGAAAGTATGACTCAAATTTTCCTAAAGTTTTTGGGTGACTAAGGGGTTAAAATACGCGTATTTTTGGCGCCAAAAAAGAATGGAAATAAAGGGTTAAAATTTAAAAAATTTTGGCGCCAAAAAAGTTAGAAATTATGACTCAAATTTTCCTAAACTTTTGTGGTGACTAAGGGGTTAAAATACGCGTATTTTTGGATCCAAAAAACAAAGGAAGTAAAGGGTTAAGTTTTAAAAATTTTTGGCTCCAAAAAAAATAGAAATTATGATTCAAATTTTCCTAAACTTTTGGGATGACTAAGGGGTTAAAATACGCGTATTTTTGTCGCTAAAAAACGAAGGAAATAAAGGGTTAAATTATAAAAATTTTTGGCGCCAAAAAGTAGAAATTATGACTCAAATTTTCCTAAACTTTTTGGGTGACTAAGGGGTTAAAATACGCGTATTTTTGGCGCCAAAAAAGAAAGGAAATAAAGGGTTAAATTTTAAAAATTTTTGGAGGAAAAAAGTTAGAAATTATGACTCAATTTTTTTAAATTTAACCCTTTATTTCCTTCGTTTTTTGGAGCCAAAAATACGCGTCTTTTTAACCCCTTAGTCACCACAAAATTTCAGGAAGATTTGAGTCGTAATTTCTAAGATTTTTCCCGCCAAAATTTTAAAATTTAACCCTTTATTTCCTTCGTTTTGGGAGCCAAAAATACGCGTATTTTAACCCCTTAGTCACCCCAAAAGTTAAGGAAAATTTGAGTCATGATTTCTAAGTTTTTTGCCGCCAAAAATTTATTAAATTTAACCCTTTATTTCCTTCGTTTTTTTGCGCCAAAAATACGCTTATTTTAACCCCTAAGTCACCCCAAAAGTTTAGGAAGATTTGAGACATAATTTCTAAGTTTTTGGCGCCAAAAATTTTTAAAATTTAACCCTTTATTTCCATCGTTTTTGGCGCCAATAATACGCATATTTCAACCCCTTAGTCACCCCAAAAGTTTAGGAAAATTTGAGACATAATTTCTAACTTTTTTGGCGCCAAAATTTTTTTAAATTTAACCCTTTATTTCCTTCGTTTATTGGTACCAAAAATACACGTATTTTAACCCCTTAGTCACCCCAAAAGTTTAGGAAAATTTGAGAAATAATTTCTAACTTTTTTGGCGCCAAAAATTTTTTAAATTTAACCCTTTATTTCCTGTTTTTTGGCGCCAAAAATACGCGTATTTTAACCCCTTAGAACCCCAAAAGTTTAGAAAAATTTAAGACATACTTTCTAATTTTTTACGCCAAAAATTTACAAAAAATTTAACCCTTTATTTCCTACGTCATTTGTCGCCAAAAATACGCGTATTTTAACCCCTTAGTCACCCAAAAAGTATTCAAAAATTTGAGTCATAATTTCTAAGTTTTTAGCGCCAAAAATTTTTAAAATTAAACCCTTTATTTCCATCGTTTTTTGGCACCAAAAATACGCGTATTTTAACCCCTTACTCACCCCAAAAGTTTAGAAAAATTTGAGACATAATTTCTAATTTTTTGCGCCACAAATGTACAAAAATTTAACCCTTTATTTCCTTCGTTTTTTTGCGCCAAAAATACGCGTATTTTAACCCCTTGATCACCCCAAAAGTTTAGAAAAATTTGAGACAAAATTTCTAAGTTTTTTGGCGCGAAAATTTTTTTAAATTTAACCCTTTATTTCCTTCGTTTTTTGGCGCCACAAATACGCTTTTTTTAACCCCTTACTCACCCCAAAAGTTTAGGAAAATTTGAGTCATAATTTCTGAGTTTTTTGGCGCCAAAAATTTTTAAATTTTAAAACTTTATTTCCTTCGTTTTTTGGCGCAAAAGATAAGCGTATTTTAACCCCTTACTCTCCCCAATTTGTTTGAAGAAAATGAGTCATAATTTCTAAGTTTTTTGGCACCAAAAATTTTTAAAATTTAATCCTTTATTTCCTTCGTTTTTTAGCGCCAAAAATACGATTATTTTAACCCCTTAGTCAGCCAAAAAGTTTAGAAAGAATTGAGTCATAATTTCTAAGTTTTTTGGTGCCAAAAATTTTTAAAATTTAACCATTTATTTCCATTCTTTTTTTGCGCCAAAAATACGCGTATTTTAACCCCTTAGTCACCCAAAAAGTTTAGGAAAATTTGAGTCATAATTTCTATTTTTTTGGAGCCAAAAATTTTTAAAATTTAACCCTTTATTTCCTTCGTTTAGCGCCAAAAATACGCGTATTTTAACCCCTTAGTCACCCAAAATGTTTAGTAAAATTTGAGTCATAATATGTAGGTTTTTTGGCACCACAAATTTTTTAAATTTAACCCTTTATTTCCTACATTATTTGGCGCCAAAATACGCGTATTTTAACCCCTTAGTCACCCAAAAAGTTTGGAAAAATTTGATCCTTTAATTCCTACGTTATTTGGCGCCAAAAATACGCGTATTTTCACCCCTTAGTCACCCAAAAAGTTTGGAAATAATTGAGTCATGTTTTCTAAGTTTTTTTGCGCCCAAATTTTTTTAAATTTAAGCCTTTATTTCCTACGTTTTTTGGCGCCAAAAATACGCGTATTTTAACCCCTTAGTCACCCCAAAAGTTTAGGAAGATTTGATACATAACTTCTAAGTTTTTGGCGCCAAAAATTTTTAAAATTTAACCGTTTATTTCCATCCTTTTTTGGCGCCAAAAATACGCGTATTTTAACCCCTTAGTCACCCCAAAAGTTTAGGAAAATTTGAGTCATAATTTCTACTTTTTGGCGCCAAAAATTTTTATAATTTAACCCTTTATTTTCTTCATTTTTTAGCGACAAAAATACGCGTATTTTAACCCCTTAGTCATCCCAAAAGTTTAGGAAAATTTGAATCATAATTTCTATTTTTTTTGGAGCCAAAAATTTTTAAAACTTAACCCTTTACTTCCTTTGTTTTTTGGCTCCAAAAATACGCGTATTTTAACCCCTTAGTCACCACAAAAGTTTAGGAAAATTTGAGTCATAATTTCTAAATTTTTTGGCGCTAAAATTTTTTTAAATTTAACCATTAATTTCCTTTTTTTTGGCGCCAAAAATACGCATATTTTAACCCCTTAGTCACCCAAAAACTTTAGGAAAATTTGAGTCATAATTTCTAAGTTTTTTGGCGCAAAAAATTTTTATAATTTAACCCTTATTTCCTTCATTTTTTGGCGTCAAAAATACGCGTATGTTATCCCCTTATTCACCCCAATTGTTTTGAAAAAAATTGAGTCATAAGTTTTTTGGCGCCAAAAAAGAATGGAAATAAAGGGTTAAAATTTAAAAAATTTTGGCGCCAAAAAACAGAAATTATGACTGAAATATTCTTAAACTCTTTGGGCGACTAAGGGGTTAAAATACGCGTATTTTTGGCGCTAAAAAACGAAGGAAATAAAGGGTTAAAAATTTTTGGCGCCAAAAAAATTATAAATTATGACTAAATTTTTTTCAAACAAATTGGGGTGAGTAAGGGGTTAAAATACGAGTATTTTTGGCGCCAAAAGACGAAGGGAATAAAGGGTTAAAATTTAAAAATTTTGGCGCCAAAAAACTTAGAAATTGTGACTCAAATTTTCCTAACCAATTGGGGTGAGTAAGGGGTTAAAATAAGCGTATTTTTGGTGCTAAAAACGAAGGAAATAAAGGGTTAAATTTTAAAAATTTTTGGCGCCAAAAAACTTAGAAATTATGACTCAAATTTTCCTAAACTTTTGGGGTGACTAAGGGGTTAAAATACACTTTTTTTTTGCGCCAAAAAAGAAAAATTAAGTGTTAAATTTTAAAAATTTTTGGCGCCAAAAAAGTTAGAAATTATGACTCAAATTTTCCTAAACTTTTTGGATGACTAATGGGTTAAAATACGCGTATTTTTGGCGCCAAAAAAGAAAGAAATAAAGGGTTAAATTTTAAAAATTTTTGGCGCCAAAAAAGTTAGAAATTGTGACTCAAATTTTCCCAAACTTATGGGGAGACTAAGGGGTTAAAATAAGCGTATTTTTGGCGCCAAAAAACGAAGGAAATAAAGGGTTAAATTTAAAAAATTTTGGCGCAAAAAACTTAGAAATTATGTCTATAATTTTCCTAAACTTTTGGGATGACTAAGGGGTTAAAATGCGCGTATTTTTGGCGCCAAAAAACGAAGGAAATAAAGGGTTAAATTTTTTGTAAATTTTTGGCGTAAAAAAGTTAGAAATTATGTCTCAAATTTTCCTAAACTTTTGGGGTGACTAAGGGGTTAGAATACGCGTATTTTTGGCGCCAAAAAACGATGGAAATAAAGGGTTAAATTTAAAAAATTTTTAGCGCCAAAAACTTAGAAATTATGTCTCAAATCTTCCTAAACTTTTGGGGTGACTAAGGGGTTAAAATAAGCGTATTTTTGGCGCCAAAAAACGAAGGCAATAAAGGGTTAAATTTTAAAAATTTTTGGCGACAAAAAACTTTGAAATTATGTCTCAAATCTTCCTAAACTTTTGGGGTGACTAAGGGGTAAATAAACGTATTTTTGGCGCCAAAAAACGAAGGCAATAAAGGGTTAAATTTAAAAAATATTTGGCGACAAAAAACTTAGAAATTATGTCTCAAATCTTCCTAAACTTTTGGGGTGACTAAAGGGTTAAAATAAGCGTATTTTTGGCGCAAAAAAACGAAGGCAATAAAGGGTTAAATTTAAAAAATTTTTGGCGACAAAAAACTTAGAAATTATGTCTCAAATCTTCCTAAACTTTTGGGGTGACTAAGGGGTTAAAATAAACGTATTTTTGGCGCCAAAAAACGAAGGAAATAAAGGGTTAAATTTTAAAAATTTTTAGCGGCAAAAAACTTAGAAATTACTTCTCAAATCTACCTAAACTTTTGGGGTGACTAAGGGGTTAAATAAGCGTATTTTTGGCGTCAAAAAACAAAGGAAATAAAGGGTTAAATTTTAAAATTTTTTGGCGGCAAAAAACTTAGAAATTATGACTCAAAACTACCTAAACTTTTTGGGGTGACTAAGGGGTTAAAATAAGCGTATTTTTGGCGCCAAAAAACGAAGGAAATAAAGGGTTAAATTTAAAAAAAATGGCGCAAAAGAAGTTAAAAATTATGTCTCAAATTTTCCTAAACTTTTGTGGTGACTAAGGGGTTTCAATACGCATATTTTTTGCGCCAAAAAACGAAGGAAATAAAGGGTTAAATTTTTTGTAAATTTTTTGCGCCAAAAAACTCAGAAATTATGACTCAAATTTTCCTAAAATTTTGGGGTGACTCTGGGGTTATAATACGCATATTTTTGGCGCCAAAAAACAAAGGAAATAAAGGGTTAAATTTTTTGTAAATTTTTGGCGTCAAAAAACTCTGAAATTATGACTCAAATTTTTCTATACTTGTGGGGTGACTAAGGGGTTAAAATACGCTTATTTTTGGCGCCAAAAAACGAAGGAAATAAAGGGATAAATTTAAAAATAATTTGGCGCCAAAAAAGTTAGAAATTATGTCTCAAATGTTCCTAAACATTTGGGGTGACTAAGGGGTGAAAATACGCGTATTTTTGGAGCCAAAAAATGATGGAAATAAAGGGTTAAACTTTAAAAATTTTTGTCGCCAAAAACTTAGAAATTATGTCTCAAATCTTCCTAAACTTTTGGGGTGACTAAGGGGTTAAAACACGCGTGTTTTTGGCGCCAAAAACGAAGGAAATAAAGGGTTAAATTTTAAAAATTTTTGGCGGCATAAAACTTAGAAATTATGACTCAAACCTTCCTGAAATTTTGGGGTGACTAAGGGGTGAAAATACGCGTATTTTTTGGCGCCAAAACACATAGGAAATGAAGGGTTATATTTTAAAAAGTTTTGGCGCCAAAAAACTTAGAAATAATGACTCAAATTTTTACAAACTTTTTGGGTGACTAAGGGGTTAAAATACGCGTATATTTGGCGCCAAATAGCTTAGGAAATAAAGGGTTAAATTTTTTGTAAATTTTTGGCGCAAAAAATTAGAAATTATGTCTCAAATTTTTCTTAGCTTTTGGGGTGTCTAAGGGGTTAAAATACGCGTATTTTTGGCGCCAAAAAACGAAGGAAATAAAGGGTAAAATTTAAAAAACTTTTAGCGCCAAAAAAGTTAGAAATTATGTCTCAAATTATCCTAAACTTTTGGGGTGACTAAGGGGTTAAAATACGCGTATTTTTGGCGCCAAAAAACGATGGAAATGAAGGGTTAAATTTTAAAAGGTTTTGGCGCCAAAAACTTGGAAATTATGTCTCAAATCTTCCTAAACTTTTGGGGTGACTGAGGGGTTAAAATAAGCGTATTTTTGGCGCTTAAAAACAAAGGAAATAAAGGGTTGAATTTAAAAAATTTTTGGCGTCAAAAAAATTAGAAATTATGACTCAAATTTTCCTAAACTTTTGGGATGACTAAGGGGTTAAAATACACTTTTTAGAGCCAAAAACGAAGGAAACAAAAGGTTAAATTTTAAAAATTTTTAGCGGCATAAAACTTAGAAATTATGACTCAAATCTTCCTGAAATTTTGGGGTGACTAAGGGGTTAAAATACGCGTATTTTTGGCGACAAATCACGTAGGAAATGAAGGGTTAAATTTAAAAAAGATTTGCCGCCAAAAAACTTAAAAATTATGACTCAAATTTTTGCAAAATTTTTGGGTGACTAAGGGGTTAAAATACGTGTATTTTTGGCGCCAAATAACGTAGGAAATAAAGGGTTAAATTAAAAAAAATTTTTGGCGTAAAAAAACTTTGAAAACATGATTGAAATATTTCGAAACTTTTTGGGTGACTAAGGGGTTAAAATACGTGTATTTTTGGCGGCAAATAACGTAGGAAATAAATGGTTAAATTTAAAAAAATTTTTGCTCCAAAAAACTTAGAAATAATGACTTAAATATTTCCAAAATTTTTGTTTGACTAAGGGGTTAAAATACGCGTATTTTTGGCGCTAAAAAACGAAGGAAATAAAAGGTTAAATTTAAAAAAAATTTGGCACCAAAAAACTTAGAAATTATGTCTCAAATTTTCCTAAACTTTTGGGGTGACTAAGGGGTTAACATACTCGTATTTTTGGCGCCAAAAAAAAGGAAATAAAGGGTTAAATTTTAACAATTGTTAGCGCCAAAAAACTTAGAATTTATGACTCAAATTTTCCTAAACTTTTGGGGTGACTAAGGGGTTAAAATAAGCGTATTTTTGGCGCAAAAAAACGAAGGAAATAAAGGGTTAAATTTAAAAAAATTTTGGCGGCAAATAATTAGAAATTATGTCTCAAATTTTCCTAAACTGTTGGGGTGACTAAGGGGCTTAAATACGCGTATTTTTGGCGCCAAAAAACAAAGGAAATTAAGGGTTAAATTTTTTGTAAATTTTTGGCGCCAAAAAACTCAGATATTATGACTCAAATTTTCCTAAAATTTTGGGGTGACTAAGGGGTTAAAATAAGCGTATCTTTGGCGCCAAAAAAAAAACGAAGGACATAAAAGGTTAAATTTAAAAAAATTTTTGGTGCCAAAAAAGTTAGAAATTATGTCTCAAATTTCCCTAAACTTTTGGGGTGACTAAGGGGTTAAAATACGCGTATTTTTTGCGCCAAAAACGAAGGAAATAAAGGGTTAAATTTTAAAAATTTTTGGCGGCATAAAACTTAGAAATTATGACTCAAATCATCCAGAAATTGTGGTGACTAAGGGGTGAAAATACGCGTATTTTTGGCGCCAAATCACGTAGGAAATGAAGTGTTAAATTTAAAAAAGTTTTGGCACCAAAAAACTTAGAAATAATGACTCAAATTTTTGCAAACTTTTTGGGTGACTAAGGGGTTAAAATACGCGTATTTCTGGCGCCAAATAACGTAGAAAATAAAGGGTTAAATTTTTTGTAAATTTTTGGCGCAAAAAATTAGAAATTATGTCTCAAATTTTTCTTAGCTTTTGGGGTGTCTACGGGGTTAAAATACGCGTATTTTTGGCGCCAAAAAACGAAGGAAATAAAGGGTTATATTTAAAAAAATTTTGGCGCCAAAAAAGTTAGAAATTACGTCTCAAATTTTCGTAAACTTTTGGGGTGACTAACGGGTTAAAATACGTGTATTTTTGGCGCCAAAAAACGTAGGAAATAAAGGGTTAAATTTTAAAAAACTTTGGCGCAAAAAAACTTAGAAAACATGACTCAATTATTTCCAAACTTTTTGGGTGACTAAGGGGTGAAAATACGCGTATTTTTGGCGCCAAATAACGTAGGAAATAAAGGGTCAAATTTTTCCAAACTTTTTGGGTGACTAAGGGGTTAAAATACGCGTATTTTTTGCGCCAAATAATGTAGAATATAAAGGGTTAAATTTAAAAAAATTTTGGTGCCAAAAAACTTAGATATTATGACTCAAATTTTACTAAACATTTTGGGTGACTAAGGGGTTAAAATACGCGTATTTTTGGTGCTAAAAAACGAAGGAAAATAAATGGTTAAATTTAAAAAAATTTGGCACCAAAAAACTTAGAAATTATGACTCAATTTTTTCAAAACTTTTGGGCTGACTAAGGGGTTAAAATAATCGTATTTTTGGCGCTAAAAAACGAAGGAAATAAAGGGTTAAATTATAAAAATATTTGGCTCCAAAAAACTTAGAAATTATTACTCAAATTTTCCTAAATTTTTTGGGTGACTAAGGGGTTGGAATACGCGTATTTTTGGCGCCAAATAACGTAGGAAATAAAGGGTTAAATTTAAAAAAGTTTTGGCGCCAAAATCTTTGAAAAAATGACTCAAATATTTCCAAACTTTTTGAATGACTAAGGGGTGAAAATACGCGTATTTTTGGCGCCAAATAACGTAGGAAATAAAGGGTTAAATTTAAAAAAGTTTTGGCGCCAAAATCTTAGAAAAAATGACTCAAATATTTCCAAACTTTTTGGATGACTAAGGGGTGAAAATACCCGTATTTTTGGCGCCAAATAACGTAGGAAATAAAGGATTAAATTTAAAAAAGTTTTGGCGCCAAAATCTTAGAAAAAATGACTCAAATATTTCCAAACTTTTTGGTTGACTAAGGGGTTAAAATACGCGTATTTTTGCGCCAAATAACGTAGGAAATAAAGGGTTAAATTAAAAATTTTTTGCCGCAAAAAAACTTAGAAAACATGACTCAAATATTTCCAAACTTTTTGGGTGACTAAGGGGTTAAAATACGCGTATTTTTGGCGCAAAATAACGAAGGAAATAATGGGTTAAATTTAAAAAATTTTTGGCGTAATAAAACTTAGAAAACATGACTCAAATATTTCCAAACTTTTTGGGTGACTAAGGGGTGAAAATACGCGTATTTTTGGCGCCAAATAACGTAGGAAATAAAGGGTTAAATTTAAAAAAAAATTTTCTCCAAAAAACTTAGAAATAATGACTCAAAATTTTCCAAACTTTTTGGGTGACTAAGGGGTTAAAATAAACGTATTTTTGGCACAAAATTATGTAGGAAATAAAGGGTTAAATTTAAAAAATATTTGGTGCCAAAAAACTTAGATATTATGACTCAAATTTTACTAAACATTTTGGGTGACTAAGGGGTTAAAATACGCGTATTTTTGGCGCTAAAAAACGAAGGAAATAAAGGGTTAAATTTAAAAAATTTTTGGCTCCAAAAAAATAGAAATTATGACTCAAATTTTCCTAAACTTTTTGGGTGACTAAGGGGTTAAAATACGCGTATTTTTGGCGCAAAAAAAGAATGGAAATAAATGGTTAAATTTAAAAAATTTTTGGCACCAAAAAACTTAGAAATTATGACTCTATTTTTTCTAAACTTTTGGACTGACTAAGGGGTTAAAATAATCGTATTTTTGTCGCTAAAAAACGAGGAAATAAATGGTTAAATTTTAAAAATTTTTGGTGCTAAAAAACTTAGAAATTATGACTCATTTTCTTCAAACAAATTGGGGAGAGTAAGGGGTTAAAATACGCGTATTTTTGGCGCAAAAAACGAAGGAAATACAGGGTTAAATTATAAAAATATTTGGCACCAAAAAACTTAGAAATTATGACTCAAATTTTCCTTAATTTTTTGGGTGACTAAGGGGTTAAAATACGCGTATTTTTGGCGCCAAATAACTTAGGAAATAAAGGGTTAAATTTTAAAAAGATTTGGCGCCAAAAAACTTAGAAATTATGAGTCAAATATTTCCAAACTTTTTGGGTGAGTAAGGGGTTAAAATACGCGTATCTTTTGCGCAAAAAAACGAAGGAAATAAAGTTTTAAAATTTAAAATTTTTGGCGCCAAAAAACTCAGAAATTATGACTCAAATTTTCCTAAACTTTTGGGGTGACTAAGGGGTTAAAAAAAGCGTATTTGTGGCGCCTAAAAACGAAGGAAATAAAGGGTTAAATTTAAAAAAATTTTTGCGCCAAAAAACTTAGAAATTACGTCTCAAATTTTTCTAAACATTTGGGGTGATCAAGGGGTTAAAATACGCGTATTTTTGGCGCCAAAAAACGAAGGAAATAAAGGGTTAAATTTTTTGTAAATTTGTGGCGCAAAAAATTAGAAATTATGTCTCAAATTTTTCTAAACTTTTGGGGTGAATAAGGGGTTAAAATACGCGTATTTTTGGTGCCAAAAAACGATGGAAATAAAGGGTTTAATTTTAAAAATTTTTGGCGCTAAAAACTTAGAAATTATGATTCAAATTTTTGCAAACTTTTTGGGTGACTAAGGGGTTAAAATACGCGTATTTTTGGCGACAAATGACGTAGGAAATAAAGGGTTAAATTTTTTGTAAATTTTTGGCGTAAAAAATTAGAAAGTATGTCTCAAATTTTCCTAAACTTTTGGGGTGACTAAGGGGTTAAAATATGTGTATTTTTGGCACCAATAAACGAAGGAAATAAAGGGTTAAATTTAAAAAAATTTTGGCGCCAAAAAAGTTAGAAATTATGTCTCAAATTTTCTCAAACTTTTGGGTTGACTAAGGGGTTGAAATACGCGTATTATTGACGCCAATAAACGAAGGAAATAAAGGGTTAAATTTGCAAAAATTTTGGCGCCAAAAAAGTTAGAAATTATGTCTCAAATTTTCCTAAACTTTTGGGGTGACTAAGGGGTTGAAATACGCGTATTATTGGCGCAAAAAACGAAAAAAAATAAAGGGTTAAATTTAAAAAATTTTTGGCGCCAAAAACTTAGAAATCATGTCTCAAATCTTCCTAAACTTTTGGGGTGACTAAGGGGTTAAAATAAGCGTATTTTTGGCGCAAAAAAAGAAGGAAATAAAGGGTTAAATTTAAAAAATTTTTGGCGGCAAAAAACTTAAAAATTATGACTCAAATCTACTTAAATTTTTGGGGTGACTAACTGGTTAAAATAAGTGTACTTTTGGCGCTAAAAACAAAGGAAATAAAGAGTTAAATTTTAAAAATTTTTGGCGGCAAAAAACTTAGAATTTATCACTCAAATCTTCCTAAACTTTTGGGGTGACTAAGGGGTTAAAATACGCGTATTTTTGGCTCCCAAAACGATGGAAATAAAGGGTTAAAGTTTAAAAATTTTTGGCGGGAAAAATCTTAGAAATTACGACTCAAATCTTCCTGAAATTTTGTGGTGACTAAGGGGTTAAAAAGGCGCGTATTTTTGGCTCCAAAAAACGAAGGAAATAAAGGGTTAAATTTAAAAAAATTTTGGCGCCAAAAAACTTAAAAATAATGACTCAAATTTTTCCAAACTTTTGGGTTACTAAGGGGTTAAAATACGCGTATTTTTGGAGCCAAATAACGTAGGAAAGAAAGGGTTAAATGTAAAAAATTTTTGGCGCAAAAAAACTTAGAAAACATGACTCAAATATTTCCAAACTTTTTGGGTGACTAAGGGGTTAAAATACGCGTATTTTTGGCGCGAAATAACGTAGGAAATGAAGGGTAAAATTTAAAAAAGTTTTGGCGCTTAAAAACTTTGAAATAATGACTCAAATTTTTGCAAACTTTTTGGATGACTAAGGGGTTAAAAGGCGCGTATTTTTGGCGCCAAATAAGGTAGAAAATAAAGGGTTAAATTTAAAAAGTTTTTGGCGCAAAAAACTTAGAAACCATGACTCAAATATTTCCAAACTTTTTGGGTGACTAAGGGGTTAAAATACGCGTACATTTGGCGCCAAATCACGTAGGAAATAAAGGGTTAAATTTAAAAAACTTTTGGCGCCAAAAAAACTTAGAAATTGTGACTTAAAATTTCTTAACTTTTTGGGTGACTAAGGAGTTAAAATACGCTTATTTTTGGCGCCAAATAACGTAGGAAATAAAGAGTTAAATTGAAAAATTTTTGGCGCCAATAAACTTAGAAATTATGACTCAAATTATTCCAAATTTTTTGGATGACTGAGGGGTTAAAATACGCGTATTTTTGGCGCCAAATGACGTAGGAAATAAAGGGTTAAATTTAAATAATATTTGGCGCTAAAAAACTTAGAAAATATGACTCAAATTGTTCCAAACTTTTTGGGTGACTAAGAGGTTAAGATACGCGTATTTTTGGCGCCAAATAACATAGGAAATAAAGGGTTAAATTCAAAAATAGTTGGCGCCAATAAACTTAGAAATTATGACTTAAAATTTTTCCAAACTTAATGGGAGACTAAGGGGTTAAAATACGGGTATTTTTGGCGCCAAATAACTTAGGAAATAAAGGTTAAATTTAAAAAATTTTGGTGCCAAAAATATAGAAATTATGACTTAAATTTTTCTGAACTTTTAGGGTGACTAAGGGATTAAAATGTGCGTATGGCTAAATCCAAAGTACTTAAGCCTAACCCCAAAACTCTAAACCCAAACACTAAACCCTTAATCCTATACACAAACGCTATCTAAATCTGACTAAACCCTAAACCATAAACCTTAAAAACTTAACCCAAACACTAAACCCTTAATCTTAACCCTTTTCGCGCATGCGCATAAAGCAAGTAACTACTGCCAACGCACGAGTATTTTCAGGGTTGGAGTGGTTGCGTTTAAGCTCTTGTATCATCTCTAAACTGTCTCCTAGAAGTTTAGCTGTTTCAAGTTTGCTTCAATATGGATACCTGGATGTTTTGTTCTTCTAATGAATTGTGTATTCGTCGTCTACAAGGTAAGCATTATGTTATAACTACGCACACATTGTAAATGACGTATAAAGCATCTTTCAAGAGTCCCCATGTTTTTTTTATTTGAAATAGACTTAGATGATAGTAGGAATGAGTAGAATGTTTCTTATTTCTTTGTTGCAGTTTTTTTTGCGTTGTAGTACTAGTTCTTTGAGTGGGCGTGGCCTTCTGTTTTTGGAATGTACTTACCTTGTGGTTGTAAAATAGAGCAATTAGGCATTTTTGAGGATAGTGAAATAGGTGATCACTAGCTACAGTGTAAGGTGAACAAAAAGCTTCAGCTTTAGTATGTTGCTTTTGTCTGTAGCAAGACATGTGAAGCTTCTAGTAAGATGTATCATAATTACAAACCACAATTTCAAGACAATAGTTATACAATGCAATACAACACAGTACAAACATTGACAAGTAAGTAATATTTATATAGTTTATTTATGTAGCTAAATGATAATTACCATTCAATTGTTCTATTTCAGTCTCATCAACCACAACAATATTATCAGCTACTACATCAATTTCATCATCTATATATATATAATTTTTTTGCATTTATTGAAATAAATTATAATCAAAAATGTCATGTTCTATGAAATACTGAAGTTTCTGGGTAAATCGATCAACGTACGAGATGTTATACACACGAAACGCATAAATGCGTCGTCGGCGCTGGTGAACAATCAGCCACCGACGCATAAATGCGTCGGTGGCGCGGAAAGGGTTAAAGACAAAACCCCGTGTAAACCCTAAAAACTAAACCTTAAGCTATAAACCCTAAACTCTAAACACTAATCCCTAGGCCATAAACCCTAAACCATAAAACCTAAACTCTAATCCCAATGCCCTAAACGCTAAACCCTAAACCCTATGTCTTAAACCCTAAACACTAACCCCTAAACTCTAATCCCCATGTCCTAAACCCTAAAACCTGAACCCTAAACCCTAATCCCTAATCCTAATGTCTTAATCCGTAAAAACTAAATACTAAACGCTAAACCCTAAACCCTAAACCCTAAGCCCTAAACGCTAAACTCTAAATCCTAATCCCTATTCCTAATGTCCTAATCCCTAAACCCTACAACCTAAACTCTAAACCCTAAACCGTAATCCCTAATCCTAATGTCCTAATCCCTAAACCCTAAACCCAATGCCCTAAACCCTAAAACCTTAACACTAATCACTAATCTTAATGTGCTAATCCCTAAACGCTAAAACCTAAACCCTAAGGACTAGCCTTAATACCTAAACCCTAAACGGTAATCCCAATTGTCTAAATCTTAAACCCTAAACCCTAAACCCTAAACCTTAAATACTAAACCCTAACCCTAAATCATAAACCCTGACCTCTAAATCCTAAATGCTAAACCCTAAATTCTAAATTCTAAAACTTAAACCCTAATCCTAAAGCCCTAAACCCTAAAGCCTAAACCCTAAAACCCTAAACCGTAACTCCTAAACACTAACCCATAAACCCTAAACCCTAAAACCTAATCCCTAATCCTAATGTCCTATTCCCTAAACCCTAAACCCTAAACCCAATGCCCTAAACCCTAAACCCTAAACGCTAAACGCTAAACCCTAAATCCTAATCCCTAATCCTAATGTCCTAAACCCTAAACCCTAAACCCTAAATTCTAAACCCTAAACCCTAATGCCCTAAACCCTAAACCCTAAACCGTAAGCCCTAATCCTAATGCCCTAAACCCTAAACCCTAAACCCTAAACCCAATGCCCTAAACCCTAAACCCTAAACCCTAAACGCTAAACGCTAAACCCTAAATCCTAATCCCTAATCCTAATGTCCTAATCCCTAAACCCTAAACGCTAAACGCTAAACCCTAAACCCTAATCCCTAATCCTAATGTCCTAAACCCTAAACCCTAATCCCTAAATTCTAAACCCTAAACCCTAATGCCCTAAACCCTAAACCCTAAACCGTAAGCCCTAATCCTAATGCCCTAAACCCTAAACCCTAAACCCTAAACCCAATGCCCTAAACCCTAAACCCTAAACCCTAAACGCTAAACGCTAAACCCTAAATCCTAATCCCTAATCCTAAAGTCCTAATCCCTAAACCCTAAACGCTAAACGCTAAACCCTAAACCCTAATCCCTAATCCTAATGTCCTAAACCCTAAACCCTAAACCCTAAATCCTAAACTCTAAACCCTAATGCCCTAAACCCTAAACCCTAAACCGTTAGCCCTAATCCTAATGCCCTAAACCCTAAACCCTAAACCCTAAACCCAATGCCCTAAACCCTAAACCCTAAACCCTAAACGCTAAACGCTAAACCCTAAATCCTAATCCCTAATCCTAATGTCCTAATCCCTAAACCCTAAACGCTAAACGCTAAACCCTAAACCCTAATCCCTAATCCCTAATCCTAATGTCCTAAACCCTAAACCCTAAACCCTAAACCCTAAAACCTAAAGGTTTTATGGTTTAGGGTTTAGGGTTTAGGGTTTAGGGTTTAGGGTTTAGGGTTTAGGGTTTAGGGTTTAGGGTTTAGGGTTTAGGGTTAGGGTTTAGGGTTTAGGCCTGACTTTATGTCCCGGGATATGGCCCTTTTGTGTTTGGAGGGACATATTGTGTCCCGGAAAAATTTTTTGAGGGACACATATGTCCCTTAAAAATTTTGTCAGGGACATATCTCCCAAGGGACATATGTCCCTCAGTACCTTTTCATATTTGTGCTTTATCATAGTTGTACATTTGTTGTTGTTTGTTTTTGGTTTTTGGTGTTGTGAGCCTTCAAGTTATGTCCCTCAGGACATATGTCCCTGTATTTAGTCTTATGTTCTTATATATACTTATTGTCATGTGTTTATACTTAGTCTCATGTACTTATACTTGCTCTGATGTCCCTCAGGGACATATATTCCTTTATTTTATGGGTTATTATAGTGACAGTGTTGTTTTCTCATGTACGTATACTTAGTGTCATGTAATTATACTTAATATCACATACTTACACTTGGTCTCATGTACCTACACTTTGTCTCATGTACTTAGACTTGGTCTCATGTACTTAGACTTGGTCTCATGTACTTATACTTGGTCTCATGTACTTAGACTTGGTCTCATGTACTTAGACTTTATAACTATATATATATATATATATGTTTGATAAGTGGTGATTAAAATATATAATGATAAATAAAAATATATAATGATAAATGGCGATTAAAATATATATTTACAAGATTGGAATATATAAGTGATGCAATGCAGACAATATATGTTTGATAAATTGTGATTAAAATACATAATGATAAATGAAAATATAAAGACAAAAATGACCTGTCCTAGTTCTTACTTTTATACGTAGATTTCAGTTTTTCTTGCAGCTGTTTAGCTGTCTGGTCAGGGATGTTGTGTTTTTTGAGAAATTTTTAGCAAACTGAGAGTGAAGCCTTCTTAGCGGTGTTTATAAAAGTTTTAAGCTCTTCCTCAATCAAGTCGAGGACTTCAAGGCTAAAGTCTCTAGCAGATTTAGGCTTTGGTCTCGGGTTAGCTAAAAACATAAGATTTCAATCAATATAGATGCATTAAGACCTTACTTGTTTCCGCAGAAATTGCCTTGAATGCCTGCTGTGCCTCAGTGGTTCTATTTTTTTCTCTATAGAACTGCTCCAATGTGGAGCTTGAATGGGACATATGGTGACTTACCACCTCCATTTCTGAAGGTAGTAAGTCACTCATAGCAGAAGTTGCTCCTGCCTTTCGCATGGTGGTGAGATACTGCATCAATACTGCTTTACTGCATTGATACTGCATCGATACTGATTAATATGGCAATACGGCAGCAATACTGTATCAATACTGCATCAATACTGCATTGCTGCATCAACACTGCACCAATACTGCATCAATACTGCATGTATTAATACAGCATTACTGCATCAACATCGTTAATTCTTCAGTGACAAATGGCTAAGTCTTGTATACAATAGCAGAGAGTTGGGTGCATTTAGTAGAGGTTGGGTTAAGGGTCACATTGGTACCAATGAATATCATTATTTTTTGAGGCAAATATTATGTTTTAGGGTATAAGTCTTGTATAGAAAAGGTGAGAGTTGGGAGTTTTGGTGGTTTCAGTAGGGTTTGGGTTGATGGTTACCATGGTACCCATAAACATCTATGAATATCATTTCTTACTCGAAGGGCATATTATGTCCCTTATGTCCCTTATGTCCCTCATTTAACATAAAGCACTAGACTCCTACAAATGGATGTGGTTGCATGTCTTGTGAAGGTCAACCACTATGATTGTTTACCTGAACCATAGCTCCTCCCACTTCAATGGAATAAAATATGTCCCTCTATGTCCCTCACGTTTAGGTCTTTGAGCAATAACTACAAATAGAGTGTGCCCTGGTGCAAAGTAGTTTCTGTTATGGTTTTACCTGAGGTAATCGTACATGACCATATATAAAAAAGATGGGTCATTTTTAGGGACATATGTCCTTGTGGGACTTTTTGAATAAATCAGAAGCCTTATTGGCCTGGAATGAATTAATTGTGGGGTTGGGTAGACCTGAAGTAGCCACACCTATTTCATTAAAAAAATGGGAAACCATACAGGGACATATGTCCCTGTATGTGTTTAAATATAAAGTAAAAATTGTATAGACCTGGTCAAAAATTTTTGTGGGGTTGGGTAGACCTGGAGTGGCCACACCTACTTCCATTAAAAAAAAAAATTTTTTTGGGGGGACATATGTCCCTGTGGGACTTTTTTAATAAATCAAAAACCACAATGCCCTGGAATGAATTAATTGTGGGGTTGGGTAGACCTGGAGTGGCCACACCTATTTCATAAAAAAAAAATTTTTTTGGGAGGGACATATGTCCCTGTGGGACTTTTTTAATAAATCAAAAACCATATTGCCCTGGAATGAATTAATTGTGGGGTTGGGTAGACCTGAAGTGGCCACACCTATTTCATTAAAAAACAGGAAATTTGTTTGGGGGACATATGTCCCTGTGGGAATTTTTTAATAAATCAAAAACCACAATGCCCTGGAATGAATTAATTGTGGGGTTGGGTAGACCTGAAGTGGCCACACCTATTCCATAAAAAAAAATTTTTTTGGGGGGGGGACATATGTCCCTGTGGGACTTTTTTAATAAATCAAAAACCATATTGCCCTGGAATTAATTAATTGTGGGGTTGGGTAGACCTGAAGTGGTCACACCTACTTCATCAAAAAAAAGGAAATTTTTTTGAGGGACATATGTCCCTCATTGCAGTGTCAATTTTATATGCTGTATAGAGACCACACCCTAAACCATACCCAGTGGTACAATTTTTGGATTCCAGGGCTGCTTTGTTACAGTGCTGGGTGATTTTGGATGTGAGGGACATAAAGGGACATATTCAGTTTTTTTTTTTGGTATTGACAATAACTAAGAAGCTAAAGTTTGGATTCATGTGGGACCACTGGGGTTTCTTACCCTGACTTGTAAGGTTTCCAATGATATGCATAAGTTGGCACTTTTGCGGTGCACCTTCTATGGGCGGGTACCGGAGTTTGACCTCCATTTTCTCGCTTCAGGTATGACTTTTCCATAATTAAAAATCACCAAAAATTTTGTCATGACGTCAGCTATCTGTTGGTATGCTTGATTATTGATTTGGACCCCTTTTTAATATATTTTTAAAAATTGATGAAAAAGTAGGTCATATTTGGGCTGTGGGGTTTCGCGTTCTACTGTAGGGTTTCACGTGGGACCAGTGGGGTTTGAAAGTACAAAGGATGGGCTATCTACTGATATAGAGAAACATCAATATATATAAAGCATTGATTTTTTATTAATTTTTGAATCGTTTAGAGTTTAAAAATTTAAAAAAAAATCATTTTTTTATCAATTTGAAGGACCATAACTCCCGATTGAGAGGGGCTAGAGACACCAATTTTGGTACACATCTGGACACACACCTTCGTCACATTTTGCACATTTTTATTAATTTTTATCTCCTTTAATTTTGAAGTTATTAGCCTTAAGGTGGAATTAATTAACAAAAAAAATTATTCATGAGCGGACACTCCCCTTGAAAATTTATGACGTCAGATGACGTAACTTTGGATGCTTGTCATCCTGACAAAAGACCTGAACTTCGATGTCGGAGGTCCGGTCAAGTATATAGGGTTTAGGGTTTAGGGTTTAGGGTTTAGGGTTTAGGGTTTAGGGTTTAGGGTTTAGGGTTTAGGGTTTAGGGTTTAGGGTTTAGGGTTTAGGGTTTAGGGTTTAGGGTTTAGGGTTTAGGGTTTAGGGTTTAGGGTTTAGGGTTTAGGGTTTAGGGTTTAGGGTTTAGGGTTTAGGGTTTAGGGTTTAGGGTTTAGGGTTTAGGGTTTAGGGTTTAGGGTTTAGGGTTTAGGGTTTAGGGTTTAGGGTTTAGGGTTTAGGGTTTAGGGTTTAGGGTTTAGGGTTTAGGGTTTAGGGTTTAGGGTTTAGGGTTTAGGGTTTAGGGTTTAGGGTTTAGGGTTTAGGGTTTAGGGTTTAGGGTTTAGGGTTTAGGGTTTAGGGTTTAGGGTTTAGGGTTTAGGGTTTAGGGTTTAGGGTTTAGGGTTTAGGGTTTAGGGTTTAGGGTTTAGGGTTTAGGGTTTAGGGTTTAGGGTTTAGGGTTTAGGGTTTAGGGTTTAGGGTTTAGGGTTTAGGGTTTAGGGTTTAGGGTTTAGGGTTTAGGGTTTAGGGTTTAGGGTTTAGGGTTTAGGGTTTAGGGTTTAGGGTTTAGGGTTTAGGGTTTAGGGTTTAGGGTTTAGGGTTTAGGGTTTAGGGTTTAGGGTTTAGGGTTTAGGGTTTAGGGTTTAGGGTTTAGGGTTTAGGGTTTAGGGTTTAGGGTTTAGGGTTTAGGGTTTAGGGTTTAGGGTTTAGGGTTTAGGGTTTAGGGTTTAGGGTTTAGGGTTTAGGGTTTAGGGTTTAGGGTTTAGGGTTTAGGGTTTAGGGTTTAGGGTTTAGGGTTTAGGGTTTAGGGTTTAGGGTTTAGGGTTTAGGGTTTAGGGTTTAGGGTTTAGGGTTTAGGGTTTAGGGTTTAGGGTTTAGGGTTTAGGGTTTAGGGTTTAGGGTTTAGGGTTTAGGGTTTAGGGTTTAGGGTTTAGGGTTTAGGGTTTAGGGTTTAGGGTTTAGGGTTTAGGGTTTAGGGTTTAGGGTTTAGGGTTTAGGGTTTAGGGTTTAGGGTTTAGGGTTTAGGGTTTAGGGTTTAGGGTTTAGGGTTTAGGGTTTAGGGTTTAGGGTTTAGGGTTTAGGGTTTAGGGTTTAGGGTTTAGGGTTTAGGGTTTAGGGTTTAGGGTTTAGGGTTTAGGGTTTAGGGTTTAGGGTTTAGGGTTTAGGGTTTAGGGTTTAGGGTTTAGGGTTTAGGGTTTAGGGTTTAGGGTTTAGGGTTTAGGGTTTAGGGTTTAGGGTTTAGGGTTTAGGGTTTAGGGTTTAGGGTTTAGGGTTTAGGGTTTAGGGTTTAGGGTTTAGGGTTTAGGGTTTAGGGTTTAGGGTTTAGGGTTTAGGGTTTAGGGTTTAGGGTTTAGGGTTTAGGGTTTAGGGTTTAGGGTTTAGGGTTTAGGGTTTAGGGTTTAGGGTTTAGGGTTTAGGGTTTAGGGTTTAGGGTTTAGGGTTTAGGGTTTAGGGTTTAGGGTTTAGGGTTTAGGGTTTAGGGTTTAGGGTTTAGGGTTTAGGGTTTAGGGTTTAGGGTTTAGGGTTTAGGGTTTAGGGTTTAGGGTTTAGGGTTTAGGGTTTAGGGTTTAGGGTTTAGGGTTTAGGGTTTAGGGTTTAGGGTTTAGGGTTTAGGGTTTAGGGTTTAGGGTTTAGGGTTTAGGGTTTAGGGTTTAGGGTTTAGGGTTTAGGGTTTAGGGTTTAGGGTTTAGGGTTTAGGGTTTAGGGTTTAGGGTTTAGGGTTTAGGGTTTAGGGTTTAGGGTTTAGGGTTTAGGGTTTAGGGTTTAGGGTTTAGGGTTTAGGGTTTAGGGTTTAGGGTTTAGGGTTTAGGGTTTAGGGTTTAGGGTTTAGGGTTTAGGGTTTAGGGTTTAGGGTTTAGGGTTTAGGGTTTAGGGTTTAGGGTTTAGGGTTTAGGGTTTAGGGTTTAGGGTTTAGGGTTTAGGGTTTAGGGTTTAGGGTTTAGGGTTTAGGGTTTAGGGTTTAGGGTTTAGGGTTTAGGGTTTAGGGTTTAGGGTTTAGGGTTTAGGGTTTAGGGTTTAGGGTTTAGGGTTTAGGGTTTAGGGTTTAGGGTTTAGGGTTTAGGGTTTAGGGTTTAGGGTTTAGGGTTTAGGGTTTAGGGTTTAGGGTTTAGGGTTTAGGGTTTAGGGTTTAGGGTTTAGGGTTTAGGGTTTAGGGTTTAGGGTTTAGGGTTTAGGGTTTAGGGTTTAGGGTTTAGGGTTTAGGGTTTAGGGTTTAGGGTTTAGGGTTTAGGGTTTAGGGTTTAGGGTTTAGGGTTTAGGGTTTAGGGTTTAGGGTTTAGGGTTTAGGGTTTAGGGTTTAGGGTTTAGGGTTTAGGGTTTAGGGTTTAGGGTTTAGGGTTTAGGGTTTAGGGTTTAGGGTTTAGGGTTTAGGGTTTAGGGTTTAGGGTTTAGGGTTTAGGGTTTAGGG